>JAWNOW010000368.1:0-600000 GCA_035045625.1 Drosophila formosana
AAAATAGAAAGAACTTCTTTATTGGAGCTTTAAATTTGAACTGATTTTACAAATCTTAAGAATAACCTAAGCTGGCTGTGGGATAGCGGCAGCGGCGCTGCCGTACTTAGCGGCAACGTTGGCGGATGCATTGTTGCTGACGGCGACAGTTTTGTGAATTCAGCATTTTATGTTGTTTTCTTAGGATCGATCGGCGGATGTTTGGATTATTGAACTCGAGTGGTCAATACTGCGAAACAAGTTGATTACAAAGTTGCGCAATTGCTTATGCCACTGAACCCTAACAATGTTGCAGTTAACTTATATGTGTCGTTTCTTCTGGAGATGGATCTTGCATTTAGATATTCTATAACCAGTAGACTATCTAAAGTTGATTTTTCCGTCATGAAACCAGTTGGACTGGTATGGCTAAGTTTATCGTTAGAGACAAACCACCAGAGTCGTTTTGCTATTATTTTGTCCAGTATTTTTGATAAACATGAGTTAAGTGATATGGGTCGGTAGTAGTTAAGGCTGATTTTGTTTGTATTTTTCTATTCTTGTAAGCTTGGTGGATGTAGCTATTGAGTATGCTGTTTTGCAAGTTGATTATTCGGCGGATTGTCTTTTAGCCTTCTTTTTATACCCGCTACCCATAGGGTAGAAGGGTATTATGACTTAGTGCCAACAGAAAATGTATGTAACAGGCAGAAGGAGGCATCTCCGACCCCATAAAGTATATATATTCTTGATCAGCGTCAACAGCCGAGACGATATAGCCATGTCCATCTGTCCGTCTGTCCGACTGTCCGTCTGTCTGTCCGTATGAACACCTGGATCTCAGAGACTATAAGACATAGAGACACCAAATTTGGCAGATCAAGTTTATTTCAAAAGTTGTTTCGCTTGTCCGTCCCATTCTGGAATACGGTTCTTGTATTTGGTCACCACAATAGTCAAATCATAAAAATCTTATCGAGTCTGTACAAAAGAAATTTCTGTTTTTTGCGTTGAGAGGCTTTAACTGGTTTCAGGTATTGACTTACCCTCATATTATTGTAGACTTATTTTACTTAATCTTCCCTCATTAACTAATCGTCGTAGCATGCTTGGGGTTATGTTTATAGTCAAACTACTAAAGGGTGAAATTGATTCTCCCTACCTGCTTAGGCATATAAACCTTTCTGTCCCAGTTAGACATACACGTAACTTCACACCTTTATCCCTTAACCTATGTACAACTAACTATTCTAAGCATGAACCTTTTCGAGATCTCTGTGCTGACTACAACAGACTCTACTGTGTTTTTAACGCCGATGCATCTCTTATAAATATTAAAAATAGTATTCTATCATTCTTAGCTAACAATAATTATTAACTAACATGGTGTTGGAAATTAAAACAAAAATTTAATACTAGCTAAATAACCTACAATCTGACCTGATTGGGGTTTTCCTGGGTTTTCCCCAATCCATACAGCGAATGCTGGGTTAGATTAAAATTGCTTAAACACCCCCAGAGATTTCATATTTTATTTTAATTAAATTATTTTTTTTTCTATTTTAAACTATAAAAATATTTGTAATCATAATGTTACTCTTTTAGTCATAATTATATTAATTTCTTCAATGTCGACTGTTCATAGTCGATTTTAAATAAATAAAAACAAAATAAATATATTAATATATATTAGGTATATATATATATATATATATACCCAACACATGACCTTCGTTATAAGCAAACAAATAGTAGTAGTAGGTTTGGTTAGCTTGATCAGACGACCAGATAAAAGTCGAGAGCACCCAGTGACCAAATGGCTCATTGTGAAGTCTGATTTGAAAAACTGGAGGAATAGTTAGGATTGAGGGGCCTTGCTAGGCTAAAGGATAGAAGAAGGATTTTTATGTGGATGCTACTGGCTAGTCCCACCAACCAGTAAAGTCCAGAAATAGTTCCAAGTTCCAAGAAACTTCCCAGTTGATCACAGAAGAGATTGGCCACAAATATGCTCTCTTCGTAAGAAATGCGGGGCAGTCGCAGAGAAGGTGTTAGACACTCTTGATTTCTTCATCATTCCTGGAGCTGCGATAAAAGTCTAGTCCGATGTAGCAGTGTCCCGTTAAGACTCCTATCAGTAACCTTCTCTTATTTTTTGTGAAGCGTAAGAGCTTGGATGTACGCTTCGGTTTATACATATATTAGCAAATAATGCTTTTGATGCTGTCCAGTGTCTGGCAGCCGCTGTTCTCATGTAGCAATTAAGTTCCGTTAGGACGTAATGAACTGGCCTCTAGATATTGGTCACCGTGAGACTTACTACTGACGCCGACCCTAGTCGAGCACACTCACCAGCCGCCACATTACCTGGTACACCCACGAGCCCTCTTACACAGCCAAGTCTCATTGAGTGTGGATGACATCGCTTCAGTGCCCTCTCTGTGTCTCGGATTAGTTTACTGTAAATGGTGTTCGATGAGAGTGTTTTTAGCGCTGATTGGATATCAACGTAAATCGATACGTTCTTCGGGCTTCCGTCCAATGTCTGAATCTCTGCGCCAGTCAGGAATTCGAAAGGAGAGCTGAATCGCAAGGTCCTCGGAAAAGGCCTCCGACCCGGTCAGAGAACTCAGCTGTAAACCTGACATCCCCCGTAAGTTCTGGTACACAGTAGGCGTTTTCCTCGGCCATAGTAATTTCTACTGAGCGTAGAAACCCACCGAACCAGGCTTAAGGAGGCGCTGGGTATGAAGAGCAACCGCACTCCTAGCTTTCAAGTGCGTGGGAAAGACTCCAATGTGTTCCAGATCCAACATCACCTCAAGCGCTGCTTGGGAGTTAAACGAATACATCCTGTTACACCCAGACATGCTAGTCTCTGAACTTTAAGGAGATTGTATATATAGGAGTTGGTGTGTCCCGCATCCCATTATACCAGCGCTGCGTAAGTTCGTAAGTTCGTAAGATCTCCAGGTTTTTGGAATGTAACCCGTAAGATCTCTAGTAACCATTGCGACAGGTGCACGCATACCATGTATATCATGGTTGGTCTGATGTCATCCGGTCCTGCTGATTTATGGGGGTGAAACGACTTGTTAGCCCAGATTATCTTTTCAGTATTTAGAACTTCGTCGAAGTCAGATGTCAGCTGGCCGAGGTGGAGACCATAGTGATGCTGCTAACCGGGGTCCCAAACGACAGGGAGGCGCTCACTAAAGGTCATCGGTCAGCCGTTTTGTTTGATGCCGGAAGTGTGTGAGTTAGACATGCAAGGAAACGCACTTTCGTGCTCTCGTAGGCGGCAGCTTTTCTCCACGCTCAGACAGCGCTTTTGGCGAGGTTGGTCCATCCACAGCCTGCAACTACGCGCCAAGTGGAGAATGGAGCAGTGGTTAAAGAGCAAAAGGACAACGCTACGGCATGGAGATGAGTGTCGCGAGCGAGTGGTAGACATCAAAACTAACGCCGGCGTGAGTAGACGCCCAATTCAAGAACTGGCCATAGTACAATTATCTTGAAGCGCTGATGCGAGAACTTCAACGTGGGTTGCATGTTGTGTGAAAACAAGTAAGAAAGCTACAGTCGAGTATGCTAGACTGTAAAGTGCTCGCTACCCAGTTTTATAATGCTCGAAAATATTTTCGAAATATTTGGAAAACTTGTTAATGTGAATGTGAACAACATTTTGAAAAGCGTTCTAATTAGAAAAAAGTTCCCATTACTTATTGTATGGGTTTTGCTTCACCAATTGCGAACTTTGCAGCATACTGTGGGTACATTTTTTTTTTTAAGTTTTAACTTTTTTTTAATGTTAGGCAATTCATAAAAGTGTTTTCAAATATAAAATTCACTATACAAAAAATATACATAACTTTAAAAATAAAAAAAATAATATTCAAACCCCTGTGAGCTTCAAGTGTTTTTATTCATATACGCGTAAAAAAAGTTGATATTAGAATATTTATCAAATGATATTTGACTTATATCTTTCGTGTTTATCACTCGATTTTACTTTAAATTTTCAGAAAACGTCCGCGTTCAAAAGAGTGCGAACGATCTCAGCTAAATACTATCTATCTGCGTAATTTAAAAAAAAAATTGTAGCTCTAGCTCTTATAGTCTCTAAGATAATGAAAGACGGGCAAACAAACATGGCTATATCATCTCGGCTGTTGACACTGATCAAGAATATATTAGGTAGGTGACGCCTGTTACATACATTTTCTGTTAGAGTTCGAATCCGATTTTGAATTTTTCAATCCACATGAGCTTTTAATAACAAGTAAGAAAGCTACAGTCGAGAGTGCTCGACCCTATGGTACCCGCAACCCATTTCGAGAGAAAACAAAAAACTTAAATGATATTTTAACAAAAAATATACCATAGAATATACTGAAATTTGTTTTTTTTTGTATATACATATTTGAATAAAAAATCCATTAAATACCGACATGGTTGCACTGTCAACTAAACAAACAAAGCGCGAGCAACTGCAAGTGAATTTTTCATATAAAATTGATTCTTTAATAACTTTCTTGTTTTTTATGCCCAGCGCCTCCTAAGCCTGGTGCGGTGGGTTTCTACGCTCAGTAGAAATTACTATGACCGAGGAGAACGCCTACTGTGTACCAGAACTCACGTGGGATGTCAGGTTTACAGCTCAGTTCTCTGACCGGATCGGAGGCCTTTTCCGAGGACCTTACGATTCAGCTCTCCTTTCGTATTCCTGACTGGCACAGAGATTCAGACATTGGACGGAAACCCGAAGAACGTATCAATTTACGTTGATATCCAATCAGCTCAAAAAGCACTCTCATCGAACATTATTTAGAGTAAATTAATCCGAGACACAGAGAAGGCACTATTGCTATTATATGTATAAGCCGTAGCGTACATCCAAGCTCTTACGCTTCACAAAAAATAAGAGAAGGTTACTGATAGGAGTCTTAACGGGACACTGCTACATCGGCCGCATGGCTCAACGGTACGGTGGCTTCCTACAAGACTTTTATCGCAGCTCCAGGAATGAAGAAGAAATCAAGAGTGTCTAACACCTTCTCTGCGACTGCCCCGCATTTCTTACGAAGAGAGCCTATTTGTGGCCAATCCCTTCTTTGATCAACTGGGAAGTTGCTGGAACTATTTCTGGGCTTTACAGGTTGGTGGGACTAACCAGTAGCATCCACATAAAAATCCTTCTTCTATCCTTTAGCCCAGCAAGCCCTCTCAATCCTAACTATTCCTCCAGTTTTTCAAATCAGACTTCACAATGAGCCATTTGGTCACTGGGTGCTCTCGACTTTTATCTGGTCGTCTGATCAAGCTAACCAAACCTACTTAATAAACAAAAATAATATTTCCAATCAATATATAAAATAGTAATAATAAAAAAAAAATAAAATAGGTAAGTTTGTATGCACTTTATTTATTATTATCGTTGTCTTAGTAAAATCAAAAACGTTCGTGAATGCCCAGTTTTTATACCCGCTACCCATAGGGTAGAAGGGTATTATAACTTAGTGCCAACAGAAAATGTATGTAACAGGCAGAAGGAGGCATCTCCGACCCCATAAAGTATATATATTCTTGATCAGTGTCAACAGCCGAGACGATATGCCATGTCCGTCTGTCCGTCTGTATGAACACCTAGATCTCAGAGACTATAAGACATAGAGACACCAAATTTAGGGACAGTACTCCTATAGGTCCTACGCAGATCAAGTTTATTTCAAATGTTGGATGCCACGCCCCCTTCGCCCACAATAAGCATTAATCTAGAAAAACTTAAGTTTTTTTTGATGTAAATCGCGTATAACTCCAAAAGTTCTTTGTGTAATGATGTGTAATTTGGTAACCCATCTGCGCTTGACACTCTTAATATACCCTGTAATTTTACAAATCCGTACAAATCGGATAAGTAGAACAAAAGTTATTCGTTAAATTATTTATCAAAATTTTTGTGCCCAGTGCATATGGACGTATTAAGTGTGTGAATGACCTAGAGATATCGAATTTGGTGACAGTATTCGTGTAGGTCTTACGCAGATCAAGTTTGTTTTAAATTTTTGCCACGCCCTTTCCGCCCCCAAAAACTGTAAAAGCCGTAATAATAGAATTTTGGTATGCATAATAATAATTATATTCTCAATGACTCCTGTGAATTTGGTTGAGATCGAATGAAAAACATGGAAGTTATTAAAGAATCAATTTTATATGCAAAATTCAGTTGCAGCTGCTCGCGCTTTGTTTGTTTAGTTGAGAGTGACCATGTCGGTATTTAATGGATTTAAAAAAAATGTCTATATACAAAAATACAAATTTTAGTATATTCGGTTGTATATTTTTTGTTAAAATATCATTTTAGCTTTTTGTTTTCTCTCGAAATGGGTTGCGGGTATCATACGGTCGAGAACTCTCGACTGTAGCTTTCTTACTTGTTATTAAAAGCTCATGTGGATTTAAAAATTCAAAATCGGATTCGAAAATAAATGGTCAAATTAATTAAGCTACAGAAGACAATTTATATTTAATGTGGGTGGCAAGAGAAGTGAAATGGTTGTGTTGGTTGTTTGAAAAAAATCCATTAAATACCGACATGGTCACACTGTCAAGTAAACAAACAAAGCGCGAGCAACTGCAAGTGAATTTTTCATATAAAATTGATTCTTTAATAACTTCCTTGTTTTTTATTCGATCTCTCTCACAGGCTTTTACAGCTTTTTGGGGGCGGAAATGGGCGTGACAAAAATCTAAAACAAATTTGATCTGCGTAGGACCAAATTTGGTAGCTCTAGCTCTCATAGTCTCTGAGATCTAGGTGTTCATACAGACAGACAGACGGACAGACGGACAGGCGGTCATGCCTATATCGTCCCGGCTGTTGACACTGATCAAGAATATATATACTTTATGGGGTCGGAGACGCCTCCTTTATTAAGTTTTAATACCATTCTACACTATGGGTAGCGGGTATAAAAACAATGTTTACCTCTTCCTGGATTCTAGCGCTTCTGACCTCATCGTACAAACATCTTTATATGTATATACCCAACACATGACCTCTGTAATTAGCAAGCAAATGCTGCTGATCGCTCAAAATGTATAATCGAGCATGTTCTTCTTCCGATTTTGTTTTGGGATGACGGGTTTGGCGTTTGGCGGCGACCTAATACAGAGCTCGAAAACTAACATCTGACATCTACTGTAAACAATGACGGTGATTATATTTAGGGTTAGGTCTGTATGGCAGCTTCTGCCGTTGGCAACCTCGTTTGTTTAGATGGAATCATGGATGCACCTCCAACTGAAGATGCATATCAAATTTAAAAAAGAAAACTGGGCATTCGCGAACGTTTTGATTTTACTAAGACAACGATCATAATCATTCAGCAGGCTTTGTGAAGTTTTAGCTCGTCTGGAAATGCCCTCATGTCGTCATAACACCATCACACATAACAAAAAAAATATTTTAACTAAATAAAGTGCATACAAACTTACTTATTTTATTTTTTATTTATTATTACTATTTTATATTTTGATTGGAAATATTATTTTTGTTTATTAAGTAGGTTTGGTAAGCTTGCTCAGACGACCAGATAAAAGTCGAGAGCACCCAGTGACCAAATGGCTCATTGTAAAGTCTGATTTGAAAAACTGGAGGAATAGTTAGGATTGAGAGGGCTTGCTGGGCTAAAGGATAGAAGAAGGATTTTTATGTGGATACTAATGGTTAGTCCCACCAACCTGTAAAGCCCAGAAATAGTTCCAGATCCAGGCAACTTCCCAGTTGATCACAGAAGAGATTGGCCACAAATATGCTCTCTTCGTAAGAAATGCGGGGCAGTTGCAAAGAGAAGGTGTTAGACACTCTTGATTTCTTCATCATTCCTGAAGCTGCGATAAAAGTCTTGTAGGAAGCCACCGTACCGTTGAGCCATGCGGCCAATGTAGCAGTGTCCTGTTAAGACTCCTATCAGTAACCTTCTCTTATTTTTTGTGAAGAGTAAGAGCTTGGATGTACGCTTCGGTTTATACATATATTAGCAATAATGCTTTTAATGCTGTCCAGTGTCTGGCAGCCGCTGTTCTCATGTAACAATTAAGTTCTGTAGGACGTAATGAACTGGCTTCTTGATATTGGTCACCATGAGACTTACTAATGACGCCGACCCTAGTCGAGCACACTCACCAGCCGCCACATTACCTGGTACACCCACGAGCCCTCTTACACAACTAAGTCTCATTGAGTGTGGTTGACATCGCTTCAGTGCCCTCTCTGTGTCTCGGATTAGTTTACTCTAAATGGTGTTCGATGAGAGTGCTTTTAGCGCTGATTGGATATCAACGTAAATCGATACGTTCTTCGGGCTTCCGTCCAATGTCTGAATCTCTGCGCCAGTCAGGAAGACGAAAGAAGAGCTGAATCGCAAGGTCCTCGGAAAAGGCCTCCGATCCGGTCAGAGAACTCAGCTGTAAACCTGACATCCCCCGTAAGTTCTGGTACACAGTAGGCGTTTTCCTCGGCCATAGTAATTGCTATTAAGCGTAGAATCCCACCGCACCAGGCTTAGGAGGCGTTGGGCATGAGGAGCAACCGCACTCCTTGCTGCCAAGTGCGTGGGAAAGACTCCAATGTGTTCCAGATCCAACATCACCTCAAGCGCTGCTTGGGAGTTAAACGAATACATCCTGTTACACCCAGACATGCTAGTCTCTGAACTTTAAGGAGATTGTATATATAGGAGTTGGTGTGTCCCGCATCCCATTAGACCAGCGCTGCGTAAGTTCGTAAGTTCGTAAGATCTCCAGGTTTTTGGAATGTATCCCGTAAGATCTCTAGTAACCATTGCGGCAAGTGCACGCATACCATGTATATCATGGCTGGTCTGATGTCATCCGGTCCTGCTGATTTATGGGGGTGAAACGACTTGTTAGCCCAGATTATCTTTTCAGTATTTAGAACTTCGTCGATTCGGGCCTCACTTTCGCCGCTGTAAAAGAAGTAAAATTGCTCTTCGATATTCCTTTTTGAAGATTTTTAAACTGTTATGAAATGCATTCCAGTCTACTGGCCAGTTTCCATACTTTGCTCTATTGTAAAGACTTTTCGTTTCCTTGTGGTTTGACTTGTCTGGGTTGTCCTACCTTCCCACTGGGTGGTCGGGGATGGATTTCCTGACATGTTTTGAGAATCTGACCCAGTTTGTCTCTCTTGGATTCCTGAAGGGAAATTTTGCCTCTCAAGCAACTTAAAAGACTATTCTGTAATGATCCGAGAAGTAGCTGTTGGTCGCTAGAGTTAAATCAATAACCTCTGTTTGGTTTTTGTTGAGAAAGGTGGGGTGTCCAAGGTTCGTTGGTTCTTTGCTCTCGTTGGTATCTTTGCTCCCCCATATGATGTTGTCATCATTGGTATCACACCCAAGGATCAAACTCATGTTCTCTTTTTGCGGATGCGGAACTGGGGCTTACTTGCTCTCCGACGATGGATCCTTTTCTACATACGGGAGGTATGCAGAGGCCAGCTATAGTTTGGGACCGTTCCTTCGCTTGCATAAAGCTTAAGTCCTTGTTGCTGTAACGAGAAGGGAAAAACACATAAAGTGCGGCATATTTTATTTTTGTAGCTTAACTAATGTTTCGCTGCGATGAAGATAACGTAATCGAGCTAAAATGTATATTGCAGTTCTTGTATGTTTTGCTTCTAAATTTTTTCACTTGGAACTACTCGCAGATATATCTACTAAATGCTTTCTTTTAACCTTAACAAACTTCATTGCACGATGTGGCGTTCCCAACAAAATATGCATGGAGCCAGCCCTCAAGTCGGCAAAACACCGCCTAGTTTGACAAATCGGTAGCGCTACCCTGGTCGAAAGCGAAGTCAGATGTCAGCTAGCCGAGGTGGAGACCATAGTGATGCTTCAAATCGGGGTCCCAAACGACAGCACTCACTAAAGGTCTTCGGTCAGCCGGTTTGTTTGATGCCGGAAGTGTGTGAGTCAGACATGCAAGGGAACGCACTTTCGTGCTCTCGCAGGCGGCAACTTTTCTCCACGCTCAGACAGCGCTTTTGGCGAGGTTGGTCCATCCACAGCCTGCAACTACACGCCAAGTGGAGAATGGAGCAGTGATTAAAGAGCAAAAGGACAACGCTACGGCATGGAGATGAGAGTCGCGAGCGAGTGGTAGACATCAAAACTAACGCCGGCGTGAGTAGACGCCTAATTCAAGAACTGGCCATAGTACAATTATCTTGAAGCGCTGATGCGAGAACTTCAACGTGGGTTGCATGTTGTGTGAAAACAAGTAAGAAAGCTACAGTCGAGTATGCTAGACTGTAAAGTGCTCGCTACCCAGTTTTATAATACACGAAAATATTTTCGAAATATTTGGAAAACGTGTTAAATTTGCTAATAAAAAATAATGAATGCCAAAAGTTTTACAAGCTGTGAACAACATTGTGAAAAGCGTTCTAATTTGAAACAAGTAAGAAACTTCCTTGTTTTTCATTCGATCTCAACCAAATTCACAGGAATCATTGAAAAAATATACAGACAGTACAGTAGAAGGGTATTATAACTTAGTGCCAACAGAAAACGTATGTAACAGGCAGAAAGAGTCATCTCCGACCCCATAAAGTATATATATTGATCAGTGTCAACAGCCGAGACGATATGCCATGTCCGTCTGTCCGTATGAACACCTAGATCTCAGAGACTATAAGACAAAGAGACACCATAGGTTCCTGCATTCCTTACGCAGATCAAGTTTATTTCAAAAGATGGATGCCACGCCCCCTTCGCCCACAATATGCATTAATCTAAAACAAGTCAAGTTTTTTTATGTAAATCGCGTATAACTCTTTGTGTAATGATGTGTAATTTGGTAAGACTTCTGTGCTTAAAACTTTTAATATACCCTGTAATTTTGGTTTTTGGTTAAGTTATTTGTTAAATTATTTATCAAAATAGTTGTGGCCAATGCAAATGGACGTTTTAAGTGTGTGAATGACCTAGAGATTTCAAATTTGGTGACAGTATTCGTGTAGGTCTTACGCAGATCAAGTTTGTTTTAGATATTTGCCACGCCCCTTTCCGCCCCCAAAAACTGGAAAAGCCGTAATAATGAGATCGAATTAAATTCAAGGAAGTTATTAAAGAATCAATTTTATATGCAAATTTCACTTGCAGCTGCCCGCGCTTTGTTTGTTTAGTTGACAGTTTGACCATGTCGGTGTTATAGATATTTACCCGCTATTTTCAAATATATACAAAAAAACAAGTTTCAATATATTCTTTGGTATATTTTTTGTTAAAATACCATTAAAGTCTTTTGTTTTCTCTCGAAATGGGTTGCGGGTATCATACGGTCGAGCACTTTTGACTGTAGCTTTCTTACTTGTTTTTTTTAAGTTTTAACTTTTTTTTAATATTAGGCAATTTATAAAAGTGTTTTCAAATTTAATATCCACTATAAAAACATACGTTTTTTTAAATAAATTAAAAAATATTGTCGGGAGCGGGACTCGAACCACTGTGTGCTTCAAGTGTTTTCATACGTATAGGTGTAAAAAAAGTTTATATTAGAAGACATCTTTTTTGACTTATATCTTTAATGTTTATTACTCGATTTTACTGAAATTTTCAGAACACGTCCGCGTTCAAAAGAGTAAGAAAGATCTCAGCTAAATTCTAAAAAAAAAAGATCTGTGTAATTTAAAAAAAATCTTAGCTCTAGCTCTTATAGTCTCTAAGATAAAGACAGGCCGGCAAACAAACATGGCTATATCATCTCGGTTGTTGACACTGATCAAGAATATATGGCGTAGGAGACGCCTTACATACATTTTCTGTTGGAGTTAAGTTTTTCTATAGTTTCAATATACCCTATGATGAGCGTGTGTAAGAACGAAGTAACATAATGTGGTGAAATAATAATAGTGTAGATTTGTGCTAGTAGGTTAATTATTTTATCCTTGTGCTTTGTATATCCGTGTGAGAACGCATTTTCGCTACGAACCTCGATGGCAACACATATATATATTCGCGCAACAGCCAACACAACCATTTCACTTCTCTTGCCACCCTCATTAAATATATGTAAATTGTCTTCTTAAGCTTGATTAATTTGACTATTTATTTTCGAATCCGATTTTTAATTTTTCAATCCACATGAGCTTTTACTAAAATCAATGTTTCCCTGTTCCTGAATTCTAGCGTTTTTGACCTCATCGAAAACATCTTTATATATACCCAACATATGACCTCCGTCATTAGCAAACAAATGCTGCTATCGCTCAAAATGTATAATAAAGCATGTTGTTCTTCTGATTACGTTTTGGAATGACGTGTTTGGCGTTTGGCGGCGACCTAATACAGAGCTCGAAAACTTACATCTGACATCTACAGTAAACAATAACGGGGATTTTTCAATCCACATGAGCTTTTAATAAAAACAATGTTTCCCTGTTCCTGAATTCTAGCGTTTCTGACCTCATCGTACACACATCTTTATATATACCCAACATATGACCTCCGTCATTAGCAAACAAATGCTGCTATCGCTCAAAATGTATAATTGAGCATGTTGTTCGTCTGATTTCGTTTTGGAATGACGTGTTTGGCGTTTGGCGGCGACCTAATATAGAGCTCGAAAACTTACATCTGACATCTACAGTAAAAAATAAATTTGTTTAGACGGAATCATCGATGCACCACCAACGGAAGATGCACATCAAATTTAAAAATGAAAACTGGGCATTCGCGAACGTTTTTGGTTTTACTAGGACAACGATCATAAGCATTCAGCAGGCTTTGTGAAGTTTTAGCTCGTCTGGAAATGTCCTCATGTCGTCATAACACCATCACACATAACAAACAAAAAGTTAGAACAAAATAAGGTGCGGCATACAAATTTATTTATTTATTATACCCGCTACCCATAGGGTAGAAGGGTATTATAACTTAGTGCCAACAGAAAATGTATGTAACAGGCAGAAGGAGGCATCTCCGACCCCATAAAGTATATATATTCTTGATCAGTGTCAACAGCCGAGACGATATAGCCATGTCCGTCTGTCCGTCTGTCAGTCTGTCCGTCTGTATGAACACCTAGATCTCAGAGACTATAAGAGGTAGAGCTACCAAATTTGGGGACAGTACTATAGGTGCTACGCAGATCAAGTTTATTTCAAAAGTTGGATGCCACGCCCCTTTCCGCCCCCACAAGTCTGTAAAAGCCGTAATAATAGACCTAGAGCATTGAATTTTGTGTGGATAATAATAATTATATTCTCAATGATTCCTGTGAATTTGGTTGAGATCGAATAAAAAACAAGGAAGTTATTAAAGAATCAATTTTATATGCAAAATTCACTTGAAGCTGCCCGCGCTTTGTTTGTTTAGTTGACAGTATGACCATAACGGTGTTGTGGATTTTTACCCGCTATTTTCAAATATATACAAAAAACAAGTTTTAGTATATTCGGTATATTTTTTGTTAAAATATCATTTAAGTTTTTTGTTTTCTCTCGAAATGGGTTGCGGGTATCATACGGTCGAGCACTCTCGACTGTAGCTTTCTTGCTTGTTTTTTATTTATTATTACTATTTTAAATTTGATTGGAAAGATTATTTTTGTTTGTTAAGTAAGGTTTTTATTTGGATACTACTGGCTGGTCCCACCAAGTCCAGAAATTGTTCCAAGTTCTCCAGGCTCCAGACTCCGACCCTAGTCGAGCACACTCACCAGCCGCCACATTACCTGGTACACCCACGAGCCCTCTTACACAGACAACTCTCGTTGAGTGTGGTTGACATCGCTTCAGTGCCGTCTCTGTGTCTCGGTTTAGTTTACTTTAGATGGTGTTCGATGAGAGTGCTTTTGGCGCTGATTAGATATCAACGTAAATCGATACGTTCTTCGGGCTTCCGTCCAATGTCTGAATCTCTGCGCCAGTCAGGAATACGAAAGTAGAGCTGAATCCCAAGGTCCTCGGAAAAGACCTCCGATCCGGTCAGAGAAATCAGCTGTAAACCTGACATCCCACGTAAGTTCTGGTACCCAGTAGGCGTTTTCCTCGGCCATAGTAATTTCTACTGAGCGTAGAATAGAAAAGAAACCCACCGCAGTAGGCATAAGGAGGCGCTGGGCATGAAAAGCAACCGCACTCCTTGCTGCCAAGTGCGTGGGAAAGACTCCAATGTGTTCCAGATCCAACATCACCTCAAGCGCTGCTTGGGAGTTAAACGAATACATCCTGTTACACCCAGACGTGCTAGTCTCTGAACTTTACGGAGATTGTATATTTAGGAGTTGGTGCGTCCCGCATCCCACCATACCAGCGCTGCGTAAGTTCGTAAGTTCGTAAGATCTCCAGGTTTTTGGAATGTATCCCGTAAGATATCTAATAACCATTGTGGACCTGAAACCAACTGCCACGGAGACGCAGTTTGTGTTCATAGGCTCCTCGATGACGTAGTCTGAGCTAGCGTTTGCGTCAGCGAGGATGCCGTTGGATAAGTCATCGAGCACGGATGAAGACGAAGTAACAGTAGTCCTGGGACCATCCAACAAGGAAGGCACCACCTGGAAAGGAGAGAAAGGTGAGAAAGCAACCGAAAAAAGCCAACCCATCTGCCAGCAATAGGCAGAGGTCGGTTGACTCGGCGAAGGCTTCGGAAAGCTTGGTGTGTCCAGGGGACATCCTGGCCAGCTTAAGCGCGAAGCCGGAGCTATAGGTAGCCATAATAAAAGTCTTTTGGAATTTATCTATTTCTTCTTGTGTTAACAGTTCTGGTAGAAATACGTTATTTTTTGCTGAAGCTAAATTTTCTTGTATGTAATTAATTTTTTGATCAATGTTTTTAAGTTTTTGCATCTGATCATTAAAAAGTATTTTACTTTGATTATTCATTTTTTCTGCAAATATTTTTATAACATTTCTGTCTTGTACTATTGTGCTTGCTAGTTTCTTAATTGTGTCATTGAAATGTGTATTGATATATATTTGTTGATTCATGTTGTTAATTGCATGATTATTTTGGTCTATGATATCAAGGTGTTCAATTATGTCTTCCCTATCTTCATTGTCCATGACTCCAAAGAGCCTTTTGTACATTGTACCTACACCATTTAAAAGTCCTCTCTGCACTCTAGTAGACGGGGTAATTGATTTTATTTTTCCTTTAATCAGGTCTATTTCATTAATCAGCGACTCTTTGTTTGTTAATGTCTCAATGTCTCTTATATTATTTTCTGTTTTATTAATAATGTTAGTAATTTGGATAATTTCAATAATGTGTATAATAATTATAGTGTCATTAACAATTTCAGTTGATTGAATATGTACTGGTACGTATCCAGCATCTTCCTGAATTGGATTAACATGTAATGTAGTGTGCACCATTGATAATGTCATTATTAGTATTAGTAAAATATTATGTAAGTTAAAAAAAAAATATGTAGGAATATATTATATAATATATAAAAAAAATGATTATTTTTAGTAAACAAAATTATTCTTCCAGTTGTAATGGTCTCTTGATATTACAAGCATGAATATTCTCGCGTATCTGAAATACGGTTCGTCCTTGTGCCTAACACGTTTATAGTTTTTTATTGGTCCTTCTTCTCTTTTTTCTTCGTGATTTTCCCTGTTTTGATTTAGGTTATTTATAATTTTTTCTTTGTGGTTTTTTATTAATTCATGGAGGTCCTGTGCGTTTTTCTCATTCTTTGCTTGATTAGGTGAACATTGGATTGTTTTATGGTATCTTTTATTATATGTGCCTACAGCTATTTGGATTTTTGTTTCTATTGAGGTGTCCTCTTCAATGCTATTGACAATTTCAATCAAGGTTGAGTGAAGTCGCTCTATATCTGCATTACCTGTATGAGCATTTGGTTTTGTTAGGTGTAATTCTACGTGTTCTTTATCCAAAAAGTGAATTATTATACCCGCTACCCATAGGGTAGAAGGGTATTATGACTTAGTGCCAACAGAAAATGTATGTAACAACAGAAGGAGGCAGAAGGAGGCATCTCCGACCACATAAACTATATATATTATTGATCAGTGTCAACAGCCGAGACGATATAGCCATGTCCGTCTGTCCGTCTGTATGAACACCTAGATCTCAGAGACTATAAGAGCTAGAGCTACCAAATTTGGGGACAGTACTCCTGTGGGTCCTACGCAGATCAAGTTTATTTCAAAGGTTGGATGCCACGCCCCTTTCCTCCCCCAAAAACTGTAAAAGCCGTAATAATAGACCTAGAGCATTGAATTTTGGTATGCATAATAACAATTATATTCTCAATGACTCCTGTGAATTTGGTTGAATGAAAAACATGGAAGTTATTAATGAATCAATTTTATATGCAAAATTCAGTTGCAGCTGCTCGCGCTTTGTTTGTTTAGTTGACAGAGTGACCATGTCGGTATTTAATGGATTTAAAAAAATATATCTATATACCTAAAAACAAATTTTAGTATATTCGGTGGTATATTTTTTGTTAAAATATCATTCAAGCTTTTTGTTTTCTCTCGAAATGGGTTGCGGGTATCATACGGTCGAGAACTCTCGACTGTAGCTTTCTTACTTGTTTTCTTACAATAGGTGAACTGTATTTGCTTTTACTTTTTCTTATTATTCCGTTTTTGTCCATTTCTATAATTTGTTTTTTAATTTCTTCTTCGTATTTTGGCATCTATAAATTTTAGAGTTTATTGGTTGGTCTGTAATAGTTTTTATATTGTGTACAACTGAATTTGTATTTGTTAGTTGGTCACCCTCTTTACAGTGCAACTTTTAGAATTTTTTATTAAGAGCTTTTACAATTTCGTTTTCTTCTATATTTAATTCTGTTGTATTGAAATCTTCAATTTCACTTACTTCAAAACACAAGTCTCTTCAGTAGTCTTGGACAAGAATGGAATTTCGACATCATTTAACAGTTTAATTAATTTTTTATTAAAATCAATATTTTTCACGTTTCTTTTGATGAAGTCCATACCCAATAGAAAATCATATGATTTTTCTAAGGGTAAAGCCACCCATCTTGAACGCATCTTTTCGGAATATTAAAATTCCATTGGAGCTTTGGTCATGACCAAAAAATTATTTGTTTCAAAGTTTGTGTTAATAGTATGAATAGTTTTTGTGTATTTTTCAATGATACTGTAAGCATCTTTCTTAACTCTATTTGTGGTTACTATACTAATTGTGGATCCTGTATCAAGTAAGAATAAGAATCGACATCCCTCAATTGTTCCTTCTATTAAAATTTTTCGTTCATCCGAGGTTACTGAGTAAAAAAATCTTGGGTTGTCTCATTAGTAGTACTTGTATTGTCTTCGTCTACTAGGTTGTCTACACTCAATGCTTCTGGATAATCTTGTTTTTGAGCTGTCTCATTTTATTTTATGTTTGTTATTCTTAAAATTCTGATTTTGATTGTTAGTATAATTTTGATTTTGTCGTTGATTGTTGTAGTTTTGATATTGATTATTATTGTTATTGTGATATTGGTGACTGTTGTTTTGGTAATGATTTTGTGGGTTAGTGAATCTTCTAGTATTTTGGCTTCTTTGTGTATTATTTTTTTTAAATTGTTATTGTTTTCCGTATTTTGATCAGTATTTCCATTGTCTGAATTGTTGTTTTCAAAACTTCTTTTAAGCACTAATTTCTCGTTTAAAATGCAATGATTAAGACCCATAAATCTTGATTTTTCATTTCTAATTTCTGGTACCGTAGGCATTAAAGAAACTGCTAAAGAGCCTGATGCTAATGTTTTTATCCTATTAACTAGGTTCTCATTGTTTTCGAAAACAGCAAAATCGGTTATTTCTTCTACAATATGTCTTACTTTAGTATCCAGATCCCGTATGTTGGTCGTAGATTGGTGATTTTCCGTGTTAGTCCCATCTGGTCCATCCTGGGTCTGTAGTGGTGTCTCAGCTCCTCCTTACACTGCTCCCACGTAGTCGGGAACTTGATGTTCAACACTGTCCGAGCCCCTTGATTTTTGTATTGAAGATCACACTGAAGACTTGGTGTGTCTTCTCCGTATTCCTGCATCACTTGGTCCACCGATACAACAAATCCATGTAAAGTACTTTCCTCTCCAACAAATGTTGGTAAGTATCTCGTCTCTTTTTCAATCGCATTCCTCTCCCGTGTAGTTGGATTAATTCCGCCATTCCTTGTCTCCCGTTGAGCCATTATATGTGTCAGTGCTTGGATGCATTTTGATATTTGATTGACTTCTTCGGTAGACATTTTGTTTTTCTTTTGTTTGTTTGCACACGATGTTAGTTATTTATTTGGCACTAATGTTTTTTAGTATGCACTTATAACTTTATTACTCCATAATGCTTCACAGAGTTTATTTTGAATCACTAAATATTTTACTTTACGCTTCACGAGCTTTTTTAATAAGATATTTTTGTTGTGATTTTTGGTTAGTTAGACCCGGCTGCGCCAGTTATATTTGAGTAGGCCCAGGCCACGAATAAAGAAATACGGCGTACGATTATCAAACAGAACTTTATTGTTGAAAAAACGAAACGGTTTCAATGAGGGCTGGTTTACAACTGTCCTCTTCTGAACTGATCTTGGTCTCATATTTGCAATGTGCAGAATAAGGACATTGGTCTCTTGTTTATGTTTACATTAGGGCTACTGGTTTGGGCGGCACTGGGTTTGTTATGTTTATCAATGCTTCTATTCGTAAGTGGTGAGTGTGATGTGACATGCTTATGTTTATAAAAGAGTTCTTGATTGGTTTCTCATTTGAGTGGATTGCATCGTAAGCGGAATAGTTGAATATGCTTATGTTTATAAAAGAGTTCTTAATTGGTTTCACATTAGAGTGGATTGCATGCCTGGCTTTAGTGTTAATGCTGATAGTTTATAATTGGGTACTGTGGACGGAGGCGCAGCTATCAAAGGTATAACTCGCGCCTCATGAGAGCCAAGTCCTAATCGACGAAATTGTCAACACTGAAAAGATAGTCTGGGCTATCAAGTCGTTCCATCCCTACAAATCAGCAGGACCGGATGACATAAGACCGGTCATGTTACAGATGGTATGCGTACATGTCGCAATGGCTATTAGAGATCTTCAGAGGATGTCTCCTTACGGGATACATTGCAAAAACCTAGAGAGAAGAGTATAGGGTGACATTCATTCCCAAGGCAGGAAAGATAAACCTCTGCTCAGCAAAAGATTATAGGCCCATAAGTCTCTCATCGTTTTTATTAAAAACACTAGAGAGACTTCTGGACCTTCATCTCAGAAGTAAGCTAACACCTCACACATTCAGCAAGTCCCAACATGCATACCTCAAAGGTAGATGAGTCGACCCGGCTCTGCACGAGGTGGTTAGCATAATTGAAGGCCCACTGCAAAGGAAGGAGTTTACGTTAGCGGCATTTCTCGACATAGAGGGTGTCTATAATGGCAGCACTTGTCAACATAGGCTCACACCCGACAATCACTCGATGGTTTAGCAAAATGATTCGTCAAAGAATTATAAACGCCGAACTTTGCGCTTCGACTATCAGGAGAAGGGCAACCAGGCGCACCCCGCAAGGAGGTGTGATATCCCCCTTGTTATGGAACACTGTCCTAAATGACCTTCTTCTCAAACTGAAGTCTAAGGGCTGCAGAGTGACTGTTTATGCGGAAGACCTGGTTCTAATGGTAACTGGCAAATTCCTGCCAACAGTCAGTGAGCTACTGAATGCCGCATTGAGCGAAACTCTGCGATTGGCAGAATACAACGGTCTTGGGGCCAATCCACAAAAGACCGAACCAATTCTGTTCACACGAAGATATAAGATACCGAGCTTCAAGCTTCCGACACTGGGAGGAACAGAGCTCAAGTTATCAAAGGAGGCAAAATACCTTGGTGTAATCCTGGACTCCAAACTCTCCTGGAGGAGAAACTCGGAGGAAAGGATGAAAAAGGCGTTACAAGCCTTCAAGTCTGTAAAAGCCGTAATAATAGACCTAGAGCATTGAATTTTGTGTGGATAATAATAATTATATTCTCAATGATTCCTGTGAATTTGGTTGAGATCGAATAAAAAACAAGGAAGTTATTAAAGAATCAATTTTATATGCAAAATTCACTTGAAGCTGCCCGCGCTTTGTTTGTTTAGTTGACAGTATGACCATAACGGTGTTGTGGATTTTTACCCGCTATTTTCAAATATATACAAAAAACAAGTTTTAGTATATTCGGTATATTTTTTGTTAAAATATCATTTAAGTTTTTTGTTTTCTCTCGAAATGGGTTGCGGGTATCATACGGTCGAGCACTCTCGACTGTAGCTTTCTTGCTTGTTTTTTATTTATTATTACTATTTTAAATTTGATTGGAAAGATTATTTTTGTTTGTTAAGTAAGGTTTTTATTTGGATACTACTGGCTGGTCCCACCAAGTCCAGAAATTGTTCCAAGTTCTCCAGGCTCCAGACTCCGACCCTAGTCGAGCACACTCACCAGCCGCCACATTACCTGGTACACCCACGAGCCCTCTTACACAGACAACTCTCGTTGAGTGTGGTTGACATCGCTTCAGTGCCGTCTCTGTGTCTCGGTTTAGTTTACTTTAGATGGTGTTCGATGAGAGTGCTTTTGGCGCTGATTAGATATCAACGTAAATCGATACGTTCTTCGGGCTTCCGTCCAATGTCTGAATCTCTGCGCCAGTCAGGAATACGAAAGTAGAGCTGAATCCCAAGGTCCTCGGAAAAGACCTCCGATCCGGTCAGAGAAATCAGCTGTAAACCTGACATCCCACGTAAGTTCTGGTACCCAGTAGGCGTTTTCCTCGGCCATAGTAATTTCTACTGAGCGTAGAATAGAAAAGAAACCCACCGCAGTAGGCATAAGGAGGCGCTGGGCATGAAAAGCAACCGCACTCCTTGCTGCCAAGTGCGTGGGAAAGACTCCAATGTGTTCCAGATCCAACATCACCTCAAGCGCTGCTTGGGAGTTAAACGAATACATCCTGTTACACCCAGACGTGCTAGTCTCTGAACTTTACGGAGATTGTATATTTAGGAGTTGGTGCGTCCCGCATCCCACCATACCAGCGCTGCGTAAGTTCGTAAGTTCGTAAGATCTCCAGGTTTTTGGAATGTATCCCGTAAGATATCTAATAACCATTGTGGACCTGAAACCAACTGCCACGGAGACGCAGTTTGTGTTCATAGGCTCCTCGATGACGTAGTCTGAGCTAGCGTTTGCGTCAGCGAGGATGCCGTTGGATAAGTCATCGAGCACGGATGAAGACGAAGTAACAGTAGTCCTGGGACCATCCAACAAGGAAGGCACCACCTGGAAAGGAGAGAAAGGTGAGAAAGCAACCGAAAAAAGCCAACCCATCTGCCAGCAATAGGCAGAGGTCGGTTGACTCGGCGAAGGCTTCGGAAAGCTTGGTGTGTCCAGGGGACATCCTGGCCAGCTTAAGCGCGAAGCCGGAGCTATAGGTAGCCATAATAAAAGTCTTTTGGAATTTATCTATTTCTTCTTGTGTTAACAGTTCTGGTAGAAATACGTTATTTTTTGCTGAAGCTAAATTTTCTTGTATGTAATTAATTTTTTGATCAATGTTTTTAAGTTTTTGCATCTGATCATTAAAAAGTATTTTACTTTGATTATTCATTTTTTCTGCAAATATTTTTATAACATTTCTGTCTTGTACTATTGTGCTTGCTAGTTTCTTAATTGTGTCATTGAAATGTGTATTGATATATATTTGTTGATTCATGTTGTTAATTGCATGATTATTTTGGTCTATGATATCAAGGTGTTCAATTATGTCTTCCCTATCTTCATTGTCCATGACTCCAAAGAGCCTTTTGTACATTGTACCTACACCATTTAAAAGTCCTCTCTGCACTCTAGTAGACGGGGTAATTGATTTTATTTTTCCTTTAATCAGGTCTATTTCATTAATCAGCGACTCTTTGTTTGTTAATGTCTCAATGTCTCTTATATTATTTTCTGTTTTATTAATAATGTTAGTAATTTGGATAATTTCAATAATGTGTATAATAATTATAGTGTCATTAACAATTTCAGTTGATTGAATATGTACTGGTACGTATCCAGCATCTTCCTGAATTGGATTAACATGTAATGTAGTGTGCACCATTGATAATGTCATTATTAGTATTAGTAAAATATTATGTAAGTTAAAAAAAATATGTAGGAATATATTATATAATATATAAAAAAAATGATTATTTTTAGTAAACAAAATTATTCTTCCAGTTGTAATGGTCTCTTGATATTACAAGCATGAATATTCTCGCGTATCTGAAATACGGTTCGTCCTTGTGCCTAACACGTTTATAGTTTTTTATTGGTCCTTCTTCTCTTTTTTCTTCGTGATTTTCCCTGTTTTGATTTAGGTTATTTATAATTTTTTCTTTGTGGTTTTTTATTAATTCATGGAGGTCCTGTGCGTTTTTCTCATTCTTTGCTTGATTAGGTGAACATTGGATTGTTTTATGGTATCTTTTATTATATGTGCCTACAGCTATTTGGATTTTTGTTTCTATTGAGGTGTCCTCTTCAATGCTATTGACAATTTCAATCAAGGTTGAGTGAAGTCGCTCTATATCTGCATTACCTGTATGAGCATTTGGTTTTGTTAGGTGTAATTCTACGTGTTCTTTATCCAAAAAGTGAATTATTATACCCGCTACCCATAGGGTAGAAGGGTATTATGACTTAGTGCCAACAGAAAATGTATGTAACAACAGAAGGAGGCAGAAGGAGGCATCTCCGACCACATAAACTATATATATTATTGATCAGTGTCAACAGCCGAGACGATATAGCCATGTCCGTCTGTCCGTCTGTATGAACACCTAGATCTCAGAGACTATAAGAGCTAGAGCTACCAAATTTGGGGACAGTACTCCTGTGGGTCCTACGCAGATTAAGTTTATTTCAAAGGTTGGATGCCACGCCCCTTTCCTCCCCCAAAAACTGTAAAAGCCGTAATAATAGACCTAGAGCATTGAATTTTGGTATGCATAATAACAATTATATTCTCAATGACTCCTGTGAATTTGGTTGAATGAAAAACATGGAAGTTATTAATGAATCAATTTTATATGCAAAATTCAGTTGCAGCTGCTCGCGCTTTGTTTGTTTAGTTGACAGAGTGACCATGTCGGTATTTAATGGATTTAAAAAAATATATCTATATACCTAAAAACAAATTTTAGTATATTCGGTGGTATATTTTTTGTTAAAATATCATTCAAGCTTTTTGTTTTCTCTCGAAATGGGTTGCGGGTATCATACGGTCGAGAACTCTCGACTGTAGCTTTCTTACTTGTTTTCTTACAATAGGTGAACTGTATTTGCTTTTACTTTTTCTTATTATTCCGTTTTTGTCCATTTCTATAATTTGTTTTTTAATTTCTTCTTCGTATTTTGGCATCTATAAATTTTAGAGTTTATTGGTTGGTCTGTAATAGTTTTTATATTGTGTACAACTGAATTTGTATTTGTTAGTTGGTCACCCTCTTTACAGTGCAACTTTTAGAATTTTTTATTAAGAGCTTTTACAATTTCGTTTTCTTCTATATTTAATTCTGTTGTATTGAAATCTTCAATTTCACTTACTTCAAAACACAAGTCTCTTCAGTAGTCTTGGACAAGAATGGAATTTCGACATCATTTAACAGTTTAATTAATTTTTTATTAAAATCAATATTTTTCACGTTTCTTTTGATGAAGTCCATACCCAATAGAAAATCATATGATTTTTCTAAGGGTAAAGCCACCCATCTTGAACGCATCTTTTCGGAATATTAAAATTCCATTGGAGCTTTGGTCATGACCAAAAAATTATTTGTTTCAAAGTTTGTGTTAATAGTATGAATAGTTTTTGTGTATTTTTCAATGATACTGTAAGCATCTTTCTTAACTCTATTTGTGGTTACTATACTAATTGTGGATCCTGTATCAAGTAAGAATAAGAATCGACATCCCTCAATTGTTCCTTCTATTAAAATTTTTCGTTCATCCGAGGTTACTGAGTAAAAAAATCTTGGGTTGTCTCATTAGTAGTACTTGTATTGTCTTCGTCTACTAGGTTGTCTACACTCAATGCTTCTGGATAATCTTGTTTTTGAGCTGTCTCATTTTATTTTATGTTTGTTATTCTTAAAATTCTGATTTTGATTGTTAGTATAATTTTGATTTTGTCGTTGATTGTTGTAGTTTTGATATTGATTATTATTGTTATTGTGATATTGGTGACTGTTGTTTTGGTAATGATTTTGTGGGTTAGTGAATCTTCTAGTATTTTGGCTTCTTTGTGTATTATTTTTTTTAAATTGTTATTGTTTTCCGTATTTTGATCAGTATTTCCATTGTCTGAATTGTTGTTTTCAAAACTTCTTTTAAGCACTAATTTCTCGTTTAAAATGCAATGATTAAGACCCATAAATCTTGATTTTTCATTTCTAATTTCTGGTACCGTAGGCATTAAAGAAACTGCTAAAGAGCCTGATGCTAATGTTTTTATCCTATTAACTAGGTTCTCATTGTTTTCGAAAACAGCAAAATCGGTTATTTCTTCTACAATATGTCTTACTTTAGTATCCAGATCCCGTATGTTGGTCGTAGATTGGTGATTTTCCGTGTTAGTCCCATCTGGTCCATCCTGGGTCTGTAGTGGTGTCTCAGCTCCTCCTTACACTGCTCCCACGTAGTCGGGAACTTGATGTTCAACACTGTCCGAGCCCCTTGATTTTTGTATTGAAGATCACACTGAAGACTTGGTGTGTCTTCTCCGTATTCCTGCATCACTTGGTCCACCGATACAACAAATCCATGTAAAGTACTTTCCTCTCCAACAAATGTTGGTAAGTATCTCGTCTCTTTTTCAATCGCATTCCTCTCCCGTGTAGTTGGATTAATTCCGCCATTCCTTGTCTCCCGTTGAGCCATTATATGTGTCAGTGCTTGGATGCATTTTGATATTTGATTGACTTCTTCGGTAGACATTTTGTTTTTCTTTTGTTTGTTTGCACACGATGTTAGTTATTTATTTGGCACTAATGTTTTTTAGTATGCACTTATAACTTTATTACTCCATAATGCTTCACAGAGTTTATTTTGAATCACTAAATATTTTACTTTACGCTTCACGAGCTTTTTTAATAAGATATTTTTGTTGTGATTTTTGGTTAGTTAGACCCGGCTGCGCCAGTTATATTTGAGTAGGCCCAGGCCACGAATAAAGAAATACGGCGTACGATTATCAAACAGAACTTTATTGTTGAAAAAACGAAACGGTTTCAATGAGGGCTGGTTTACAACTGTCCTCTTCTGAACTGATCTTGGTCTCATATTTGCAATGTGCAGAATAAGGACATTGGTCTCTTGTTTATGTTTACATTAGGGCTACTGGTTTGGGCGGCACTGGGTTTGTTATGTTTATCAATGCTTCTATTCGTAAGTGGTGAGTGTGATGTGACATGCTTATGTTTATAAAAGAGTTCTTGATTGGTTTCTCATTTGAGTGGATTGCATCGTAAGCGGAATAGTTGAATATGCTTATGTTTATAAAAGAGTTCTTAATTGGTTTCACATTAGAGTGGATTGCATGCCTGGCTTTAGTGTTAATGCTGATAGTTTATAATTGGGTACTGTGGACGGAGGCGCAGCTATCAAAGGTATAACTCGCGCCTCATGAGAGCCAAGTCCTAATCGACGAAATTGTCAACACTGAAAAGATAGTCTGGGCTATCAAGTCGTTCCATCCCTACAAATCAGCAGGACCGGATGACATAAGACCGGTCATGTTACAGATGGTATGCGTACATGTCGCAATGGCTATTAGAGATCTTCAGAGGATGTCTCCTTACGGGATACATTGCAAAAACCTAGAGAGAAGAGTATAGGGTGACATTCATTCCCAAGGCAGGAAAGATAAACCTCTGCTCAGCAAAAGATTATAGGCCCATAAGTCTCTCATCGTTTTTATTAAAAACACTAGAGAGACTTCTGGACCTTCATCTCAGAAGTAAGCTAACACCTCACACATTCAGCAAGTCCCAACATGCATACCTCAAAGGTAGATGAGTCGACCCGGCTCTGCACGAGGTGGTTAGCATAATTGAAGGCCCACTGCAAAGGAAGGAGTTTACGTTAGCGGCATTTCTCGACATAGAGGGTGTCTATAATGGCAGCACTTGTCAACATAGGCTCACACCCGACAATCACTCGATGGTTTAGCAAAATGATTCGTCAAAGAATTATAAACGCCGAACTTTGCGCTTCGACTATCAGGAGAAGGGCAACCAGGCGCACCCCGCAAGGAGGTGTGATATCCCCCTTGTTATGGAACACTGTCCTAAATGACCTTCTTCTCAAACTGAAGTCTAAGGGCTGCAGAGTGACTGTTTATGCGGAAGACCTGGTTCTAATGGTAACTGGCAAATTCCTGCCAACAGTCAGTGAGCTACTGAATGCCGCATTGAGCGAAACTCTGCGATTGGCAGAATACAACGGTCTTGGGGCCAATCCACAAAAGACCGAACCAATTCTGTTCACACGAAGATATAAGATACCGAGCTTCAAGCTTCCGACACTGGGAGGAACAGAGCTCAAGTTATCAAAGGAGGCAAAATACCTTGGTGTAATCCTGGACTCCAAACTCTCCTGGAGGAGAAACTCGGAGGAAAGGATGAAAAAGGCGTTACAAGCCTTCTTTGTGTGCAAAAAGACTTTTGGTAAAGGATGGGGATTGCAACCGTACATCCATCATTGGTTTTACACTGCAATTGTCAGACCTATACTGACGTATGGGGCTCTTGTATGGTGGGAGGCGGGGCACACCGACTCCTATCTAAACAATCTCCGCAAAGTTCAGAGACTAGCATGCTTGGGAATAACAGGATGTATTCGTTCTATCCCCCAAGCAGCGCTGGATGTAATGTTAAATCTGGAACCCATCGGAGTCTTCCTCAAGCACGTGGCGGCAAGGAGTGCGGTCAGGCTTTACGCCCAGTGCCTACTTAAGCCTTTCTTTATAATTATATACAAGGATGACTTAACTGCACCTTATATAACGCATTTGACATTTACATAATCGCATAATGCATAAATTTAAAATATATATTTATAGGATACTGCAATTTTTGTTTCACTTTTTAATTTGCCTTCTTAGTTTGTTACACATTTAGATTGTATTTGTAGCAGTAGCAAACCGTGAATATACTTTTAAACTTGTGATAAAAAAGCGCCTATTGCAAAATCACTTGCATCTGACGTTAGTTTAAATGGTTTATTAAATTCTGGGAATTTTAATATTGGATGTGAAGTTATCAATGCTTTTAAATTTTCAAATGAATCAATGTACTCGGGGTCATTTCGATTAATTGTATTTTCTTTTTGTAAGTATTTAATCATTGGATATGCAATTTTTGAGTAGTCTTTAATTAATTTTCTATAAATCCCTGTCATGCCTAGAAACCCTTTGAGCTGTTTTTTTGTTTTTGGAATTCGTATTGCTACTATATCCCGTATTTTCTTTGGATTTGTTTTAATGCCTTCTTTTGTAAGTACATATCCTAAGAATTCCGTGTAAGTTTTCATAAATGAACATTTATCTGCCTGGATTTTCAAGTTATGTTCTTGTAATTTTTGTAATATTTTTTCTAATGAGTTTTTATGTTCTTCCAATGTTGTTGAAAATATTAATATATTGTCCAAATGTACTACACATATTTTGTTTATATATTCTCTGAGAATTTCATTCATTAATCTTTGAAAAGTTGCTGGAGCGTTTTCAAAGCCGAATGGCATTCTTAGTCCCATTCTTCATAAAGTCCCATTGGAGAGACAAATGTTGTTTTTTCTATGTCTTCTTCTGCCATTAAGATTTGATGATATCCTTTTGTAAGATCTAATGTACTAAAATATTGGGCTCTACCAAGTTTGACTAGTATGGAATCCATTATGGGTAGTGGATATTTGTCTGGATTTGTCACATGATTTAGTCGTCTATAATCTACGCACAATCTGTATTTTTGTACTCCTGAATTATCTATTTTTTTTCTTACAATAGGTGAACTGTATTTGCTTTTACTTTTTCTTATTATTCCGTTTTTGTCCATTTCTATAATTAGTTTTTTAATTTCTTCTTCGTATTTTGGCGAGCATCTATAAATTTTAGAGTTTATTGGTTGGTCTGTAATAGTTATTATATTGTGTACAACTGAATTTGTATTTGTTAGTTGGTCACCGTCTTTACAGTGCAACTTTTAGAATTTTTTATTAAGAGCTTTTACAATTTCGTTTTCTTCTATATTTAATTCTGTTGTATTGAAATCTTCAATTTCACTTACTTCAAAACACAAGTCTCTTCAGTAGTCTTGGACAAGAATGGAATTTCGACATCATTTAACAGTTTAATTAATTTTTTATTAAAATCAATATTTTTTTCACGTTTCTTTTGATGAAGTCCATACCCAATAGAAAATCATATGATTTTTCTAAGGGTGAAGCCACCCATCTTGAACGCATCTTTTCGGAATATTAAAATTCCATTGGAGCTTTGGTCATGACCAAAAAATTATTTGTTTCAAAGTTTGTGTTAATAGTATGAATAGTTTTTGTGTATTTTTCAATGATACTGTAAGCATCTTTCTTAACTCTATTTGTGGTTACTATACTAATTGTGGATCCTGTATCAAGTAAGAATAAGAATCGACATCCCTCAATTGTTCCTTCTATTAAAATTTTTCGTTCTTCCGAGGTTACTGAGTAAAAAAATCTTGGGTTGTCTCATTAGTAGTACTTGTATTGTCTTCGTCTGCTAGGTTGTCTACACTCATTACTTCTGGATAATCTTGTTTTTGAGCTGTCTCATTTTATTTTATGTTTGTTCTTAAAATTCTGATTTTGATTGTTAGTATAATTTTGATTTTGTCGTTGATTGTTGTAGTTTTGATATTGATTATTATTGTTATTGTGATATTGGTGACTGTTGTTTTGGTAATGATTTTGTGGGTTAGTGAATCTTCTAGTATTTTGGCTTCTTTGTGTATTATTTTTTTTAAATTGTTATTGTTTTCCGTATTTTGATCAGTATTTCCATTGTCTGAATTGTTGTTTTCAAAACTTCTTTTAAGCACTAATTTCTCGTTTAAAATACCATGATTAAGACCCATAAATCTTGATATTTCATTTCTAATTTCTGGTACCGTAGGCATTAAAGAAACTGCTAAAGAGCCTGATGCTAATGTTTTTATCCTATTAACTAGGTACTCATTGTTTTCGAAAACAGCAAAATCGGTTATTTCTTCTACAATATGTCTTACTTTAGTATCCAGATCCCGTATGTTGGTCGTAGATTGGTGATTTTCCGTGTTAGTCCCATCTGGTCCATCCTGGGTCTGTAGTGGTGTCTCAGCTCCTCCTTACACTGCTCCCACGTAGTCGGGAACTTGATGTTCAACACTGTCCGAGCCCCTTGATTTTTGTATTGAAGATCACACTGAAGACTTGGTGTGTCTTCTCCGTATTCCTGCATCACTTGGTCCACCGATACAACAAATCCATGTAAAGTACTTTCCTCTCCAACAAATGTTGGTAAGTATCTCGTCTCTTTTTCAATCGCATTCCTCTCCCGTGTAGTTGGATTAATTCCGCCATTCCTTGTCTCCCGTTGAGCCATTATATGTGTCAGTGCTTGGATGCATTTTGATATTTGATTGACTTCTTCGGTAGACATTTTGTTTTTCTTTTGTTTGTTTGCACACGATGTTAGTTATTTATTTGGCACTAATGTTTTTTAGTATGCACTTATAACTTTATTACTCCATAATGCTTCACAGAGTTTATTTTGAATCACTAAATATTTTACTTTACGCTTCACGAGCTTTTTTAATAAGATATTTTTGTTGTGATTTTTGGTTAGTTAGACCCGGCTGCGCCAGTTATATTTGAGTAGGCCCAGGCCACGAATAAAGAAATACGGCGTACGATTATCAAACAGAACTTTATTGTTGAAAAAACGAAACGGTTTCAATGAGGGCTGGTTTACAACTGTCCTCTTCTGAACTGATCTTGGTCTCATATTTGCAATGTGCAGAATAAGGACATTGGTCTCTTGTTTATGTTTACATTAGGGCTACTGGTTTGGGCGGCACTGGGTTTGTTATGTTTATCAATGCTTCTATTCGTAAGTGGTGAGTGTGATGTGACATGCTTATGTTTATAAAAGAGTTCTTGATTGGTTTCACATTTGAGTGGATTGCATCGTAAGCGGAATAGTTGAATATGATTATGTTTATAAAAGAGTTCTTAATTGGTTTTACATTAGAGTGGATTGCATGCCTGGCTTTAGTGTTAATGTTGATAGTTTATAATTGGGTACTGTGGACGGAGGCGCAGCTATCAAAGGTATAACTCGCGCCTCATGAAAGCCAAGTCCTAATCGACGAAATTGTCAACACTGAAAAGATAGGCTGGGCTATCAAGTCGTTCCATCCCTACAAATCAGCAGGATCGGATGACATAAGACCGGTCATGTTACAGATGGTATGCGTACATGTCGCAATGGCTATTAGAGATCTTCAGAGGATGTCTCCTTACGGGATACATTGCAAAAACCTAGAGAGAAGAGTATAGGGTGACATTCATTCCCAAGGCAGGAAAGATAAACCTCTGCTCAGCAAAAGATTATAGGCCCATAAGTCTCTCATCGTTTTTATTAAAAACACTAGAGAGACTTCTGGACCTTCCCAACATGCATACCTCAAAGGTAGATGAGTCGACCCGGCTCTGCACGAGGTGGTTAGCATAATTGAAGGCCCACTGCAAAGGAAGGAGTTTACGTTAGCGGCATTTCTCGACATAGAGGGTGTCTTTAACAATGTCAGGATCGAATCTATAATGGCAGCACTTGTCAACATAGGCTCACACCCGACAATCACTCGATGGTTTAGCAAAATGATTCGTCAAAGAATTATAAACGCCAAACTTTGCGCTTCGACTATCAGGAGAAGGGCAACCAGGCGCACCCCGCAAGGGGGTGTGATATCCCCCTTGTTATGGAACATTGTCCTAAATGACCTTCTTCTCAAACTGAAGTCTAAGGGCTGCAGAGTGACTGTTTATGCGGAAGACCTGGTTCTAATGGTAACTGGCAAATTCCTGCCAACAGTCAGTGAGCTACTGAATGCCGCATTGAGCGAAACTCTGCAATGGGCAGAATACAACGGTCTTGGGGCAAATCCACAAAAGACCGAACCAGTTCTGTTCACACGAAGATATAAGATACCGAGCTTCAAGCTTCCGACACTGGGAGGAACAGAGCTCAAGTTATCAAAGGAGGCAAAATACCTTGGTGTAATCCTGGACTCCAAACTCTCCTGGAGGAGAAACTCGGAGGAAAGGATGAAAAAGGCGTTACAAGCCTTCTTTGTGTGCAAAAAGACTTTTGGTAAAGGATGGGGATTGCAACCGTACATCCATCATTGGTTTTACACTGCAATTGTCAGACCTATACTGACGTATGGGGCTCTTGTATGGTGGGAGGCGGGGCACACCGACTCCTATCTAAACAATCTCCGCAAAGTTCAGAGACTAGCATGCTGGATGTAATGTTAAATCTGGAACCCATCGGAGTCTTCCTCAAGCACGTGGCGGCAAGGAGTGCGGTCAGGCTTTACGCCCAGTGCCTACTTAAGCCTTTCTTTATAATTATATACAAGGATGACTTAACTGCACCTTATATAACGCATTTGACATTTGCATAATCGCATAATGCATAAATTTAAAATATATATTTATAGGATACTGCAATTTTTGTTTCACTTTTTAATTTGCCTTCTTAGTTTGTTACACATTTAGATTGTATTTGTAGCAGTAGCAAACCGTGAATATACTTTTAAACTTGTGATAAAAAAGCGCCTATTGCAAAATCACTTGCATCTGTCGTTAGTTTAAATGGTTTATTAAATTCTGGGAATTTTAATATTGGATGTGAAGTTATCAATGCTTTTAAATTTTCAAATGAATCAATGTACTCGGGGTCATTTCGATTAATTGTATTTTCTTTTTGTAAGTATTTAATCATTGGATATGCAATTTTTGAGTAGTCTTTAATGAATTTTCTATAAATCCCTGTCATGCCTAGAAACCCTTTGAGCTGTTTTTCTGTTTTTGGAATTCGTATTGCTACTATATCCCGTATTTTCTTTGGATTTGTTTTAATGCCTTCTTTTGTAAGTACATATCCTAAGAATTCCGTGTAAGTTTTCATAAATGAACATTTATCTGCCTGGATTTTCAAGTTATGTTCTTGTAATTTTTTTAATATTTTTTCTAATGAGTTTTTATGTTCTTCCAATGTTGTTGAAAATATTAATATATTGTCCAAATGTACTACACATATTTTGTTTATATATTCTCTGAGAATTTCATTCATTAATCTTTGAAAAGTTGCTGGAGCGTTTTCAAAGCCGAATGGCATTCTTAGTCCCATTCTTCATAAAGTCCCATTGGAGAGACAAATGTTGTTTTTTCTATGTCTTCTTCTGCCATTAAGATTTGATGATATCCTTTTGTAAGATCTAATGTACTAAAATATTGGGCTCTACCAAGTTTGACTAGTATGGAATCCATTATGGGTAGTGGATATTTGTCTGGATTTGTCACATGATTTAGTCGTCTATAATCTACGCACAATCTGTATTTTTGTACTCCTGAATTATCTATTTTTTTTCTTACAATAGGTGAACTGTATTTGCTTTTACTTTTTCTTATTATTCCGTTTTTGTCCATTTCTATAATTTGTTTTTTAATTTCTTCTTCGTATTTTGGCGAGCATCTATAAATTTTAGAGTTTATTGGTTGGTCTGTAATAGTTATTATATTGTGTACAACTGAATTTGTATTTGTTAGTTGGTCACCGTCTTTACAGTGCAACTTTTAGAATTTTTTATTAAGAGCTTTTACAATTTCGTTTTCTTCTATATTTAATTCTGTTGTATTGAAATCTTCAATTTCACTTACTTCAAAACACAAGTCTCTTCAGTAGTCTTGGACAAGAATGGAATTTCGACATCATTTAACAGTTTAATTAATTTTTTATTAAAATCAATATTTTTTTCACGTTTCTTTTGATGAAGTCCATACCCAATAGAAAATCATATGATTTTTCTAAGGGTGAAGCCACCCATCTTGAACGCATCTTTTCGGAATATTAAAATTCCATTGGAGCTTTGGTCATGACCAAAAAATTATTTGTTTCAAAGTTTGTGTTAATAGTATGAATAGTTTTTGTGTATTTTTCAATGATACTGTAAGCATCTTTCTTAACTCTATTTGTGGTTACTATACTAATTGTGGATCCTGTATCAAGTAAGAATAAGAATCGACATCCCTCAATTGTTCCTTCTATTAAAATTTTTCGTTCTTCCGAGGTTACTGAGTAAAAAAATCTTGGGTTGTCTCATTAGTAGTACTTGTATTGTCTTCGTCTGCTAGGTTGTCTACACTCATTACTTCTGGATAATCTTGTTTTTGAGCTGTCTCATTTTATTTTATGTTTGTTCTTAAAATTCTGATTTTGATTGTTAGTATAATTTTGATTTTGTCGTTGATTGTTGTAGTTTTGATATTGATTATTATTGTTATTGTGATATTGGTGACTGTTGTTTTGGTAATGATTTTGTGGGTTAGTGAATCTTCTAGTATTTTGGCTTCTTTGTGTATTATTTTTTTTAAATTGTTATTGTTTTCCGTATTTTGATCAGTATTTCCATTGTCTGAATTGTTGTTTTCAAAACTTCTTTTAAGCACTAATTTCTCGTTTAAAATACCATGATTAAGACCCATAAATCTTGATATTTCATTTCTAATTTCTGGTACCGTAGGCATTAAAGAAACTGCTAAAGAGCCTGATGCTAATGTTTTTATCCTATTAACTAGGTACTCATTGTTTTCGAAAACAGCAAAATCGGTTATTTCTTCTACAATATGTCTTACTTTAGTATCCAGATCCCGTATGTTGGTCGTAGATTGGTGATTTTCCGTGTTAGTCCCATCTGGTCCATCCTGGGTCTGTAGTGGTGTCTCAGCTCCTCCTTACACTGCTCCCACGTAGTCGGGAACTTGATGTTCAACACTGTCCGAGCCCCTTGATTTTTGTATTGAAGATCACACTGAAGACTTGGTGTGTCTTCTCCGTATTCCTGCATCACTTGGTCCACCGATACAACAAATCCATGTAAAGTACTTTCCTCTCCAACAAATGTTGGTAAGTATCTCGTCTCTTTTTCAATCGCATTCCTCTCCCGTGTAGTTGGATTAATTCCGCCATTCCTTGTCTCCCGTTGAGCCATTATATGTGTCAGTGCTTGGATGCATTTTGATATTTGATTGACTTCTTCGGTAGACATTTTGTTTTTCTTTTGTTTGTTTGCACACGATGTTAGTTATTTATTTGGCACTAATGTTTTTTAGTATGCACTTATAACTTTATTACTCCATAATGCTTCACAGAGTTTATTTTGAATCACTAAATATTTTACTTTACGCTTCACGAGCTTTTTTAATAAGATATTTTTGTTGTGATTTTTGGTTAGTTAGACCCGGCTGCGCCAGTTATATTTGAGTAGGCCCAGGCCACGAATAAAGAAATACGGCGTACGATTATCAAACAGAACTTTATTGTTGAAAAAACGAAACGGTTTCAATGAGGGCTGGTTTACAACTGTCCTCTTCTGAACTGATCTTGGTCTCATATTTGCAATGTGCAGAATAAGGACATTGGTCTCTTGTTTATGTTTACATTAGGGCTACTGGTTTGGGCGGCACTGGGTTTGTTATGTTTATCAATGCTTCTATTCGTAAGTGGTGAGTGTGATGTGACATGCTTATGTTTATAAAAGAGTTCTTGATTGGTTTCTCATTTGAGTGGATTGCATCGTAAGCGGAATAGTTGAATATGCTTATGTTTATAAAAGAGTTCTTAATTGGTTTCACATTAGAGTGGATTGCATGCCTGGCTTTAGTGTTAATGCTGATAGTTTATAATTGGGTACTGTGGACGGAGGCGCAGCTATCAAAGGTATAACTCGCGCCTCATGAGAGCCAAGTCCTAATCGACGAAATTGTCAACACTGAAAAGATAGTCTGGGCTATCAAGTCGTTCCATCCCTACAAATCAGCAGGACCGGATGACATAAGACCGGTCATGTTACAGATGGTATGCGTACATGTCGCAATGGCTATTAGAGATCTTCAGAGGATGTCTCCTTACGGGATACATTGCAAAAACCTAGAGAGAAGAGTATAGGGTGACATTCATTCCCAAGGCAGGAAAGATAAACCTCTGCTCAGCAAAAGATTATAGGCCCATAAGTCTCTCATCGTTTTTATTAAAAACACTAGAGAGACTTCTGGACCTTCATCTCAGAAGTAAGCTAACACCTCACACATTCAGCAAGTCCCAACATGCATACCTCAAAGGTAGATGAGTCGACCCGGCTCTGCACGAGGTGGTTAGCATAATTGAAGGCCCACTGCAAAGGAAGGAGTTTACGTTAGCGGCATTTCTCGACATAGAGGGTGTCTTTAACAATGTCAGGATCGAATCTATAATGGCAGCACTTGTCAACATAGGCTCACACCCGACAATCACTCGATGGTTTAGCAAAATGATTCGTCAAAGAATTATAAACGCCGAACTTTGCGCTTCGACTATCAGGAGAAGGGCAACCAGGCGCACCCCGCAAGGAGGTGTGATATCCCCCTTGTTATGGAACACTGTCCTAAATGACCTTCTTCTCAAACTGAAGTCTAAGGGCTGCAGAGTGACTGTTTATGCGGAAGACCTGGTTCTAATGGTAACTGGCAAATTCCTGCCAACAGTCAGTGAGCTACTGAATGCCGCATTGAGCGAAACTCTGCGATTGGCAGAATACAACGGTCTTGGGGCCAATCCACAAAAGACCGAACCAATTCTGTTCACACGAAGATATAAGATACCGAGCTTCAAGCTTCCGACACTGGGAGGAACAGAGCTCAAGTTATCAAAGGAGGCAAAATACCTTGGTGTAATCCTGGACTCCAAACTCTCCTGGAGGAGAAACTCGGAGGAAAGGATGAAAAAGGCGTTACAAGCCTTCTTTGTGTGCAAAAAGACTTTTGGTAAAGGATGGGGATTGCAACCGTACATCCATCATTGGTTTTACACTGCAATTGTCAGACCTATACTGACGTATGGGGCTCTTGTATGGTGGGAGGCGGGGCACACCGACTCCTATCTAAACAATCTCCGCAAAGTTCAGAGACTAGCATGCTTGGGAATAACAGGATGTATTCGTTCTATCCCCCAAGCAGCGCTGGATGTAATGTTAAATCTGGAACCCATCGGAGTCTTCCTCAAGCACGTGGCGGCAAGGAGTGCGGTCAGGCTTTACGCCCAGTGCCTACTTAAGCCTTTCTTTATAATTATATACAAGGATGACTTAACTGCACCTTATATAACGCATTTGACATTTACATAATCGCATAATGCATAAATTTAAAATATATATTTATAGGATACTGCAATTTTTGTTTCACTTTTTAATTTGCCTTCTTAGTTTGTTACACATTTAGATTGTATTTGTAGCAGTAGCAAACCGTGAATATACTTTTAAACTTGTGATAAAAAAGCGCCTATTGCAAAATCACTTGCATCTGACGTTAGTTTAAATGGTTTATTAAATTCTGGGAATTTTAATATTGGATGTGAAGTTATCAATGCTTTTAAATTTTCAAATGAATCAATGTACTCGGGGTCATTTCGATTAATTGTATTTTCTTTTTGTAAGTATTTAATCATTGGATATGCAATTTTTGAGTAGTCTTTAATGAATTTTCTATAAATCCCTGTCATGCCTAGAAACCCTTTGAGCTGTTTTTTTGTTTTTGGAATTCGTATTGCTACTATATCCCGTATTTTCTTTGGATTTGTTTTAATGCCTTCTTTTGTAAGTACATATCCTAAGAATTCCGTGTAAGTTTTCATAAATGAACATTTATCTGCCTGGATTTTCAAGTTATGTTCTTGTAATTTTTGTAATATTTTTTCTAATGAGTTTTTATGTTCTTCCAATGTTGTTGAAAATATTAATATATTGTCCAAATGTACTACACATATTTTGTTTATATATTCTCTGAGAATTTCATTCATTAATCTTTGAAAAGTTGCTGGAGCGTTTTCAAAGCCGAATGGCATTCTTAGTCCCATTCTTCATAAAGTCCCATTGGAGAGACAAATGTTGTTTTTTCTATGTCTTCTTCTGCCATTAAGATTTGATGATATCCTTTTGTAAGATCTAATGTACTAAAATATTGGGCTCTACCAAGTTTGACTAGTATGGAATCCATTATGGGTAGTGGATATTTGTCTGGATTTGTCACATGATTTAGTCGTCTATAATCTACGCACAATCTGTATTTTTGTACTCCTGAATTATCTATTTTTTTTCTTACAATAGGTGAACTGTATTTGCTTTTACTTTTTCTTATTATTCCGTTTTTGTCCATTTCTATAATTAGTTTTTTAATTTCTTCTTCGTATTTTGGCGAGCATCTATAAATTTTAGAGTTTATTGGTTGGTCTGTAATAGTTATTATATTGTGTACAACTGAATTTGTATTTGTTAGTTGGTCACCGTCTTTACAGTGCAACTTTTAGAATTTTTTATTAAGAGCTTTTACAATTTCGTTTTCTTCTATATTTAATTCTGTTGTATTGAAATCTTCAATTTCACTTACTTCAAAACACAAGTCTCTTCAGTAGTCTTGGACAAGAATGGAATTTCGACATCATTTAACAGTTTAATTAATTTTTTATTAAAATCAATATTTTTTTCACGTTTCTTTTGATGAAGTCCATACCCAATAGAAAATCATATGATTTTTCTAAGGGTGAAGCCACCCATCTTGAACGCATCTTTTCGGAATATTAAAATTCCATTGGAGCTTTGGTCATGACCAAAAAATTATTTGTTTCAAAGTTTGTGTTAATAGTATGAATAGTTTTTGTGTATTTTTCAATGATACTGTAAGCATCTTTCTTAACTCTATTTGTGGTTACTATACTAATTGTGGATCCTGTATCAAGTAAGAATAAGAATCGACATCCCTCAATTGTTCCTTCTATTAAAATTTTTCGTTCTTCCGAGGTTACTGAGTAAAAAAATCTTGGGTTGTCTCATTAGTAGTACTTGTATTGTCTTCGTCTGCTAGGTTGTCTACACTCATTACTTCTGGATAATCTTGTTTTTGAGCTGTCTCATTTTATTTTATGTTTGTTCTTAAAATTCTGATTTTGATTGTTAGTATAATTTTGATTTTGTCGTTGATTGTTGTAGTTTTGATATTGATTATTATTGTTATTGTGATATTGGTGACTGTTGTTTTGGTAATGATTTTGTGGGTTAGTGAATCTTCTAGTATTTTGGCTTCTTTGTGTATTATTTTTTTTAAATTGTTATTGTTTTCCGTATTTTGATCAGTATTTCCATTGTCTGAATTGTTGTTTTCAAAACTTCTTTTAAGCACTAATTTCTCGTTTAAAATACCATGATTAAGACCCATAAATCTTGATATTTCATTTCTAATTTCTGGTACCGTAGGCATTAAAGAAACTGCTAAAGAGCCTGATGCTAATGTTTTTATCCTATTAACTAGGTACTCATTGTTTTCGAAAACAGCAAAATCGGTTATTTCTTCTACAATATGTCTTACTTTAGTATCCAGATCCCGTATGTTGGTCGTAGATTGGTGATTTTCCGTGTTAGTCCCATCTGGTCCATCCTGGGTCTGTAGTGGTGTCTCAGCTCCTCCTTACACTGCTCCCACGTAGTCGGGAACTTGATGTTCAACACTGTCCGAGCCCCTTGATTTTTGTATTGAAGATCACACTGAAGACTTGGTGTGTCTTCTCCGTATTCCTGCATCACTTGGTCCACCGATACAACAAATCCATGTAAAGTACTTTCCTCTCCAACAAATGTTGGTAAGTATCTCGTCTCTTTTTCAATCGCATTCCTCTCCCGTGTAGTTGGATTAATTCCGCCATTCCTTGTCTCCCGTTGAGCCATTATATGTGTCAGTGCTTGGATGCATTTTGATATTTGATTGACTTCTTCGGTAGACATTTTGTTTTTCTTTTGTTTGTTTGCACACGATGTTAGTTATTTATTTGGCACTAATGTTTTTTAGTATGCACTTATAACTTTATTACTCCATAATGCTTCACAGAGTTTATTTTGAATCACTAAATATTTTACTTTACGCTTCACGAGCTTTTTTAATAAGATATTTTTGTTGTGATTTTTGGTTAGTTAGACCCGGCTGCGCCAGTTATATTTGAGTAGGCCCAGGCCACGAATAAAGAAATACGGCGTACGATTATCAAACAGAACTTTATTGTTGAAAAAACGAAACGGTTTCAATGAGGGCTGGTTTACAACTGTCCTCTTCTGAACTGATCTTGGTCTCATATTTGCAATGTGCAGAATAAGGACATTGGTCTCTTGTTTATGTTTACATTAGGGCTACTGGTTTGGGCGGCACTGGGTTTGTTATGTTTATCAATGCTTCTATTCGTAAGTGGTGAGTGTGATGTGACATGCTTATGTTTATAAAAGAGTTCTTGATTGGTTTCACATTTGAGTGGATTGCATCGTAAGCGGAATAGTTGAATATGATTATGTTTATAAAAGAGTTCTTAATTGGTTTTACATTAGAGTGGATTGCATGCCTGGCTTTAGTGTTAATGTTGATAGTTTATAATTGGGTACTGTGGACGGAGGCGCAGCTATCAAAGGTATAACTCGCGCCTCATGAGAGCCAAGTCCTAATCGACGAAATTGTCAACACTGAAAAGATAGGCTGGGCTATCAAGTCGTTCCATCCCTACAAATCAGCAGGATCGGATGACATAAGACCGGTCATGTTACAGATGGTATGCGTACATGTCGCAATGGCTATTAGAGATCTTCAGAGGATGTCTCCTTACGGGATACATTGCAAAAACCTAGAGAGAAGAGTATAGGGTGACATTCATTCCCAAGGCAGGAAAGATAAACCTCTGCTCAGCAAAAGATTATAGGCCCATAAGTCTCTCATCGTTTTTATTAAAAACACTAGAGAGACTTCTGGACCTTCCCAACATGCATACCTCAAAGGTAGATGAGTCGACCCGGCTCTGCACGAGGTGGTTAGCATAATTGAAGGCCCACTGCAAAGGAAGGAGTTTACGTTAGCGGCATTTCTCGACATAGAGGGTGTCTTTAACAATGTCAGGATCGAATCTATAATGGCAGCACTTGTCAACATAGGCTCACACCCGACAATCACTCGATGGTTTAGCAAAATGATTCGTCAAAGAATTATAAACGCCAAACTTTGCGCTTCGACTATCAGGAGAAGGGCAACCAGGCGCACCCCGCAAGGGGGTGTGATATCCCCCTTGTTATGGAACATTGTCCTAAATGACCTTCTTCTCAAACTGAAGTCTAAGGGCTGCAGAGTGACTGTTTATGCGGAAGACCTGGTTCTAATGGTAACTGGCAAATTCCTGCCAACAGTCAGTGAGCTACTGAATGCCGCATTGAGCGAAACTCTGCAATGGGCAGAATACAACGGTCTTGGGGCAAATCCACAAAAGACCGAACCAGTTCTGTTCACACGAAGATATAAGATACCGAGCTTCAAGCTTCCGACACTGGGAGGAACAGAGCTCAAGTTATCAAAGGAGGCAAAATACCTTGGTGTAATCCTGGACTCCAAACTCTCCTGGAGGAGAAACTCGGAGGAAAGGATGAAAAAGGCGTTACAAGCCTTCTTTGTGTGCAAAAAGACTTTTGGTAAAGGATGGGGATTGCAACCGTACATCCATCATTGGTTTTACACTGCAATTGTCAGACCTATACTGACGTATGGGGCTCTTGTATGGTGGGAGGCGGGGCACACCGACTCCTATCTAAACAATCTCCGCAAAGTTCAGAGACTAGCATGCTGGATGTAATGTTAAATCTGGAACCCATCGGAGTCTTCCTCAAGCACGTGGCGGCAAGGAGTGCGGTCAGGCTTTACGCCCAGTGCCTACTTAAGCCTTTCTTTATAATTATATACAAGGATGACTTAACTGCACCTTATATAACGCATTTGACATTTGCATAATCGCATAATGCATAAATTTAAAATATATATTTATAGGATACTGCAATTTTTGTTTCACTTTTTAATTTGCCTTCTTAGTTTGTTACACATTTAGATTGTATTTGTAGCAGTAGCAAACCGTGAATATACTTTTAAACTTGTGATAAAAAAGCGCCTATTGCAAAATCACTTGCATCTGTCGTTAGTTTAAATGGTTTATTAAATTCTGGGAATTTTAATATTGGATGTGAAGTTATCAATGCTTTTAAATTTTCAAATGAATCAATGTACTCGGGGTCATTTCGATTAATTGTATTTTCTTTTTGTAAGTATTTAATCATTGGATATGCAATTTTTGAGTAGTCTTTAATGAATTTTCTATAAATCCCTGTCATGCCTAGAAACCCTTTGAGCTGTTTTTCTGTTTTTGGAATTCGTATTGCTACTATATCCCGTATTTTCTTTGGATTTGTTTTAATGCCTTCTTTTGTAAGTACATATCCTAAGAATTCCGTGTAAGTTTTCATAAATGAACATTTATCTGCCTGGATTTTCAAGTTATGTTCTTGTAATTTTTTTAATATTTTTTCTAATGAGTTTTTATGTTCTTCCAATGTTGTTGAAAATATTAATATATTGTCCAAATGTACTACACATATTTTGTTTATATATTCTCTGAGAATTTCATTCATTAATCTTTGAAAAGTTGCTGGAGCGTTTTCAAAGCCGAATGGCATTCTTAGTCCCATTCTTCATAAAGTCCCATTGGAGAGACAAATGTTGTTTTTTCTATGTCTTCTTCTGCCATTAAGATTTGATGATATCCTTTTGTAAGATCTAATGTACTAAAATATTGGGCTCTACCAAGTTTGACTAGTATGGAATCCATTATGGGTAGTGGATATTTGTCTGGATTTGTCACATGATTTAGTCGTCTATAATCTACGCACAATCTGTATTTTTGTACTCCTGAATTATCTATTTTTTTTCTTACAATAGGTGAACTGTATTTGCTTTTACTTTTTCTTATTATTCCGTTTTTGTCCATTTCTATAATTTGTTTTTTAATTTCTTCTTCGTATTTTGGCGAGCATCTATAAATTTTAGAGTTTATTGGTTGGTCTGTAATAGTTATTATATTGTGTACAACTGAATTTGTATTTGTTAGTTGGTCACCGTCTTTACAGTGCAACTTTTAGAATTTTTTATTAAGAGCTTTTACAATTTCGTTTTCTTCTATATTTAATTCTGTTGTAATGAAATCTTCAATTTCACTTACTTCAAAACACAAGTCTCTTCAGTAGTCTTGGACAAGAATGGAATTTCGACATCATTTAACAGTTTAATTAATTTTTTATTAAAATCAATATTTTTCACGTTTCTTTTGATGAAGTCCATACCCAATAGAAAATCATATGATTTTTCTAAGGGTGAAGCCACCCATCTTGAACGCATCTTTTCGGAATATTAAAATTCCATTGGAGCTTTGGTCATGACCAAAAAATTATTTGTTTCAAAGTTTGTGTTAATAGTATGAATAGTTTTTGTGTATTTTTCAATGATACTGTAAGCATCTTTCTTAACTCTATTTGTGGTTACTATACTAATTGTGGATCCTGTATCAAGTAAGAATAAGAATCGACATCCCTCAATTGTTCCTTCTATTAAAATTTTTCGTTCATCCGAGGTTACTGAGTAAAAAAATCTTGGGTTGTCTCATTAGTAGTACTTGTATTGTCTTCGTCTGCTAGGTTGTCTACACTCATTACTTCTGGATAATCTTGTTTTTGAGCTGTCTCATTGTATTTTATGTTTGTTATTCTTAAAATTCTGATTTTGATTGTTAGTATAATTTTGATTTTGTCGTTGATTGTTGTAGTTTTGATATTGATTATTATTGTTATTGTGATATTGGTGACTGTTGTTTTGGTAATGATTTTGTGGGTTAGTGAATCTTCTAGTATTTTGGCTTCTTTGTGTATTATTTTTTTTAAATTGTTATTGTTTTCCGTATTTTGATCAGTATTTCCATTGTCTGAATTGTTGTTTTCAAAACTTCTTTTAAGCACTAATTTCTCGTTTAAAATATCATGATTAAGACCAATAAATCTTGATATTTCATTTCTAATTTCTGGTACCGTAGGCATTAAAGAAACTGCTAAAGAGCCTGATGCTAATGTTTTTATCCTATTAACTAGGTACTCATTGTTTTCGAAAACAGCAAAATCGGTTATTTCTTCTACAATATGTCTTACTTTAGTATCCAGATCCCGTATGTTGGTCGTAGATTGGTGATTTTCCGTGTTAGTCCCATCTGGTCCATCCTGGGTCTGTAGTGGTGTCTCAGCTCCTCCTTACACTGCTCCCACGTAGTCGGGAACTTGATGTTCAACACTGTCCGAGCCTGTCCCTTGATTTTTGTATTGAAGATCACATTGAAGACTTGGTGTGTCTTCTCCGTATTCCTGCATCACTTGGTCCACCGATACAACAAATCCATGTAAAGTACTTTCCTCTCCAACAAATGTTGGTAAGTATCTCGTCTCTTTTTCAATCGCATTCCTCTCCCGTGTATTTGGATTAATTCCGCCATTCCTTGTCTCCCGTTGAGCCATTATATGTGTCAGTGCTTGGATGCATTTTGATATTTGATTGACTTCTTCGGTAGACATTTTGTTTTTCTTTTGTTTGTTTGCACACGATGTTAGTTATTTATTTGGCACTAATGTTTTTTAGTATGCACTTATAACTTTATTACTCCATAATGCTTCACAGAGTTTATTTTGAATCACTAAATATTTTACTTTACGCTTCACGAGCTTTTTTAATAAGATATTTTTGTTGTGATTTTTGGTTAGTTAGACCCGGCTGCGCCAGTTATATTTGAGTAGGCCCAGGCCACGAATAAAGAAATACGGCGTACGATTATCAAACAGAACTTTATTGTTGAAAAAACGAAACGGTTTCAATGAGGGCTGGTTTACAACTGTCCTCTTCTGAACTGATCTTGGTCTCATATTTGCAATGTGCAGAATAAGGACATTGGTCTCTTGTTTATGTTTACATTAGGGCTACTGGTTTGGGCGGCACTGGGTTTGTTATGTTTATCAATGCTTCTATTCGTAAGTGGTGAGTGTGATGTGACATGCTTATGTTTATAAAAGAGTTCTTGATTGGTTTCACATTTGAGTGGATTGCATCGTAAGCGGAATAGTTGAATATGATTATGTTTATAAAAGAGTTCTTAATTGGTTTTACATTAGAGTGGATTGCATGCCTGGCTTTAGTGTTAATGTTGATAGTTTATAATTGGGTACTGTGGACGGAGGCGCAGCTATCAAAGGTATAACTCGCGCCTCATGAGAGCCAAGTCCTAATCGACGAAATTGTCAACACTGAAAAGATAGGCTGGGCTATCAAGTCGTTCCATCCCTACAAATCAGCAGGATCGGATGACATAAGACCGGTCATGTTACAGATGGTATGCGTACATGTCGCAATGGCTATTAGAGATCTTCAGAGGATGTCTCCTTACGGGATACATTGCAAAAACCTAGAGAGAAGAGTATAGGGTGACATTCATTCCCAAGGCAGGAAAGATAAACCTCTGCTCAGCAAAAGATTATAGGCCCATAAGTCTCTCATCGTTTTTATTAAAAACACTAGAGAGACTTCTGGACCTTCCCAACATGCATACCTCAAAGGTAGATGAGTCGACCCGGCTCTGCACGAGGTGATTAGCATAATTGAAGGCCCACTGCAAAGGAAGGAGTTTACGTTAGCGGCATTTCTCGACATAGAGGGTGTCTTTAACAATGTCAGGATCGAATCTATAATGGCAGCACTTGTCAACATAGGCTCACACCCGACAATCACTCGATGGTTTAGCAAAATGATTCGTCAAAGAATTATAAACGCCAAACTTTGCGCTTCGACTATCAGGAGAAGGGCAACCAGGCGCACCCCGCAAGGGGGTGTGATATCCCCCTTGTTATGGAACATTGTCCTAAATGACCTTCTTCTCAAACTGAAGTCTAAGGGCTGCAGAGTGACTGTTTATGCGGAAGACCTGGTTCTAATGGTAACTGGCAAATTCCTGCCAACAGTCAGTGAGCTACTGAATGCCGCATTGAGCGAAACTCTGCAATGGGCAGAATACAACGGTCTTGGGGCAAATCCACAAAAGACCGAACCAGTTCTGTTCACACGAAGATATAAGATACCGAGCTTCAAGCTTCCGACACTGGGAGGAACAGAGCTCAAGTTATCAAAGGAGGCAAAATACCTTGGTGTAATCCTGGACTCCAAACTCTCCTGGAGGAGAAACTCGGAGGAAAGGATGAAAAAGGCGTTACAAGCCTTCTTTGTGTGCAAAAAGACTTTTGGTAAAGGATGGGGATTGCAACCGTACATCCATCATTGGTTTTACACTGCAATTGTCAGACCTATACTGACGTATGGGGCTCTTGTATGGTGGGAGGCGGGGCACACCGACTCCTATCTAAACAATCTCCGCAAAGTTCAGAGACTAGCATGCTTGGGAATAACAGGATGTATTCGTTCTATCCCCCAAGCAGCGCTGGATGTAATGTTAAATCTGGAACCCATCGGAGTCTTCCTCAAGCACGTGGCGGCAAGGAGTGCGGTCAGGCTTCACCCCCAGTGCCTACTTAAGCATTTCTTTATAATTATTTACAAGGATGACTTAACTGCACCTTATATAACGCATTTGACATTTACATAATTGCATAATGCATAAATTTAAAATATATATCTATAGGATACTGCAATTTTGGTTTCACTTTTTAATTTGCCTTGTTAGTTTGTTACACATTTAGATTGTTTTTGTAGCAGTAGCAAACCGTGAATATACTTTTAAACTTTACATACAAATATTATTGTTCTCTTCTTATTTCAAGCGCATTAAGTTGTCTGCTAAAATTAAACAAACAAGTAAGAAAGCTACAGTCGAGAGTGCTCGACCGTATGATACCCGCAACCCATTTCGAGAGAAAACAAAAAACTTAAATGATATTTTAACAAAAAATATACCGAATATACTAAAACTTGTTTTTTGTATATATTTGAAAATAGCGGGTAAAAATCCACAACACCGTTATGGTCATACTGTCAACTAAACAAACAAAGCGCGGGCAGCTGCAAGTGAATTTTCCATATAAAATTGATTCTTTAATAACTTCCTTGTTATTTTTTCGATCTCAACCAAATTCACAGGAATCATTGAGAATATAATTATTATTATGCACACCAAAATTCAATGCTCTAGGTCTATTATTACGGCTTTTACAGACTTTTGGGGGCGGAAAGGGGCGTGGAATCCAACTTTTGAAATAAACTTGATCTGCGTAGCACCTATAGGAATACTGTCCCCAAATTTGGTAGCTCTAGCTTTTATAGTCTCTGAGATCTAGGTGTTCATACAGACGGACAGACGGACAGACGGACATGGCTGTATCGTCTCGGCTGTTGACACTGATCAAGAATATATATACTTTATGGGGTCGGAGATGCCTCCTTCTGCCTGTTACATACATTTTCTGTTGGCACTAAGTTATAATACCCTTCTACCCTATGGGTAGCGGGTATAAAAATACGTAGAACAAGTTGCGCGCAAGTATGTATTGTTAAACTAAAAGTAATATTTATTTTTTTTATTTGCTTTCTATCGCAGATTCTTTGATGCAGCGTCATAGAATCTCGTTAACGATCTCGATCTCAATCTTGTTTTGGGTTCTGTTCGGTTGGTTGAAACTCTGCGTAAAGTTTCACAATTTGCAAACTTTACTTTTGTAACATGTACGATTTGTTTTGGTTAATAAACTGGTTTGATATCTATGAAACATTTATAATTAGAATACTTTCATTTTGGGTTTTCCAATTGAAGCAAATTGAATTGCATTGTGTGTTGGTTAGTTGTCTTGTTTTACATTTTGCGACACCATTTATACTTGTGGTTATAATTGTTGGTTAATTGGATTAGTCACAGAATCATTTGAGGATGAAGCACACGCTCAAAACACAAAACAAGATCATGTAAAAGCATTTTCAAAACATATGTAAATCAAATATTTATTGTATTAATAATTAATAATAATATTGTAGTGCTGCTAAAACAAATCATAGTTTTTGAAATGAAATTCTGTGATCGCATAACATAAATAACAACAATAATTATATAACAATGACTGAAATTATTTATAGTATACTATTAATTTTTGCGTGTTTTTTGCGTGGCAACGGTTTGGTGGTTTCTTGTTTGATTCTAACTATGCATTTTAAAGGTATATATGAGCAGGATAGACTTGTCGGTTTTTCATTTCTTTTAGCTTTTAGCAACCATATCGATGTTCACCTTGTAGAACACAAAAGGGAAAGTATTCGGACTGACCAAAGCCCAAGCCGAGAATATCGACATTATCAGCACTGCTGACATGACCGCCGGCGGATACACCGACCAAGTGTCCATAAAGCTGGTTAAGCACAAACGTTTCACGCTCTTCTTGTTGGGCTCAATCAGAATGGCCTGGAAGTTGAGGTTGTTGTAGGCCTGCGATTTCGTCTTCAAATCCCCATCAATTTGACCGATTTGTTTGGAAATAATATCGGCGATATTGCGCAGCGACTGCTTGATTGGATATTTGGCCATGTCCCATTGGAAACGCGTTAAATACTGTGGTAGTTCGGTGTTGTTGACCAGCAGATTCTCGTGCAGCTTGTCGCGCTGATCCTCGAGCACCTCACCCAAATACATGGCCACCTTGCGGGTGATCTGCTCCATATACGTATCCAGTTTGCCCAGATCATCGGACAGACCGACAAGCTGATCCAAGGTGCCAACCTTCAGGTCGGGTATATGGAACTTGTAGTTGCTGCCCAGATTATGTTGCTTGCTGGTGAGGTTGTTCATCGTGTCAAAGGTTTGCTGGCACGTCTTGTCGCCAGGCGCCGAGATAATCCAGTATTCGGACATAATTTTGATAGATTCAAGCGGCACTGCTTCACGTCAACTCGTAGATGTTAATTATACTGCTTTACAGTTTGTGCGTTGAAAATATAAAAAAAGTCAAGCAACACGACCGCACCACCCACAATACACGTACGAAACCGAGCACAAGTGAAAACTCAACACAAACTCAACTGGTGCAGGTCACAACCGCATTTTACGTACAGTAGAATTGACTGTGGTTGAGAATGGCTACTGGATACCAGAACATAAGTGGGAGGACAGGCTTTCAGCTGAATTCCCTGACAGATCCTATTGGCAAAAGAAATCTCCTTTGAGGTAGAATGAGTTGTCAATCTACACAGACGGATCAGATACGATAGAAGCCACTGGATCGGGGTCTTCTCCGAAGACCTTGCAACCAAGCTTTCCTTTCGTCTTCCTGAGATTCCAAGCGGAGATATACGCTGTTTTACTGTTACTGACAGGAGTCTTAACGGGACACAGCTACATCGGATCAACTGTACGGCGGATCCCAACAGGACTTCTGTCGAAGCTGCGGGGATGAAGAGGAACCCGAGAGTGTCCAGCATCTTCTCTGCGACTGCCCTGCACTTCTTAGAAAGAGGACCCAATTTCTGATCAAGCCTTTCTTTGTTTAATTGGCAGTCTTGGGAATATTCGGCTGGAGAACTTGGCGCTTTTCCATGATTCTACTGGTTGGTTCCAGAGGCTACCGCAGCCCAACAGGACTGGCCAGTAGCACGCAGTCATAATAACAAAAATCAGAGTTTTCCTCCAACAACCCAACAAACCCTCCCAATCCCTTCTATTCCTACAGTTCACACATATCAGACATCACAATAGACCAAATGGTCTCCGGGTGCTCTCGACTCCGGTCGACCCGTCTGTTAAACCTAACCTAACCTAACCATTACGACAGGTGTACGCATACCATGTTTATCATGGCTGGTCTGATGTCAACCGGTTCTAGTGATTTATAGGGGTGAAACGACTTGTTAGCTCAGATTACCTTTTTAGTATTTAGAACTTCGTCGATTCGGGCCTTACTTTCGAAGTGCACATTTTCTTCAGGCTCGCCGCTGTAAACGAAGTGAAATTGCTCTTCGATATTCCGATTTGAAGATTTTTAAAGTGCATTCCAGTCTACTGGCCAGTTTCCATACTTTGCGCTATTGTAAAGACTTTTCGTTTCCTTCCACCACATGTTGTGGTTTGACTTGTATTCCTTGGATTCCTGAAGGGCAATTTTGCCACTCAACCAACTTCAAAGACTATTCTGTAATGATCCGAGAAGTACCTGTTGGTCACTAGAGTTAAATCAATAACCTCTGTTCTTGTTGGGAAAGGTGGGGTGTCTAAGGTTCGTTGGTTCTTTGCTCTCGTTGGTATCTTTGCTCCCCCATATGATGTTGCTATCACACCCAAGGATCACACTTATGTTCTCTTTTTGCGGATGCGGAACTGGGGCTTGCATGCTCTTTCTACATAGGAGATGTTTGCAGAGGCCAGCTATAGTTTGGGACCGTTCCTTCGCTTGCATAAGGCTCAAGTCCTTTTTGCTGTAACGGGAAGAGAAAAGCAGAGCTAAAATGTATATTGCCGTTCTTGTATGTCTTGCTTCTAAATCTGTTCACTTGGAACTACTCGCAGATATATCTACTAAATGCTTTCTTTTAACCTTAACAACTTCATCGCACGATGTGGCGTTCCCACTAAAATATACATGAAGGCAGCCCTCAAGTCGGCCAAACACCGCCTAGTTTGACAAATCGGTAGCACTTCCCTGGTCGAAAGCGAAGTCAGATGTCAGCTGGCCGAGGTGGAGACCATAGTGATGCTTCTAACCGGGGACCCAAACGACGGGGAGACTCTCACTAAAGGTCATCGGTCATCAGCCGGTTTGTTTGATGCCGGAAGTGTGTGAGTCAGGCATGCAAGGGAACGCACTATCGTGCTCTCGGAGGTGTCAGCTGTTCTCCACGCTCAGACAGCGCTTTTGGTGAGGGTGGTCCAAGGTATTTTTTTTGAGACACACTTGTATTGAGTACAATCTTCCAATATAGCAGTATGTTGCATAAATTTAATAATAAAACTTAATTTTTTTATCAATCCATATAATATGGGTCCTATGCCGGCAACATATTACTCCACGGTCATATTAATTTCATTTGTGGAATATTTTTTATGCCTTGCGCGACACCACTCCCCTATTAAGCTTCCACCACGCGCCAAGTGGAGAAAGGAGCAGTGGTCATAGTGCAAAAGGACAACGGTACGACATGGAGATGAGAGTCGCGAGCGAGTGGTAGACATCAAAACTAACGCCGGCGTGAGTAGACGCCCAATTCAAGAACTGTCCACAGTACAATTATCTTGAAGTGCTGATGCGAGAACTTCAACGTGGGTGGCATGTTGTGTCACTTTATTTATTTTAGTTATTGTTTAATTGAAAAAAAAAACAAGTAAGAAAGCTACAGCCGATTATGCTCGACTGTAAAATGCTTGCTACCCAGTTTTATAATACACGAAAATATTTTCGAAATATTTGGAAAGTGTGTCAAATTTGCTAATAAAAAATAATGAATGCCAAAAGTAAGTTATAAGCTGTAAGCTGTGTGTCAACAGCCGAGACGATATAGCCATGTCCGTCTGTCCGTCTGTCCGTCTGTATGAACACCTAGATCTCAGAGACTATAAGAGCTAGAGCTACCAAATTTGGGGACAGTACTCCTATAGGGCGTACGCAGATCAAGTTTATTTCAAATGTTGGATGCCACATCCCTTTCCGCCCCCAAAAGTCTGTAAAAGCCGTAATAATAGACCTAGAGCATTGAATTTTGGTATGCATATTAATAATTATATTTTCTATGATTCCTGTGAATTGAGATCGAATGAAAAACATGGAAGTTATTAAAGAATCAATTTTATATGGAAAATTCACTTGCATCTGCCCGCGCTTTGTTTGTTTAGTTGACAGTGTGACCATAACGGTGTTGTGGATTTTTATTCGCTATTTTCAAATATATACAAAAAAACAAGTTTTAGTATATTTGGTATATTATTTGTTAAAATATCAGTTTTTTGTTTTCTCTCGGAATGGGTTGCGGGTATCATACGGTCGAGCACTCTCGACTGTAGCTTTCTTACTTGTTTTTTAAAATACTTTTCTTTTATTTAATGGATCCTCTCTTAAGTTGATACTGACAATAAGTTATCAAATCTCATTTATTAACAATTCAATTTAACTGTTTTAGGGTTGCACGTTCCTAGATTTTATCGCTGCCGTGTTAGCTCTCGGGCGAAGCGGCTAGGGTGCGAGGAAAGCTTGCTATGATACTTATCTTTTTGTTCAGCTATTACATCTCTGACTTGTTGAATATTGAGGTCTTTCTGTATGTTTTCGTTGCGAATGTACCACGGTGCCCGATGATAGTTCTCAGGATCTTTGATTGAGCTCGCTGGACAACATCAATTTTGCTACTACTAGCGTTTCCCCATAACTGGGAGCCATAGGTCAAGATTGGTTTAAGTACGGAAGTGTAGAGCAGGACCTTGTATTCTAGACTTACAGAGGACCGAGCGTTGAAAAGCCAATGAAGACTATTGGCTTTTAGTTTTAATTGTGTTCTCTTGGCTTCGATGTGCCTTTGCCAAGTCAGTTGTCTGTCGAGGTGTACTCCTTGCGGAAGTGTGGTATTCCTTAGTCTGAGCAGTGGGCGATTTTGCCTTTTTAGGGTTAACGTAACATGCTTGCATTTTTGTTCGTTTACTTTTATTCGCCAGTCAGATAGCCACTTTTTATACCCGCTACCCATAGGGTAGAAGGGTATTATGACTTAGTGCCAACAGAAAATGTATGTAACAGGCAGAAGGAGGCATCTCCGATCCCATAAAGTATATATATTCTGTCCGTATGAACACCTGGATCTCAGAGACTATAAGACATAGAGACACCAAATTTGGCAAAAAGTTTCCTTCATACCCTACGCAGATCAAGTTTATTTCAAAAGTTGGATGCCACGCCCCCTTCGCCCACAATAAGCATTAATCAAGAAAAAGTCAAGTTTTTTAGTAAATCGCGTATAACTCCAAAAGTTCTTTGTGTAATGATGTGTAATTTGATAACCTATTTGCGCTTGACACTCTTAATATACCCTGTAATTTTGGTACAAATCGGATAAGTAAAACAAAAGTTATTCGTGAAACTATTTATCAAAATTTTTGTGCCCAGTGCATATGGACGTATTAAGTGTGTGAATGACCTAGAGATATCAAATTTGGTGACAGTATTCGTGTAGGTCTTACGCCCCCAAAAACAGTAAAAGCCGTAATAATAGACCTAGAGCATTGAATTTTGGTATGCATAATAATAATTATATTCTTAATGATTCCTGTGAATTTGGTTGAGATCGAGTGAAAAACAAGGAAGTTATTAAGGAATCAATTTTATATGCAAAATTCAGTTGCAGCTGCCCGCGCTTTGTTTGTTTAGTTGACAGTATGACTATAATGGTGTTGTGGATTTTTACCCGTTATTTTCAAATATTTTCAAACAAAACACAAAATTCAGTATATTTTTGGTATATTTGTTGTTAAAATACCATTAAAATTGTTTTTTTCTCTCGAAATGGGTTGCGGGTATCATACGGTCGAGCACTCTCGACTGTAGCTTTCTCACTTGTTTTTTTCAACTAGGTGAAGAGCCAGTTGAGCTGATGCTTGGATAGGACACTTGGAACGGCTGAGGATATCAAAGGTATATGTTATCAGTCGTCTGCTTTTTGGGAGGTCTGGTGTATAGAGAACGTATAGCGTTAGCCCCAGTACGTTGCCTTGGGGGACTCCAGCTCTAATGGTGTAATCATCAGACATAGCAGAATTGAATATCCTGTCATATAGGGAAGATTCTAATAGTTTGTGTGTATTATTAGGAAGCGTTGCTTTGATCTTATGTATTAGACCTTCTATCAAATGTTTGGGCTACATCTAAAAATATATTTCGAATGCGCTTCGTATTTCAAAGGTGGTGCGATTGACCTGCTCGATAGTTCCGTGTTTTTCACGAAACCCACATTGGTGTCATGGGATTTTATTATGGATTCTTAGAAATGAGTCAGGACGCATTCTTGAAAGTGTACGAGAAGTTTCAATTGTCTGATCTTTTCCTGGTTCCGGATCATTATTATCATTGATTTTTTCCATCTCACTGGAAAGTTGCCAAGCCTTGTAATGGCATTGAAGAGCTGAGTGATTGTGCAAACTGCACAATATGGAAGCTCAATAATCATATTTGGTGTTATTTGGTCGGAGCCTGGTGATTTTTTCGGATCCAGTTGATTTTTGATAATATGATCGATTTCATTTGGTCGAAATTCCATTGGCTCACGTTGAAGCGGTAAGTCATTTATTACAGGCGGTAGTGCATATGCATTTGTCGCAGGATTTGTCAGGAACACATTTTCAAGGTGCTGTGCAAACGTTCTGGCTCTGTCTTCATCACTGCGGGCCCAGCCGCCCACTGTGTTTCTAATAGGCGCCACAGTTTCTGTCGGTGAGCATAGGGTTGGTTGTGCTCTCCACAGAAAGTGTTGTTTGGAAATAAATAATTGCTCTATATAGCGGCATTGGGTACTTGGTTATTGTTGCCTTAACGCTTTGGTTATTTTGCGGGAGGCGTCTTTTAAAATTGGTCGTGCATATGGCGACCTACGAGACTGCATTCCCGTCGTATGCGTCGCTTTTCGTTTACGAGCTGCTCGATTTGTTGATTTGTCTTCTTTTGCATGTAAGTGTAAGTGTAAGCTTGTGCAATTTGAGGAGTTGAAATGCGAGCAGCGGTGACAAAGGCAGACTCCAGTGTGTTGACAATGTTGTCGATGTCAGCTTCAAGGTTAAGTACAGGGCTTAGATCAATATGCAGGCTTAAATATTTCTTATAAGAGATTCAATTGGTATTGTGTGAAATCAATCCAGTCGGTTTATTCTATGGTTATTGGATGATTAAGTTGGTTAATCACAACAGGCGAGTGATCAGATGAAAGATCCGAACGACTATGTTGGTCTGCCTGGGGAAACGTGGTCAAGCTTGTTGCTGGCTTTTATAATTGCATTATAAATCATTTATTTTAGGAGTTACGAGGCGAGATCCCCAGTGTGTGTGCTTGGCATGTAGTCTCCTGCTGCTATGAAGTGCTCGCCTAATGAGTTTAAGAACTGCATAAACTCTGCTTCAGTTACAGTGAAACGAGGAGGGCAGTATACTAGAGTAAGTTGGTTAACACTATCAAGTTTTTTCTTATTCATGTTGCTTAAATATAGGTAGTTGCTAGATCCATGTAGCGGTGGTGCTTAATTTGGTTTCTAATCAAGAAACCAATCCCACCGTGTGCGTTACCATCGGGATGGTTATTTGCATAGAAAGAGTAGCCTCTTAAATTACAGTTATATTTATGTGTAAGATGTGTTTCTGGGAGCAAAATTATGTCGATATGTTTGTCGAGATAACGCAACTGTGAAACGCCTTTAGCATTCCAAGTGATTGATTATTTGGATTGATGTGATACCAACATTTGAATCAATAGGTTTTGATTACGCGTTAGTTCTTGCATAGTCGTCGTATGAAAGACATGTAGTATAACCATGTGGCATACATATTCTTGACAATTCATACATTGTTCTGGTCCTTTGCGTTCGTGTGGTTCTTCTACAGTGATTCCATGCTGTAGTACAAACTGAAGTTTGTATATAGAGTGCACTTCGTTTTTCTAAAGAGAACTGTTAACTAATTCAAGTTCTACCTTAAAAAGCGGTTGGGGCTTTAGTTCAGAAGTTCATTTTATTGTCAATTAGATATTTCGATATTGGGGTAGACTGGGGGGAAGCATATCAGGTAAAGTTGCTGATCGCATTCAACTTGGCGAATGCCAGCGCGATCCTTATACTGCTTTCTTCAAGTCGACGCACTATCTCCACGTGGTTTTTCCTGGAATGTCGCTCAACATCCGTTGTGTGGCATACCAAAGTGCGCGGCGGGAGTCCTGGCTCCTCAAACTAGGTTGTGGCGTAGGACTTGAAATCCACCCACGTAAAAACCAAAAATTCAGTGAAGGAAAGAGAAGCCTCAGATAGACACCGGACTAAAGATAACGACCATAAGAACCGAACAAGGGACAATGATTTGAGAGTATGTACCTGGAATGTGCGAACATTGTACAGACCGGGTGCTGCTCAACAACTAGCGGATACCCTCAATAAATGTAGGGCTGAAATCACTGCTATCCAGGAAATGCGATGGATACGTCAAGGTTGCGTGAAGAAGAAGGACTGTGACATATACTACAGCTGCCATCCAGATCGGAATGAATTTGGTTGTGGATTTGTTGTAGGCTCTCGATTGAGGCGCCGGGTCTCTCATTTTACTCCGATAAATGAGAGAATAGCAACAATCCGGGTTGCAGCCAAATTCTTTAACATCACTCTGATATGCGTGCATGCCACCACCGAGGAAAAAGACGATGTCGCCAAGGATAACTTCTATGCGGAGCTCGACCGAGCATACGGCCGCTGCCCATCCCATGACATTAAAATCCTCCTCGGAGACTTTAATGTCAAGGTTGGGCGGGAAGGTATCTTTGGTGCCACCGTGGGGCGATATAGTCTACATGAGACCACTTCGAGCAATGGTGTCAGGCTAGTAGGCTTCGCAGCAGCGCATAACATGGTGGTGCGTAGTACAAGTTCCGTCATTCTCCGAATCGACTGACCAAAAATCAGATCGACCATGTTGTGATTGACGGAAGGCATGCATCTAGTATACTTGATGTGCGAACATGGCGGGGTCCTAACATAGACTCCGACCATAACCTTGTTGCAGCCATTACCTTGTTGCTAAGTGCGACGAAGATCGTGCGTATGCCGAGAAGGCTGGACGTCGGGAAGCTGCAATCACAACTGGTGAAGGAAACATTCTCCACTCGTGTCTCGGACCTATTGGGACAGACATCTCAAAGACCCGAGGACATTGGCTCTATGTGGGAGCACATAGTGAACTTCCGGTCCCCACCTAAGAGGAACCCATGGTACGATCAGGAGTGTCGTGACGCAACAGCTGCAAAAGACGTGGCGTACAGAAGAACATTGCAGGTTGGGGCGACACGACGTATAGTCGAAGTATACAGATCGATGAGAAGGGATGAGAAACGCCTTTTCAGACGCAAGAAACGAGAACACGAAAGGCGATGGTGATCCACGAACCCCAATCTTTGGTACTGACACAGATTTACCAATCCCGAGCCATATCGAAGTCAGTGCGGCGATACAGCGCCTTAAGAACAACAAGGCTGCTGGAGCTGATGGCTTACCAGTTGAGCTTTTTAAGGCTGGTGGTGATTTGTTGGTAGGGTGCATGCACCAACTAATCAGCAAGATATGGCTCACTGAGAGCATGCCCGAAGATTGGAACCTCAGCATGATCTGTCCTATCCTGAAGAAGGGTGATGCCACAGTGCGCTCCAACTACCGTGGCATTAGTCTTCTTCCGGTCGCATATAAGGTCCTAACGAGCGTATTATGTGAAAAACTGAAACCTCAGCAGCTTTTGATAGCCCCCGACGAGATCACCTATATGCCGCCATGTCTGAGCTTGGTATTCCAGCAAAGCTTACGCGGCTTTGCAGAATGACGTTGAGCAACACCATTAGCTCCGTCAATGTAGGAAATGACCACTCCGAAACCTTTAGTACCAAGTGTGGTCTCAGACAAGGTGACTCGTTGTCTTGTATGCTCTTCAATATCCTAATGGAGAGTATTATAAGGAAGGCTGGTGTGCATCGGACGGGCACAATATTGACAAATAGATGTGTCCAGTTGCTTGGGTATGCCGATGATATTGATATCATTGGGCGTACCAAGCGTGACGTTACAGCAGCCTTTGGGGCTATTGAAAAAGAATCGGCTAAAGGTGGTCTGGCAGTGAACATGAGTAAGTCAAAGTTTATGGTGTGCTCGAGCAGGGAATCGCGGCGACAAGATTCTCAGCTAGTAGCGAGCAGCTATAACTTCGAGTCCGTCAAGGAGTTTATTTATCTTGGCACTGCTATGACCACCTCGAATGATGTCAGCCTGGAGATCAAGCGGAGAATCACTCTTGCCAACAGGTGTTACTATGGGCTCAGTAGGCAAATGAGTAGTAGAGCCCTCTCTCGACACCCAAAAATTACACTTTACAAGACGCTCATCATGCCGGTAGTATTATATGGTGCAGAGTGTTGGACCTTGACACAGGCAGATGCAGTCGCTCTTGGTGTGTTCGAGAGAAAGATTCTCCGCAAGATCTTTGGTCCGATTTGCATCGGGGATACCTATCGCATCAGATGGAACCATGAGCTGTATGAGCTATACGGCGATATGGATGTAGTCAGCAGAGTTAGGAGCCATAGACTTCGCTGGCTGGGTCATATTGCTCGTATGGAGGAAGACGCTCCAGCTCGTAAGGTCTTCGATGCGGTAGTGGTCGGCAATCGGAGGAGAGGAAGACCCCGGATGCGTTGGCAGGACCAAGTGATGGAAGCTCTGTCCTCACTTGGTGTTACCAACTGGAGGAGACGTGCCCAGAAGCGCGTGGAGGCAACTATTTCAGGCCGTGACCCGATAGGGTTGTGATGGCCAAATAATAATAATAATAGATATTTCGATATAACTCTATAATTATCTTCCCACTTCATTTTAAATTTATTTTCAGGGATATTACATTGATGGGTGCTTTGGCTTCTTTTTGACATCTACCTGGGATTCGAAAGGACTTCTAGAATTTCAAACCTATTAATGTTGTGGAGCTTTTCGCTTGAAGATGCGCTGGAACTGCTACGGATACTTTTTGCATTCGAGTTTAAAAGGCTTAACTTACTTTTAACAAACGGGCCAGCCCTTACGTTTTTAGCTTTTTGTTTACGCGTTGTTTCATTTCAAAGAGTGGGCGATCGTCTTTCTCACGCTACATTTGCTTACGAATGTAGCTTTGACTCATCTTATAAACCGTGGTTTAGTTTATCGAATTTTATTGGATATAAGTAAATATTAATTAATCAATTGGCAAATAATCATTTAATTAAATATTTTGTGTGACTTCAGCGCACTAAGCGTTTTTTCACGTTGTACACTTATTAATATGTCTCTCACTATGCAATAAACTTTTGTTATTTATTTCGATGGCTCAGTAATACACGTCAGCATGCGGCAATAGTTCGACTTGTATCTTGAATACAATACAAACCAAAACAAAATTATATCATAATTTATATAAATAAATTAAAATGTTGCTTAGCAAAAATTTTTCATTTACTGCAAGATTCATAAATTGTAACATATATATAATTAGTTGTTCGCGGTGCACGAACAGTAAAAAAAATAAAACACAAGGATTTATTTTTGTTTACTTAATGGACTACTTTATTTTTATTTATAAGCTCGCGGGCTACGCGTCTTAAGTGAGGAAAGTGTCTTTAAAAACTAAACTCACAATATGCTGAGCTCTAACATGAAAGTTCTTATTACGACTTAGGGCTAACATACGTGTGATGTTTTGTGTTTGTGTTAGTGCAGTAATGCTGAGTCCTCAAGTTGCAAATGGAAAATTTTAATGGACTTTGGATTTTTTGGAAGTGGCACGATCGCCAATGTAATAGGATCTTTTTGTTTGTGACAGTTGGTGCCGTTGCGACAAATGTTTATGTTTATGATATGATTTGTGGGAAAGAATTTGGAAGGGGAATAATTATGAGTGGTTGTCATGTACGAGAAATTATTCTGGTGGTGGATATATTACTCCCCCAACCTATAGAAGTTAGCTTATCCTCAAGCGTTTAGTTCGGGGTACATAAGTGGGACTGGAATTTCAATATTATCGGTTTCAGCATTAGCACTTATGTCTGTGTCATGTGTTCTTACAAATTTTTGTGTTATTATGTTGAATAGTGTTTTAATTTTCTTATTCACTAAGTTGTATATAACAATGAGGATTAAAATTAATACAATCATAATTATTGGATATTTATAATTATTGTTTTCTCTATTGTTATACATAATCATTTCTTTTATTTCAATGTGTGATAGTGGTTCTATTTTAGTTACATTGTATTCTGTAAACATAATAGTTGTAAATTGTTGCACTCTATTTGAAATTTTAACATTTTTTAATTCAATGGTACAATTAAATATTTTTATTATTTTATCTTTTTCGATGTATATTTCTAAATCATTACAATTTTGATTTAGTTTGGTTCTGGTTAAGTTCCAGGTTATTATGATGTTTGGTTTTACTATTTGTATAAATTCTTGTTTACGATATTTATTAAAGGTGCAAACTGGAGTTTCATGTTTTATTATATTAGTTATGCATTGGTCATTTATGATCTTTTTAGAGATTGAATTCGAAACAAAGTTATTGTGTAAATAAAATTTTCCTTCAACACTTTCATTGATGATTTGTCCATTCTGATCTGGGTAAGGGATTACTTGGAAAGTTTTGGTTTCAAGATTACTCAATGGAATATGGGACATGATGAAAATTTCATTTGTAAGTGTACTGAACCAAGCAGAAGTTTTAATATTCGTCAACTTTTCGTGATTAATGTGATCTATTTGATCGTGTTTAAGTAATTTTGGATTAAATATTCCTAAGCGAGTTAATTGTAGGCTTAGTTCGATGTCTTCTATATATTCGGTAAAATGTTCAATGTTAAAAATTAATGAATTTAATTGTTTTTCTTCTTCCAAAATTTTGCTTTGATTATTTATAATATTAATACCTTGATTAAATGTATTTATAAAATCATTAAGATTATTTGCCTGTATTGAATTATGGGCAATAATGTTAATTTGGTTTTCAAATTGTTTCTTATCTTCTTCATCTAACATGCCAAAAAGGAATTTAAGTGATGATCCTATGAAATCGAATAAACCTCGTTTAGTACGACTTGTTATTCTGATACCTGCCATTTGCTTTTCTAATTTATTCATTAAATATTTTATTTGGGGGTACTTGTTAAGGATATGGCTTTGAGTTAATAATAAATCAAAAGAGTTCTCTATTTGTGTTACGTTTATAGTTAAGCAATGATGTTCGAAGGATATTGGTAAATTAATTGTTCCTGACTCAAATAGGATGCATCCTTGATCCTTTTGAATGGGATTTACTTCGACTTGTTGAGTGTTTACAGATGTACAAATAGTTGACAATATGAGTAACATCAGCAATTTAGGATGTTTCATCATTCGGGCTGGAATTAACATATTTACTTTTGTTAATTATTTTTTTCTTTTTAAACTTCGATCTATAGTGTGTAACTTTTCTGCCTCTATTAGTTTCTTCGTAATGTTTTTCATCAAGTTTTTTAATATTACCTGTCTTTTTGAAAGGATTTGTTGTTTTTGATTTAACCAATGGAGCTTGTCTAAATCGTGTATCTACTTCAAAATCACTTCTGTTTTTATTGAGGTTATTTATTTGATTTACTTTATTCTCTTGTGAGTTATATTCAGGGGTTCCTGCATAAATAAAACAAGTAAGAAAGCTACAGTCGAGAGTTCTCGACCGTATGATACCCGCAACCCATTTCGAGAGAAATCAAAAAGCTTGAATGATATTTTAACAAAATATATACCACCGAATATACTAAAATTTGTTTTTTTGTATATAGATATTTTTTTTTAAATTCATTAAATACCGACATGGTCACTCTGTCAACTAAACAAGCAAAGCGCGAGCAGCTGCAACTGAATTTTGCATATAAAATTGATTCTTTAATAAATTCCATGTTTTTCATTCGATCTCAACCAAATTCACAGGAGTCATTGAGAATATAATTATTATTATGCATACCAAAATTCAATGCTCTAGGTCTATTATTACGGCCTTTACAGTTTTTGGGGCGGAAAGGGGCGTGGCAAGAATCTAAAACAAACTTGATCTGCGTAAGACCTACACGAATACTGTCACCAAATTTGATATCTGTAGGTCATTCACACAGTTAATACGTCCATATGCACTGGGCACAAAAATTTTGATAAATAATTTAACGAATAACTTTTGTTCTACTTATCCGATTTGCACCAAAATTACAGGGTATATTAAGAGTGTCAAGCGCAGATGGGTTACCAAATTACACATCATTACACAAAGAACTTTTGGAGTTATACGCGATTTACATAAAAAAACTTGACTTTTTCTAGATTAATGCTTATTGTGGGCGAAGGGGGCGTGGCATCCAACTTTTGAAATAAACTTGATCTGCGTAGGACCTATAGGAGTACTGTCCCTAAATTTGGTGTCTCTATGTCTTATAGTCTCTGAGATCCAGGTGTTCATACGGACAGACAGACAGACAGACGGACAGACGGACAGAGTGACAGACGGACATGGCTATATCGTCTCGGCTGTTGACGCTGATCAAGAATGTATATACTTTATGGGGTCGGAGATGCCTCCTTCTGCCTGTTACATACATTTTCTGTTGGCACTAAGTCATAATACCCTTCTACCCTATGGGTAGCGGGTATAAATATCTGCTGGAGTTCTATTAGTTGCCTTATGTTTTGTTTTATAATTTTAAGTACATAATATTGTTTCAAATTTTGTTATTTTATTCTCTATATTATCGTCGCTTCCTATTATTCTTAACTTTTCATTTATAGTTTTATGAAACCTTTCTATATCTGATATTTCTGTTTTACTTGCTGTTATGTTAATTTGTATGCCTTCTTCTTGTAACCAAATTTGCAAAGCCGCACTGATGAATGCTGAATCTTTGTCTGCTTTTATCTCTATGGGTTTTCCCATTTCATTGAAAACTTTTAGTAAAGCTCTTTTAGCTTCTAACCAATCTCTACTTTGAACTTCAACTAATGTTGTGAATTTAGAATAAACATCTATACAAGAAAGAAATTGTTTCTTATCTATCATATAAAAATCTATAACATATTTATCCCTAACATTAAGTACTTCGGGTGTTATCTCGAACGTGAGTTTTGTATCTCTATGTTCGGTTTTAGCTATGTTGCAAATTTCACATTCATTAATTAGATTTTGTATTAGTTTTTGGTAATCAGGGTAATAATATTTTTCCTTAAACCAATTTATTGTTTTTTCTATACCTGGATGTAACAGTTTTTTATGTGTTTTTAAAATTAATTCTTTAAACACTGCAAAAGTTTATAAGTCAATTAATTTTTTGCTTGTTTTCATTATTTTAGTTATATTACTTGCATTTATTATTTCTAAATAAGCTCTTTGGAAAATTGGAAAATCTATTTCATTGTGAAAATAGACAATACTCTTTTTCGAGCAAAAATATTCCTTTATCATATCTTTAGCATATTGATTATTCATTTCCTTATAAGAAATTTTTATGTTAAGTTTATGAAAATAGTGGTTTGTTTCAACTTTATTATCGTCACCTTTTATGAATTCTATTTGCCTGTTAAAGTAGTTTAAAGGTCTTTCGGTTATTGGTATGTGATATTGACTGTCCTCTTGAGCACTATGTATAGTTGCTCCTGTGCTAATTGCATCTTCTCCCAAGAAATTCTCTTCTATTTTTATACGTGAAAGTTCATCTGCTACGTTATTTTCTTTTCCTGGTAAATACTTGATTTGATAATAGAATTCGTTTAATCGGATTTTCCATCTTTGTAATTTCATGTTTGGTTCTTTAATGTTACTGAGCCAAACTAGTGGTTTGTGATCGCTTAAGATCTGGAATTTTCTACCGAATAGGTAAGAACGGAAATATTTGGTTGCCCACACGATAGCTAATAGTTCTTTCTCTATAGCTGAATAGTTTGATTCGTGTTCGTTTAAAGTTCGACTTGCATAGCAAATGGGTTTGTGTTCCTGTGATAGAACGGCGCCTATAGCGAAGTTGCTAGCATCTGTAGTCAATGAGAATGGTTTCTCGAAATTTGGATAATCGAATATCGGATCGAATATCGGATCGGACGTTATTAAAACTTTGAATTTTTCAAATGCTGACACATAAGTGGGATCTTTTATGTTTATGGTGGCGTTTTTCTTCAACTTTGTTGTCATGGGTTTTGCAATATTTGCGAAATTGGGTATAAATTTGCGATAAAATCCGCATAAACCTAGGAATGATTTGATTTCTTTTGGTGTCTTTGGTATTGGGAATTCAACAATTGCCTTAATTTTGTTTGGATTTGGTTTTATACCTTGCGTGGGCATTTTCATGCCCGAGGAAATCAGTTTCCTTCTTCATGAATTCGCATTTGTCAAATTGTAATTTCAAATTTGCTTCCCGAAGTTTTGAGAAGACTTTCGAAATGGATGATATGTGCTCTTCCAATGAAGTGGAGTAGATAATAATATCATCTAAGTAAACTAGACAATCCTTGAAGATCAGATCTTCAAGTAGGTTATTCATACAGCGCTGGAAAGTCGCTGGAGCATTTTTAAGCCCAAAGGGCATACGAGTAAATTCGTAGTGACCATGCTTGGTTGAAAAGGCAGTTTTTGCAATTGAATCGGGATCCATTTGGATTTGATGGAAACCCTTTGCAAGATCGATCGTAGTGAAGTATTGGCATTTGCCTAACTTGTCTAGGATCTCATCCATATTTGGTATGGGGAATTTGTCGTCAATGGTTATTTCATTGAGGTTTCGGTAGTCAATGACTAACCGGAATTTTTGTTTTCCTGAAGCGTCCATTTTTTTTGGAACAATCCAGATGGGTGAACAATAAGGGGATTTTGATTTTTTATTATGCCCTGCTCTATCATTTCGTAGATTTGTTTATTGACTTCTTGATCGTAAGCCTGTGGGTATTTATAGGGTCTTTTATATAATGGGTCTTCGTGTTTCGTTTGAATTGAATGCTTAATCGTACTAGTGAAAGTCAAATTTTCACCTTCCCGGTACTGAATATCGCGAAATTCATGTAAAACCTTTTTTAGTTTTTCTACCTCTTCTGTGTTAAGATGTTCAAGTCTGAACTCATTACACTCTTTTAATTCATCTTCGATTGCGAAGTTGAATGGCCTATCTTCGGTCAAGGGTGGATTTGCACAATCTTCTGTGTAAGCTTCTTCAGAATTTTCTTCTTCGTTTTGAAATGTAAATTTATATTCTCCTAATGTAACTGTGCCATTTTCGTAATCAATTTGGGATTTACTGGCTGATAAGTATTCTCTTCCTAATAGCATATCACAATTTTCAGAGAAATTATGAATGTAAAATTTTTGTTTTGTAGGGCAAAGTCTGCTGGTACCAAAAAGTATACTTTCTGATAATTCGGTAGTGCCATTAATTGGTTGAACATTGATTGGATTTTTATGAATTGGAAAACTGAAAATATTTTGTTTTAAATGGTTTATTGAAGAACCTGTATCAATGATACATTTTAGGTTTACTTCATTCATTTTGATTCTTATGTATGGTGTGTTTGCTCTGCATTTAGTTCCGAGGCACTTTGATGAAAATTTTCACCTTGCTCCATTTTGAACTGGCCACTTTGGCTTTCCCTTTGTCTTTTTACCGGTGGGTTAGGCTCACGGCTTGTTGAGGTGTCCCTCGAATAGTTATAAGGGTTTTGGGTTTGAGCTTCTTTTAGTTTTTTATTGAATTCTTGGTGAAAATTTTGATTATTCTGATTTGAATTAGAGTAATTGATTTGTGGTTTTGAATTGGACGACTCATCTGAATGAGAATTGTTTGAATAGTTTGCGTAAGATTTATTTTGATTCCTACGACTATTGTTTTCACTTTTATGGTTATTCTGATTCTCATAAGACTCATAAATACCTTCTGTTTGAGCAACGGCTTTTAGTTTGCTTATTGAAGTTATATCATGCCTTGCTAAGGTCATGTATATCCTGTCTGGTAATTTTCTGGTTATTACATTTTTTGTAGTAATTTTTAGAGCATTTCTGTATATTATTGCTGTGTTAACGTCTGTGTCTAGTGCTAACTTATTGCTAACAATATAGGATTTTCTCTCGAGCTCTTCGACGAACTTACGTAGACTTCCATTCCAGTTGGTGTTGTATAGTCTTCTTAGTAACTCTTCATAAGGTGTCTGTGTCCTGAATTCCTCGATTAGGGACGATCTCAGCGACATCCAATTGTTGGATTGCGTAATCTGGGATGTACGCAAGGCTTCTCCATCCAGTTGTCGTTCAATAGCACCGAAGATTACGCTGCTTTGGCGTACATCAGTTGTTGGGTATAGAGACAGAATAAAATCTATTCTCTTTATAAATGCCGACAAATTTTCTGCTCCGTTATCAAACGCTGGCACGTGTTTGATTTGATTTATACACTGGTTTAAGTGTGCTTCTGTTAGTTCGGTTGCCATTTTTGATTTGTTATTAATTTGCACACGTGGTTCGGGTTTTTGAGTTTTTTATTATGACGGATTTTTTACAAGGTTTTTTGTATTACCGTTTTAATAACGCACTCACGCACGTAGATGTTTTTCGCGGATACGTTTTGTATAGTTCACAACTAGGACGCGTTCACCCAGGACAATGTTAAAGTCCTTCTAGCGGTTCACGACTGCTTTGTTGATTCAGTAACTAGTACGACGTATCCTACCGGCTGCGCCAATTAGTTGTTCGCGGTTCACGAACAGTAAAAAAAAATAAAACACAAGGATTTATTTTTGTTTACTTAATAGACTACTTTATTTTTATTTATAAGCTCGCGGGCTACGCGTCTTAAGTGAGGAAAGTGTCTTTAAAAATTAAACTCACAATATGCTGAGCTCTAACATGAAAGTTCTTATTACGACTTAGGGCTAACTCACGTGTGATGTTTTGTGTTTGTGTTAGTGCAGTAATGCTGAGTCCTCAAGTTGCAAATGGAAAATTTTAATGGTCTTTGGATTTTTTGGAAGTGGCACGATCGCCAATGTAATAGGATCTTTTTGTTTGTGACAGTTGGTGCCGTTGCGACAAATGTTTATGTTTATGATATGATTTGTGGGAAAGAATTTGGAAGGGGAATAATTATGAGTGTTTGTCATGTACGAGAAATTATTCTGGTGGTGGATATATTTCAAAATTAAAAGTTCATCTTTAAATAGGGCGTCCGCCTGCAGCCCTCGCTGCAGCTATGCGGTTCTTATATGAATTTTTTATTTTTCCGCTTATATAAAATAATAGCCAGCTGGCCCGCAGCATCGCCTTCCAAAACAAACCCACCCGTAGGCTTTTGATGTTTACTTCAAAATTATTTCTCCACTTTCCCAAAAATAATGCGAACGCAGGTGTTTGCGGTTTTTTTTTAATTCTTTTATTTATTTAAAATTATTATTTGTATTCGTATAAATTACAAATAAAAATGGATTTATAAAGCCAACAGTGTATTTCTTTAAATATACCTGGTTACTTGCAAAGAAGTACAAAAACCCATAAAACACACACCCCCTGGCGGTCCTTCTCCAAATGGTCGAAGAGCAAAGTTGGGCGTTAATCATTTTTTGACGAAGCATGTTGCTAAGCCATCGAGTGATTGTCGGGTGCGAGCCTATGTCGACAAGTGCTTTCGTTATGGACTCGATCCCAACATTGTTAAAGGCACCCTCTATGTCAAGAAATGCCGTCAACGTCAACTCCTTTCTTTGCAATGTGCTTTAAATTGTGCTAACAACCTTGTACAGAGCCGTCACAACTGATCTACCTTTTAAGATGAAGATCCAGAAGTGGAGACAGTGTTTTTAGTAAAAACGTTGAAGGACTAATGGGCCTATACTCTTTTGGTGAGCAGTGGTTTATATTTTCTGCTTTGAGAATAAATGCCACCCTCATTTCTTTCTAGATTTTTAGAATGCATCCCGTAAGGGTGGAACGACTTGATAGCCCAGATTATCTTTTCAGTATTTAGAACTTCGTCGATTGATTGCTTGCTTGTCTCTCGTATGGCATGTTTTCCTGATGTGAGAGGGGGTAATCCTATTCTCGTCTTCAGCTTCTAAGCACCCTGGGAAGTGTACGTTGATGAGAAGTTGTGGAGATTCATAACTGTGTTTAGTGAATGTGCCATCCAGGTTGCTCAGCAGCCCCAGTGTGGCTGAATCTTTCGCCAGCAACCTTCGAAGTCTGGACGCTTCTGTGGCGTTGGTTAGTTCCTCGCAAAATTTAGTCTCTTTGCCTGTATATTTTCCTTTTTGAAGATCTTGGAACTGTGATCCATCTTTAGCTTTATTGTAAAGTCTTCCCATTTCCTTCCGTATCTGGCCGAGTTCTGGAGTCCACCACTTGTTGCGGTTTGACTTAGGTGGATTGGTGATTGGACAAGATTTGATAAAAGCCTTGCATAGAATCTCTATAACAGTTTGTGTTAATTCCTCCACCCACTGGATGGTAAGGAATAGATCCCCCAACAAGTGGATATATGCCAGTCTTCTACAAAGAGAAGTTGCGGTTCTTGTTACGGAAGATGGGGTGGCTACCCCGGTTACACACATTAAGATTCAAGCAGCGACTTCCCTCTCTCGTTGGTGTCTTTGCTCCCCAAAAAGTATTGTCGACATTAGCATCACACCCAAGGATTAGATCCATGCCCTCTTTCTGCGAATGCTTAATTTGGGATCGGATGCTTTCCACCAGTGGATCCTTAAATTCATCCAGGATGTAGCCGAGGCTGGGTATAGTTTTGGACCGTTCCTTCACTTGCACAACGCTACCGTTAAGTTCCTGTTGCAGAAACGGGAAGAGGAGAACACATTAAGGCCCGTTCTTACCACCACTTAGGTTCTGGACTTACCCACAGTTGTCGGTACAAGAACATGGTATCCGCGGGCACCCAAACCACAAACATTTCACCTACGATTCCGGATTCTTGGATGAGAGCCATATCCACCCTCTCCTTGTCCATTCACCGTAGTAGGTCTATGGAGGGAGCCCCCGAGTGGTGCAGATTAATCTGCACTACTCGAATTCTCTCCGGTCGACCTAACATCTCCGCGCTCAGCGCCTCCAGGAATGATCGCCCGAACGCAACCAATTCCCATCTTTAGTCGCCCTTGCTTACGCAGGATTTGGCTTTTGGACTCCTGACCAATACTGATCCAGAGACCCTTGCCGTTTCCTTTGTCTCGGGCTAGACCCCTTTTGATCGTCCAGTCAGCTGTGTGGTAGTCCGCATTATGGATCTTGATCAATATAAGGGTGGTTCGGGCTTCCCGAAAGGCAGGTGGGATCCAGACCTTAATGACGGAATTTGGCATACGTTTTTATACCCGCTACCCATAGGGTATTATAACTTAGTGCCAACAGAAAATGTATGTAACAAGCAGAAGGAGGCATCTCCGACCCCATAAAGTATATATATTCTTGATCAGCGTCAACAGCCGAGACGTACCGTGTGGCAACGGACAATCGCGAACATATAGTTAAAATATATTTTAATTAATTTTAAACTCACATCATTACACACTAGACAGATGACTTAATATCAAATTTCTAAGAGTGGAAAATGAAGAAACATTATTTTTTATAAAATAGTAATCGTTATAGTTAAAACATAAAATACCGAAAGGGTTATGTAAAGCATAGTTTTCACTACAAAGTGGAAGGGAAAGAGGTAAAAAGTTCCTTTTATTTCTGATCGGAACCTTAAAATTAATTTGGCTAATCAGTTTGGAAGATCCGATCCCGCCATTAATGAACTTATGCAAAAAAAAACGCGAAGCATGTTTCTACGATCAGAAAGGGAAGGAAGATTTATAAGTAAAAGGAAGGTAAAGGAGTGTTAGCACTCCAGTTAAGACCCCGAAGGGCATACAAAAGAAATTGTAAGAGAAGAGAAGTATATTAGTTTTAGTGATGTAGGGACATTACGATACATTTATTGCAATTAAGATTTAAAAGCTTTATTTGACTCCAAGATTGGAAGCTATCAAGATCAGCTTGCAGCATTTGACCAGATTGACAATCAACTGACGTTAAACAAAGCTTGACATCATCGGCATACATTAACACACGAGAAAAATTATTAACGGATGGAAGATCATTAATAAACAATGTAAAAAACAAAGGGCCAAGGTGACTCCCTTGTGGAACACCGGAAGTGACCTTAACAGACTTGGAGACTAACCCGTTAAAATACACTTTCTGGGTTCTGAGATTCAAATAGCTAGATATCCAGATAATTAAGTCATTTGGATATCCCAAGAGATAAAGCTTATATAGTAATAGTGAGTGATTAACAGAGTCAAAAGCTTTACTGAAATCAGTATAAATAACGTTAGTTTGCATTTTGTTTTGGAAACCATCAATTACCAAAGAAAAGCGCTTCAGTAAGTTAGATCTATAAACCCATGCAGGCATGGTGATATAATAAATCTACAATGATGTTGTAACTGTGAGGTTATTAATTTCTCAAACAGTTTCGGAATATCAGACAATTTTGATATTCCTCTATAATTTTTAGCATTAGATTTATTTGCTTTTTTTATGGAGAGAAATAATAAAACAATCCTTCCCATAGTTTGGAAAAAAACATATTAAAAGAATGTATAATAATGTTATAAAGGAATTAATAAAGCCTCAGCACAGTGCCTAAGCACACATGCTGGAACTCCATCTGGCCCTGGTGAAAATACAGGCTTTAGAATCTTTAATTTATTTAATAGTGAACTTTTAATAATTAATGGTTTAAAATCTGATACGGATATGGCAAAACCAATCCATCGTTTTGAGATCTATATGTAGTTTGAAAAAAATCAGCAAATAAATCAGCTGTATTCTTTAAAAAAAAAAAAGTCGATGGAAGCGTTGATGAACCACTCTTCAAATAAACAAAGTTATAGAATCTCCTCGGATCACTGTGAAACCGCCGTCCACAATTTAAGAGGTAGTCATTGTAACACTGTGTAATAAGGAAATTAAAATTTGATCGTGCAATCGAATAACAAGAAAAGTTAAAGGAAGTGTTAGATTCCTTAAACTTCTTGTAATTTCTCGACATTTTATTTTTGAGGTATGTCAATTCCACTGTAAGCCAAACAGGCTTGTTAGAACTATTTGGTTTACGTAACGGGACGCATATGTCGAATGAAGAGTTTAATGCAGTATAAAACAGTTCAATTGCACTATCAATGTCCCTACACTCGCAAAGAGGAGACCAGTCAGTGTTCGACAGGATCCGAAAGAGTTCATTGAAATCCGTGTTACGAAAATGACGCACGTGTTGCAATCTCGTAGTAGAGTATGCTACACGGGTCTCTAGGTTCATCAACACTTCTAAAGTAGGATGATAAGGATTTTGAGGAAGGGATAAAGGTTCAGATTGGGAGACTGATGTAAGGGAAGGATCCAAAACAAAAACCAGGTCAAGCATTCTATATAAAGAATTTGGAATAGCATTGATTTGACTTAATGATAATCCAAATAAATTATCTATAAAATCATGCTGGGTCGCAGAATTTAAAGCGTTGGAGTCAGAATTTGATAGCCAAGTCATTCCTGTAATGTTAAAATCACCAAGAACAACAAGACTATCGCGATCAGATAGCAAAGTAGAGACAGAAAGTATAGCCGAAAAATGTGAAGAATAGACAGAAGAATCAGAAGATGGAGGAACATATGAACAAGTTAAAAATACAAGCACCATGAACGGACAATTTTACAGCTCCGAATTCTAAATCGATCGCAATCAATTGTAACTACTTCAGAGGTGAAAGCAACGTCAACTGCGATTAAAACCCCACCTTCACGACGAGTGCGATCTCGTCTATAAATATTGTATTTACTTGAAAGGATTTCGAAGTTTATAATGTCTGGCCTATGCCAAGTCTCTGAAAAAGCTACGACATTGTATAGAAAGGACAGATTACTAAGATACAGATTGCTAAGTTTGCTACACAGACCTCTTACGTTCTGGTTTTGTAGTTTTTTGTAGCTACAGAGCTTTTACTCGCAACAGTAGGAAGTTCAACAGGAGTACGAATTTTCTTTTTTGCGGTATATTCCTTTACAATTACATGATCTGGCCAGAACTTTTTACAAGAAATGTTGCTAAATTGATCGGCAGGAACAGTAATTTTAAAAGACGATATTTTCCGGGAATAATTAAATTGAAATTTGTCCACTGAAACATTGGCTTTAGATTTGGCCTGAATAAAAGCCATGACTTCATCAGAAGTTTGATCAGTGGCAAGCCTTGATACAAAAATGTGTTTCTTTGGTGGAACGCCAACAAGTGATTTGAGATTAACCACAGCCGCATCTACGGATGCAACTACAGCCTTGGATGGCTGACCAACAGAAACTACTGGGGTGGTTAAGGCTTCAGTACATACAACAACTGAATCATTACCATCGCCGGTGTTAGTAGGAACAATATCCATGTGTAGAACACTACTAACTTATATTGGAGGAGCAGAAGAAGAAAGATTAATTAATGCAGGAACAGACGGAGCAGACAAATGATTTGGGTGTGGGGAAAGTTCATTAGCGCTTATAGACAACCTCGGATTGGCCTTTATATCCTCAGGTGACTCCGTCAAAAGTTTCATACTTTTGAATATATCATCCAGCGCTGAGAAACCTTCAAACAATTTTTTAAACCGTCCAAAGATATCTCCATAGCCTCACTTGGTTTGTCGCATAAAGCCCAAAATGTCTTTCTCGACATCCCTGCATGATTCACATGTCCACTTCAAGCCTGATTTGGACTCAATCAGGTCAATAATGCGCCCACTGAGGCCAGCGCATTTCTCGTGGGACACATTGTCGCACAGCCAGCAGCAAACAAAACCCATTCTTACGTTTGTACGAACTTGGCAATTTTTATTTGAACAGACAAACATGGTGATAAAAAATTAAAATTTTAAACAAAAACAGACAGCAAAAAAGAAAATTTTTTACAAAAATGTATATTTGAAAGAAAATAAGGTTAGTGTGCAAAGAAAATTAAAAATTGTAATTTGAAATAACAAATATTAAATTTTAAATAAGAAAATTTAATCAACAGAAACGGCACCCTAGGGTTAAATCAACAGATTTAATCTGTTGACGTTGCTTTACTTGTAAAAGCGCGGGCACGACCGAAAACAAGAAACCGCAAACGGAATAAATGTGCGCAAAATAGAGCGCGACCAGCACCAACAACACAAACTAATGCGCGCAAGAGAAAACTTGGGAGACGTAAAAAGTAAGTGCAAGAGTGCAAGAGTATGAAAAGCAAAAACAAATCGAATGCAGTGACAAAACAATAAGTGAACAATGTATGCCTTAGAATTTGTTTTTGCGATTTTATGTAATTCAACCAAAATGCGAAATAAATAATAATTCACAATGTAAACTGTTGATATTGACAAAAGTTAAACACTGGAAACACAGCTAATAGCGATAACTTGTGTAATTTAAATTTGTAAAATGTAACACAAATGAAAGTAATGGCAAAGAATGCGAAGAAAAAAAACAATACAAGTTGCTCACAACACATTTAGAGCAGTTTAAATTTAACAAGTTCATTTTGCACCATGCCACTTGATATGGCATGTCCAATCCCTGTACTGCAGGCATATTTTAACATCATCTGCATACATTAGTATGCGAGATTGTGTCAAAACAGTAGGTAGATCATTTATGAACAATGTGAAAAGTAAGGGACCGAGATGGCTACCCTGGGGAACTCCAGAGGTAACTCGGAATGAATTAGAAAGGAAATTATTAAAAGAAACTTTTTGCGTTCTATGGCTGAGATAGCTTGAAATCCAGCAAATCAAATTATTGGGAAATCCAATTAAGTCAAGCTTATATAACAAAAAAGAATGATTTACTGAGTCAAAGGCTTTACTAAAATCGGTATAGATGACGATAGTTTGTTCGTTTTTAAGGAAACCCTGGTTTACGAACGAAGAAAGCTCAAAAAGATTAGTAACAGTGGATCTATGTTTCACAAACCCATGCTGGTAGAGGGATTTAATAGAACTACATAAATGTTGTAAATGACTTGTTAATATCTTCTCAAAAACTTTTGGTATAGCAGACAATTTACATATCCCTCTAGTTTTTGGCGTCAGACTTACTTTCCTTCTTATGAAGAGGAATAATGAAAGACTCCTTCCATAAAGAGGGAAAAGTCGATGACTCAAGAGATAAATCAAATAATTTCAGCAACGGTGTGCATAAAGTCTCGGTTGCGTGCCGAAGTACACAGCAACTCCATTCGGACCGGGCGAAAACACCGGCTAAACCATTTGAAGATATCGAATCAGAGACTCCTCACTCATTAAGGGACTGAAGATACAATTCGACCGAGACAGGCTGTAAGGATTGGGCGCGTTAGAGTAGAAGAAGAAGAATCAGTAGTTTGAAAAAAAGAAGCAAATAGATCAGCGATCGCCTGACCTGAATTTGCTTTCGAATAAGAGGATAAGAGGAAGACTTACGCTTAGTGTTTACAAAATTAAAAAACTTTCTTGGGTTTTCAGAGAAGCTAACCCGACAGCCAGCTAAGTAATTTTTATAACACACAGCGTTAAGCTCGATAAAATTTGACCGACCAATTATATATTGCGAAAAAGTTAAAGTAGAGCCTGAAATTTTAAACTTTTTGTGAAGTCTAGACTTCAGGTTCTTAAGGTTAGAAAGTTGCTTACAAAACCAAGGAGGCTTATTAGACCTATGCGGGAAATAAGAAGAAATACAGGCATCAAAGCAAAGATTTAATTTATTATAGAATAAAATGACGGCGGCACTTATGTCAGTGCAGGAATACAAATTAGACCAATCAATTCTATTAAGAAGTCAGAATTAGAGAGTACAGATCTGCTAAAATCGATCCTTAACTCCAGAGTTGGATGAGTTGGGGTCTTTAGAAGTAAGAGTTTCCGATCTAGATAGAACTACGCTGGTAGGTTCAGAGACAAAGCACAGACCTAATTGCCGGCAAAGAGAATTACGTATATTGTTAATTTGACCCAAAGATAATTCATGTAAACCATCATAATAAAGTCATGTCAGTTTGATGGAATAAGAAAACAGAAGTTATCACAAGGAAGGTTAAAGTCTCCTAGAACAACAACATGATCTTTGTCGGATAACAAGGCAAAAATAGATTTTATTGCTTCCAGGTGATCCTGGTATACAGATAAATCGGACGACGGAGGTATATATGGACAAGTAAGAAATAAACTTACACCATGAAAATTTACTTTTATTGATAGAAACTCTATATTTTTAAGAATATTATAATGTAATGGTTCCGATGAGATGTTGGAGTCTACTGCAAATAGAACACCACCTCCTCTTCGGGAAGAACAATCTTGCCTGTAAATAGTGTACTTTGACGGAAAAAGTTCGGAATCAGAAATATCCAATCCGAAAACACAACTACATCAGTAGAACAAGTAAGAAAGCTACAGTCGAGAGTGCTCGACCGTATGATACCCGCAACCCATTTCGAGAGAAAAAAAAAACTTGACTGCATAAAAAAAAACTTGACTTTTTCGTGAAAGCCTTCACGTCATCTGACGTGAGATCAGGGGCAAGCCTTCAAACAAAAATCTGTTTCATTGGTGGAACCCCCACAAGTGGTTAATGAGCCATAGGAGTAATATTTGGTATATTATCTTTGGAACCTACTAAAGTCGGTGATCCGACAGTTAGAGGAGGTGCGGAAGAAATTTTTTGATTAGGATTCGGCTTGCCTCTACTTCTAGTGACAACCGTGGACAATTCAGACACAACTTCGGCGTTAACTAATGTCGGTGGAGCAGGTTCCCTAATGGGAATGCTTTCCGCAGCGGTTGTTGCTACTGAGGTAGCAAACGAGATTAACTGCAGAACAGACGGAGTAGTGGGTGGGTCAGTCGATGGTAGAGGTAAAAATTTGGATAATTGTAAGTCACAAGAAGTTGATTTTTTTCGCTTTGGAGACTCAGCCATAAGTTTCAAACTATTGAACTGAGAATTCAAGGCACTAAACTGATCGTTTAACTTATGAAAGCCACCAATCAGATTAGTAAAACCAACTCTTGTCTGCATTTCGCATTCAACTTCTCGACATGACTCACAACACCAGTTAAGCCCAGTTCTCTTGGCAATGGCATCTGCAACTAGCCCTGAGTAACCTACACACTTTACGTGTACTACGTTATCGCAGAGCCAGCAGGCCATACTGGGTTGCGAAGCCGTGATCTGCTTCTGGCAACTCTTCAGACAACACACAATTTTGCCTTCCATTATAAATGAAATTAGAAAAAAAAAGCAAAATTAAAAAAAAAATTTACTTTGAAATAGTAGGAACTATGCCCACTGTACAAAAACAAAACAAAAATATGTTAGCAACAACAAAACAGTAGGGCAAGCAGTGAGAGCAGAGAGCGCCACTAACGGAATACTGTCAACAGAGAGTTGTTGAGAGAGAAACCGTCACACTGAGAGCGGGAAGGAAAGCACAAAGAATAGTCACGCAAAATCTATTGCTTACCACAACAAAAAAACTTTGAACTCAGATTATGTGGAAATAAACAGAGCTCAAAATAAGCACAAATAAAAATTCACAATTATGTAATAAAAACACTAATATCATGCACTATCACAGGATAGAGACGCGATGTAGCAAACAATTAAAGTAATTACTTTAAAGAAAATGTATTAAACACCGGTTGTTAGATACAAAAAGCAAAAAATTGCGGGGCGCACAAAAAAACACGTCTGTTTGCTACAAAGAGTGACAGCGAATTGAGTCGAGTTCTACAGCAATTTGACAGAGTCAGAATGTTCTCAGGTAGATTACAACCACGCATGCTTAGTGTGGAATAACTTCAAGTGTCAAACTCTTAAAGACTACTTGGAGTTATATTTGAAAACTGAAAACTTTTATTGTTAACAGACGTTTTCGAAAACTTTAGGGAAATTTGTTTAAACATACATCAACTCGATCCTGCTCATTATTTCACAACTCCAGGATTGTCATTGGATGCGATGTTGAAAGCTAAAGAGATCCGCCTTGAATTACTCACAGATATTGATATGATAAGACATATTCAGTGTGGAATTCGAGGTGGATTAGTTCAATGTAGTCATAGACACAGACACGTTTATATGTTCTATAAAAACGAACGACTTCTATGAAGAAATTCGTAATGATGTTAAATTGAAATTTGATACATCTGAGTATTCAAAGTATTATACAATTTTAAACAGTGCAACAAGAAGCGGTTAGGTTTCTTTAAAGATGAGATGCATGGTAAACCAATGAGTGAGTTTGTTGGATTACGTTCAAAAATGTATGCATAAAAGTGTGAAAATTCTGGTACTGCTAGGGAAATATGCGCAAAAAAGAATAAAGGTGTAAAGCGCAGTTGTCTGGAGAAGGTCACATTTGAGGGATATAAAAATTGTTTGTACACAGGACAGCAAGAATGTGATAGCATGTACATGTTTAGGTCTAGTGGGCATGAAATTAGTACATTAAAAATAACAAAAACTATTTTAGACAACAGAGATGACAAGAGACTAATTTGTGCAGATGGGGTTTCAACTCTAGCAATGGGGCATTACTCTTCAATTCCCAATGAAATTGAGGGTTGTATATCTACTCTAGAAGCACAGTCCAGTGTTTGGCGCAGCCAAATATGTGCGTTGGAGGAGAACTCACAAAAAACTCAAAGTACAGTGAGTAAGGTATTTGCTTAAAAAGAAAAGTAGAAATAAATGAAAGTGTGGTAGACATTCAAGAGGCTCAAATGATAATGCATTTTATGTTATTTGATGGACTTAAAAAAATAAAACGATAATTTAAACTTTATAATGTGATATTTTATTAAAAAAAAAATGTATAATAATAAGATATTTAGATAATTTAATTTTAATAAACTTAAAAAATATTGTTCAAAATACTATAAATAAATGATAGAGATTGAAAAAGAAAAGAAAAAATGTTTTACTTAAACATTACAAAATTTCAGTTTTATGAATCCAGCTGACTTCGGTTTTGGGGATACCCAGCCAGCGGACCAGAGCTCTATTCCCTTTACTTTTTAGCACTTTTTGAACTAGGTAATTATTGGGAAAAGTTGTTTTTTTTTTCAGTTCTTTATTGAAACCACCTTTGATTGGATTCCCATTCCAGTCTTGGGTAAGTATTTTGTACTTTAGTTATTCTGAATATTTCAGTTGTCCAATTCGGGGTATATCCCTTTTCAAATACATTAAATTTGTTTATATTTGCTAATGCGTACATAGTCCCCCATCTTTAGTTTACTACCCGCAAACATTTTAATATTATTGTAGGCAGTTTTCAAGATGAGTTTTTCATTCTCACTGTTTACATTGATGGGTGCCATTTTTATGGTCCTGTGTACTCTATTGTTGTATATGTCAATTAGTTCTTAATACACATCAATCCATTTGTATGTTCCATTGAAACTGAATTCTCGCCACATGAGTTCTTTTAATGACTTGTTGAATCTCTCAACAATTGAGGTCTTTAGACTACTATATGTTGAATAGTGATTGATTTAATATTGTTTGATCAAAGCTGTAAATTGAGTGTTAAATAACTCTTTACCATCGTCTGATTGTAGATTCTTGGGTACTCCTCGTCCTGATTTAAATATTTTCTCCATTGCCTGAGCAACGTCCTTTGCATGTTTAGACTTTATTGCTTCACCCTAGACAAATTTTGAGAATGTGTCTATTACTGTTAGCAAGTATCGATGACCATTATTTGATTGCGTATTTCCCCATTTCAACCAAGTTGACTTGCCATAAATCATTTATGTAGCATGTAATTCGTTTACAATACCTCGTCTGCTCATATTTAGATGGTTTGTAATCAGAATAAGAGAAATTTACTTGAGCTGATAACCATATTTAATTTTTTCATAAATGCTTGACGTAAGTTCCTCAAGTCTCAATATTCTGTCATCGTTCTGCAGTTTTTAAATTTATTGTTCGATAAACAGCATCTTGATGTTGTGATTGTTGCCATTAGAGAATCACTCGTTTATAACCTTATCCACATATTCTTTGATGACAATGTCTGTGTTCTCAACTCATTTGGATCATCGAGGTATACATAATTGGGTTAATTCATATTAAGGGTCATAAATCCAGACTTGCTTTGGAGCGTTTGGGTGTTTTCGCTAAAAGTGGTTTTATAATTTTCGTATATTTATGTGCTATTGTTCCTTTCAACTGTCCACTTGGATGAAAGTTTCTTCGATATACATTAGTTTTTATAAAAATTTCTCTGTATATTTTCAAGTCATTTTGATTGTAATTTTGTGGTTGATGATGGAATATTAAAGAATATAAGCCATTTGTCAGTTCCCAGATGATGGAATATTAAAGAATATAAGCCATTTGTCAGTTCCCAGTACCATCTTCAAATTCAATTTTATTGCCAGATACATTTATGTAGTTACTTTCCATCATTCCCGGTTGCATTTTTCTATGGTGCAAATGTCACATCCAAAAGATGAGTTAAGCTCTCATCATGATCTACAGCTGGATGTGTTAATAAGGATGATGTATGAGGCTACACTTGTCTCAATATCACCCTTGATATATGGGGCTCATCTTGATTCGGTAGTACAAATGATGTATTCTCTATTGCTGACTGAGAATAGATCATCATCATCATCATTATCATCACTGTCATCATCATATTTGGTTTTTAGTTTTTTCTTCTTCATCTTCATCTTTTTCATATGTAGTGTGTTATCTCCACTAACGTTTTGTTTAGGGGTCATTTCAGTTTTTACATTTTTATAGTCTGTGGGTAACATATTCTGTAATTTTTTAGTGTCATTAATCAGTTCATGTAAAGGTTCTGTTATGGTGTTGAATGTTTCCTCCAAATCATCAGTATTCTGAGTTTTGAGTTGTTTTAGTTCAGACATTTTTTTTTGTAGATCTTTTCAACTTTTGGTTAATTGACCTAAAATATTTTGATTCATTGTAATTTAAATTCACTCAAGCTGTTGGAACTGAAACGGTTATTTCACTCTAGTTGTTGTGAATGGACTGTGAACTAATTGACGAATCATAAGCATACGTGTATCAAGTGACAATTCTCTTCTCTGCACTCTAACGATTGTTTGTTAGTACGCTTTGTTCCATCTATTCGCCAGATGGTCAGGATTGTTAGATGCGAATATGAGAGAGAAATGTTGCGTGAAGTGATACGTGATACGCACTACGATTGTTGTGCGTGTGTATGCTTGAGCCACTGCGAGAAACAGAGATACAAGTATGTTCGTTGCATTATTTTCTGGAGAGCATTTTCGGTATGCTAGAATGCTGGCGAGGAGTCTTAAGTTGGCAGTGACGTGATCAAGTGTATTCGCCGTATACAATCTGCGTAATTAAATATGGAAAATCTTAACGTTAGCCCGACACATATATAGCTGTAATAATTTTAATTAGAAAACAACATTTTTTTGATTTATAGTTCATATACATTTTATTAAAAAAACAATTTGTAATATACAAATTATAAATTTGTTTTAAGATCAAAGTCTATGTTGTCATCTTCTTTTCTGGTAAGTACATATTTATTTTCCTTGACCAGCTCCAGTATGCTTTGTTCAATCGCATTGAATCGAGGAGGGAGGAGAACGAAATGGTTCTCCAGCTCAACTATCACGTTGGTGCAAAACTTTCCTTTTGCCATTTTTGCTTTCATGATATTGTAAGGTGTGTTGAGGGTAGCCTCTGAATGTGGAGTTTACTTTTGACTTTAAGCGAGTTGAAGGAAAAGATCTTCATTGATCTTGAAGAGATCATCATTGATCTTTAAGAGATCATCATTGATCTTCAAGAGATCATCATTGGTCTTCAAAAGGTCATCAAAGTCCTCTCGGTTGTGTTCATAAAATGGCTGCTGGGATATTTCCATTTCCGTGAGATCAATCGTATTGGATGCGGTGTTCTCCTTTTTGGACATATTTTATGATGCTGTGGGTGTTGGTTGCTGGTTGCTGAGGTCGTGGAGGCTGATTGCTGATGCTGCCGAGACTGTTGCTGCTCACTGAATGATATTTTCCTTCGAGGAGCTGGAAGATTTTATACCCAGTAACGACATACACCAGCGATTGTGGTGTGGGGAACATGGGGATCTTACAAAGGAATATGTCCCATGGAGTCTTCAAAGAAAACGCACACACACGCTTACAAATACACACAGGATCCACCCTTCACATATCGAATTGGATTGTATACAAACTGAATCTAAAACTGATCTCTTGTCAATTTATATTAGATGGTTGTTTAGGCCAGGTCTGATATCAATAGCTGTTTGTGTAAACCACGTTTGATACCAATAGCTGTTTTAACCGACCAGGTCGGATATCAATGTCTGTTTGTGTAAACCAGGTCTGATTCCTTGCGGTTTGATCCGACCAGGTGTGTTGGTAATAGCTGTTTGTGTAAACCAGGTCTGTTCATAATAGCTGTTTGAACAGACCTAGTCTGTTGGTACTAGCTGTTTGAACAGACCAGTTATATACTAAAAATAAAAAGCTGATAATGAAATGCATGGGAATAAAACTTTTAAATTTTTACTTTTATATTATCTTTTTATTTTAAAATTTTTTGTTTGTTTAAATATACATATATATTTATTTATAGAATACAAATTTTAAATTTATTAAAAAAAAAAATAAAAATGGGTAAAAATAAAAGCTAAAAATGAAAGCTGAAATTAAAGCTTAAAATAAGAACTGAAGTTTTAAAAATTCTGAAAGTTCAAGCTTTGTACTGAAATACCTCCCTAATTAAACAATTTTTATTTGTTTCAAAGATTTTTTTTATTTTAATTTTTTTTTGTTTAAATATATATATAAATATATATTTTATTTTAAAAATACAAATTTTTAAAATAAAAATGGCTGAAAATAAAAGTCGAAGTTCTTAAAAATTCGGAAAATCCCAGATAAAAATACCTCCCCAATTAAAAAATTTTGCATTGTTTGGAAATATTTATGATAATGTTATTTAAAATTTATTTTTATTTAAATGTATTTTATATTATAAAAACAGTCCAACGCATATCTGGGTCCTCCTCAATGTCTTTTAAGAGGGCATCTAAGTCTTCTTGGGTTATAATATTGTTGGATGTCAACGGATCGAGGAGGTTGAAGACACTTGTGTCTATAACTCCTCCTCCGTCACCTGAGAATCAGTTAAATCTTCCTCCGTTAGCATCGTGATTGGTAGGTTGTCTATCAACCTCCATAAAATGTTGAAATTGTTGATGTTGTCGAAGTTGTTGGTGCATTCCATGATGTGTGTATGTTGTTGATTTGTTGTTTGTTGATGTTGTTGTTGCTGCTGATGCTAATGAGACTGTTGCTGGTCACTGAATGATATTTTTCTTCAAAGAGCTGTTTGATTTTATATCCTCCAACGATGAACAAAGGAACATATTCTCGAGCATTTCTCGAGTGAGGTTCACAAAGGCCAACCGATTTTCAAGTTGTTCTGTAACGGGACACACAGTCCAGACATGTGCGATCTTACAAGGAACACACACTCACACACACACACAATGGTCACACTGGACATAAAGAATGCGTTCAACACGGTACATTGAGATTGCATCTTGAGAGCATTGTCTGCTTTTAACGTACCAGCCCACTTGAGGAAGATGGTAGCCAACTACTTTGATGGAAGAGTCATCGAATATGGTCGAGCCAGACAACAGTGAGGCATCTGGTCACTGGAAGAGTTCCTCAGGGCTCTGTCCTAGGGCCCCTACTGTGGAACGCGATGTACGATGGCATTACGATATTTGGGAGTCATTATCGATACTCGGCTGTGCTTCCGAGAGCACTTGGCGGCTGCGAGCTGCAAGGCGGAAAAATCTAGCAGAGCTCTTTTGCACCTAAAGCTCAACATACCTGGCCCTAGGCAAAGCCGACGTGTCCTGCTGAGCAGTGTAGCAAGATCAGTTGCCCTCTACGCCGCTCCAGTATGGGCAAATTCATTACAAACAAAAAGCTACTACAGAGAACTTGCGGCGACGCACCGGCTGGGAGCAATAAGAGTCATAAGCGGCTTCAGGACTATATCAGACGATGCGGCCCTTGTCATCGCCGTTCGAAGAGCTAGCTACCGAGCGGGCGTCCGTGTACCACCAGCTGCAAACTGCTGGCCACGCAGTCGCCGACAAAATAATGATTCGCGAGACAGCCAGCAGGGCCCTGTTGAAAAGGTGGCAACGACGCTAGGATGAGTCAACCAAAGGTCGCTGGACTCACCGCCTCATTTCCAATATAGGCGAGTGGACAAGGAGGAAGCACGGGCAGGTTAACTTCTGGATTACCCAAATTCTCGGGGGCACGGGTGCTTCAGGAGCTACCTGCATCGTTTCGGCCACGAAGCGTCGGCGGAATGCCCTCGGTGCGGACCAGGCGTGGTGCAGGATGTGGAGCACACCATCTTCGAATGCGTCATTTACGCAAGTGAAAAGTCAAATCTGGAAGCGGCTCTAGGTTGCACCGTTAATGCAGACAACCTCGTTGCACAAATGCTTCAGTCGGAAGCGAAATGGTCTGTAATCAGCGACTACGCGGCAGTGGTGATGTCCAAGCAGAGGATGGCAGAGAGAGCCAGAAGAGGAGTGCTGGATTGAGCGGCGCGGGACCTTCGGTGAAGCAATACCTAACGGTGGTCCCACAGGAGAAACGCTCCGCTCAACAATCTTTCCAAATTCTCTCCCTTTATTCATATTGTAACTTCCTCCCTTTCTCTTTTTTAGTATCTTATATTCCTTTCTCTTTTTTTTACCGAATTAAAAAAAAAACACACAGACACATATCATAACAAATAAGAAAGCTACAGTCGAGAGTTCTCGACCGTATGATACCCGCAACCCATTTCGAGAGAAAACAAAAAGCTTGAATGATATTTTGACAAAAAATATACCAAAAATATACTAAAATTTGTTTTTTTGTATATAGATATTTTTTTCAAATCCGACAATTCAATACCGACATGGTCACTCTGTCAACCAAACAAACAAAGCGCGAGCAGCTGCAACTGAATTTTGCATATAAAATTGATTCTTTAATAACTTCCATGTTTTTCATTCGATCTTAACCAAATTCACAGGTGTCATTGGGAATATAATTATTATTATGCATACCAAAATTCCATGCTCTAGGTATATTATTACGGCTTTTACAGTTTTTGGGGGCGGAAAAGGGCGTGGCAAAAATCTAAAGCAAACTTGATCTGCGTAAGACCTACACGAATACTGTCACCAAATTTGATATCTCTAGGTCATTCACACACTTAATACGTCCATATGCACTGGGCACAAAAATTTTGATAAATAGTTTCACGAATAACTTTTGTTCTACTTATCCGATTTGTACCAAAATTACAGGGTATATTAAGAGTGTCAAGCGCAAATGGGTTACCAAATTACACATCATTACACAAATAACTTTTGGAGTTATACGCGATTTACATAAAAAAAAACTTGACTTTTTCTAGATTAATGCTTATTGTGAGCGAAGGGGGCGTGGCATCCAACTTTTGAAATAAACTTGATCTGCGTAGGGTATGAAGGAACCTTTTTGCCAAATTTGGTGTCTCTATGTCTTATAGTCTCTGAGATCCAGGTGTTCATACGGACAGACAGACGGACAGACGGACATGGCTATATCGTCTCGGCTGTTGACGCTGATCAAGAATATATATACTTTATAGGGTCGGAGATGCCTCCTTCTGCCTGTTACATACATTTTCTGTTGGCACTAAGTCATAATACCCTTCTACCCTATGGGTAGCGGGTATAAACACATTCCATCCATCTTTAGTGCTATGAATTGGATTGCAACAAAAATTGTAGACACAAAAGTCCACAGTTAACTGTACCGAATTGTTGCAAACGTTGATAATTATACTTAATGCTTTCTCCCATATATTTAATTACTTCTAATGGTAGTTGCAATTTCCCAAAACTGTCAAAAAAATATGAAACAGAACTTCTATTAAAATAAGCTACCCAATGCGTTCCTTTTGATGACGAATCTGCTAAATTTATTATTTCACACTCACGAGATTTCAAAGTTAGATGAATGCCCTTTTGGGTAGCTCACTTAATAGTTTTTTTGCTTGGGAATTTGTTCTCGATTATTTTTATTAAATGATATGCCATACCCTTTTTTGTATGGCTGTAAATACAATCCCTCACCCATCGAAACAGTTTCCATTTTTATTCCAGCTAACCATAGGTATTTTGACTTAGTGCCAACAGAAAATGTATGTAACAGGCAGAAGAAGGCATCTCCGACCCCATAAAGTATATATATTTTTGATCAGCGTCAACAGCCGAGACGATATAGCCATGTCCATCTGTCCGTCTGTCTGTCCGTATGAACACCTGGATCTCAAAGAATATAAGACATAGAGACACCAAATTTGGCAAAAAGGTTCCTTCATACCCTACGCAGATCAAGTTTATTTCAAAAGTTGGATGTTACGCCCCCTTCTCCCACAATAAGCATTAATCTAGAAAAAGTCAAGTTTTTTTTATGTAAATCGCGTATCACTCCAAAAGTTCTTTGTGTAATGATGTGTAATTTGGTAACCCATCTGCGCTTGACACTCTTAATATACCCTGTAAAAATCGGATAAATAGAACAAAAGTTATTCGTTAAATTCATTCTTCTTGTTGTGCCCAGTGCATATGGACGTTTTAAGTGTGTGAATGACCTAGAGATATCAAATTTGGTAACAGTATTCGTATAGGTCTTACGGAGATAAAGATTGTTTTACATTTTTGCCACGCCCCTTTCCGCCCCCAAAAACTGTAAAAGCCGTAATAATAGACCTAGAGCATTGAATTTTGGTATGCATAATAACAATGATAGTCTGAATGACTCCTGTGAATTTGGTTTAGATCGTATAGAAAACGAGTTATTAAAGAATTAATTTTATATGTAAAATTCACTTGCAGCTGCTCGCGCTTTGTTTGTTTAGTTGACAGTGTGACCATATCGGTGTTGTGGATTTTTACCCGCTATTTTCAAATATATAAAAACAAAACACAAGTTTCAGTATATTTTTGGTATATTTGTTGTTAAAATATCATTTTTTTTTTCTCTCAAAATGGGTTGCACTCGCAACCATATACACCGCAACCAATCATACAGTCGAGCACTCTCGACTGTAGCTTTCTTACTTGTTTTTCAATTCCTTGGTCGCCTTTTTGATTATTGATGCAAGAGACGTTTTTACTACTTTCTTTCTCTTTTTCTGTTTTGATCGCATACCAAAATTTTTCTTTGCCTTCATCATGTTAGTTACAAAGTACTCTGCTGCTCTCTCACCAAAACTTATATTCGATGCTTTTACACGATCCCAGGTTTATCAATTAAAACCGAGTCAGCTTTATGACGCTCACTCAAGTCCTTACTTTTTGAATATGTCGTGTTCCCTACAAGCTTCATCCAAAGCATTGATTCCACGATCACCGCGTGCTAAACGTTTCTCTAGCTTTGTACCTGGTCCACAGTAATTGTACCCAGGTAAATGCACCTCCACTGGTAGAGCGTTTATTATATTGTTTACAAGTGCACCACCCTGTTTGACATTTGATTTACGAGTGTTTATATTATAAAAATGTTTCATCATTATATAACGACCTCAATCCACCAATGTTCCTCATTGAGTGAAGTACTTCTCTCATTAACATGCGTTTATTACCATAAAAGAAAGGCATCTTAGTGAGAAACATTGAGGGCGGTGGGCATGGGGAGGAGAATCAACAGCCTCATCACAGTACCTTGCTACCCAACACAATTAGAGCTTAAATTGTTGGTTCATCAAATTGTGGAAAAACCAATGTGATGCTTACCCTCATAGACAGTCCAAATGGAGTAAAATTTGAAAATATTTATGTATTTTCAAAGAGTTTACATCAACCGAAATATGAGTATTTGCAAAAACTTATCAAACCAATACAAGAAATGGGATACTACACATTCTCCGCAAATGACATAGTTGTAACACCACATGAAGCTCGCAAATAACAGTTAACTGTTTTTCGTGTTGCGGTCTGCTTCGTAACACAACAGAAGCTCTCGCTCTGAACAGAACTTTTCGTTGCTCTTTGTTTTGGTTTTCGGTTAACCGCTCTCAAATTCGGGGTTCTTGTTATGCTCACTCAACAAGAACTGAGAGAGAGCGATTCAAAAGAACGCTCGCTCATTGAGAGTCAGCAGATGAGCGAAAAAACGAAATGCTCATCGTAAATGGTCTTTTGTCTTCAGTACCTGTTTAATAGCGTTTAACAACAACTTTACTATATTTATTAGATGTTAACATTATATATTTTATTTAGTGTTAAGCTTAACAATAAGTAGAGAATTTAAAGTTCCTGCACTTAAAGAGCTTCGTCGCTCGCTTAAAATTTAGTGAAGCGCTGAAAATGCCCTCTCAACAGTCACCTGAGTCGCCGGTGTAGCCAGTACGACGTGTGCGAGCGGACACAGATGGGGCGACTGCAGCTTTATGTCTATAAAAAACTGCAAAATGTTCGCACAGTTGAAGCGAGTGCGCAGCACACCTTACAAGATGAATATTCGCCAGCTGTATTGAATCAAGTTTTTCCATCACTTCTTCCCCGTTAATGTCATCGTGTGTATCGTCAAAAAGAGTCTCAGAACTATCATTTAAAATTTCTATGGCTTTAATCATGTTTTTTCCGTTATCTGATGAAATACTGTGGTTATAGTTCTAGGTTTTCAGTAAGTCATTTGAACATATTTTGCAATTAAGATTTTACCTGATGACTTGATCGAGGGTGATTCCATAGTCATTTATGATCTTCATAATTTTGTCCTTTATGTACATTCCAGTGTGCGAATGACGAAGGTGTATCATGCCTAAAGTCTTGATAATGATATCAGTTTTAGACATACTAGAATGTATCATTTGTAAATTTACGCCCAAAATAGCCTTGTCCATTCTAGTGACAACATCTATTTTCAGTGATACAATCTTTCCCTTTACAAGCGCTTTTATATTTGTTTTAATGGTCTGCTCTTTGACAGTCACATATTCCATAACATTTCGAGAAGTTATGGGATTCATCGAAAGCGCGTTATAAATTGGGTTTAATATCTCTCGAAACCCTTCGCTATCAAGAAATATAAAAGGCTTTCCATCGGCGGTCACTCGTTTCATACGAAATTTTTCTTTTTTTTCATATTTTGTTGCACTTTGTCGTCGTCACCGAAGTTTTGCAATTAAATGCCGTTTTAAATTTGTTATGTGAGAGCCTGATAACTTCACATCGCAAACATTGCACTTAGACTTATTATCTTCGTCATTAAATTTAAAAAAATAGTTCACTTTTTGTTGTAATCGCGACCCATCTTGACACAAGAATTAGAACAATCCAAACGCACCGAATACACACGTGTGGCTTACAAGCAGACTGTTCATTCGCATATACACCCATACCAACGCAAAAGACTTTTATTTTCGTCGCTCTTTGCAAAGTGATCAGCGAATGAGCAGAGCAAAAAGGAAGCACGAAATTGGTTTTCGGTTGAGCACAGACCGTTCGTTCAAGAGACACTCGTGAACGGCTTTTTCCACAAGTGATGCACAAAGAACTGTTATTTGGTGACTGCAAGAAACGGTCAACTGTTATTTGCGAGCTGTGATGTGTCACATATATCGAGATCATGTAAATAGCGATATGGACTATGAAACATTTATGGAAATATCACGAAATTGTTGGGTGGATAAATTTGGATTTCTAGTAATCTCTTTCTTCAAGTCGACGCACTACCTCCACGTGGTTCTCCCTGGAATGTTGCTCAACATCCGTTGTGTGGCATACCAAAGTGCGCGGCGGGAGTCCTGGCTCCTCAAACTAGGTTGTGGCGTAGGACTTGAAATCCACCCACGTAAAAACCAAAAATTCAGTGAAGGAAAGAGAAGCCTCGGATAGACACCGGACTAAAGATAACGACCATAAGAACCGAACAAAGGACAATGATTTGAGAGTATGCACCTGGAATGTGCGAACATTGTACAGACCGGGTGCTGCTCAACAACTAGCGGATACCCTCAATAAATGTAGGGCTGACATCACTGCCATCCAGGAAATGCGATGGATAGGACAAGGTTGCGTGAAGAAGAAGGACTGTGACATATACTACAGCTGCCATCCAGACCGGCATGAATTTGGTTGTGGATTTGTTGTAAGCTCTCGATTGAGGCGTCGGGTCTCTCATTTTACTCCGATAAATGAGAGAATAGCAACAATCCGGGTTGCAGCCAAATTCTTTAACATCACTCCGAGGAAAAAGACGATGTCGCCAAGGATAACTTCTATGCGGAGCTGGACCGAGCATACGGCCGCTGCCCATCCCATGACATTAAAATCCTCCTCGGAGACTTTAATGTCAAGGTTGGGCGGGAAGGTATCTTTGGTGCCACCGTGGGGCGATATAGTCTGCATGAGACCACTTCGAGCAATGGTGTCAGGCTAGTAGGCTTCGCAGCAGCGCATAACATGGTGGTGCGTAGTACAAGTTTCCATCATTCTCCGAATCGACTGACCAAAAATCAGATCGACCATGTTGTGATTGATGGAAGGCATGCATCTAGTATACTTGATGTGCGAACATGGCGGGGTCCTAACATAGACTCCGACCATTACCTTGTTGCAGCCAAGATACGCATGCGGCTAAGTGCGACGAAGATCGTGCGTATGCCGAGAAGGCTGGACGTCGGGAAGCTGCAATCACAACTGGTGAAGGAAACATTCTCCACTCGTGTCTCAGACCTACTGGGACAGACATCTCAAAGACCTGAGGACATCGGCTCTATGTGGGAGCACATAGTGAACTCCTTGAAGGCTTCGGCGGAAGAGGTACTAGGATTCCGGCCCCCACCTAAGAGGAACCCATGGTACAATCAGGAGTGTCGTGACGCAACAGCTGCAAAAGACGTGGCGTACAGAAGAACATTGCAGGTTGGGGCGACACGACGTATAGTCGAAGTATACAGGTCGATGAGAAGGGATGAGAAACGCCTTTTCAGACGCAAGAAACGAGAATACGAAAGGCGAGAGTGCGAGAATGTAGAGAGTTGCAGATGCCGGAACGAAGCTCGGAACTTCTACCAGAGGGTTAAGCGTCTAACCCAAGGCCACAGGACGGTAGGAGTTTCTTGCAGGGATGACAACGGAAACTTGGTCACAGACGCGGAGGTTGTGCTAGGTTATGGAGGGATTACTTCTCAAAGCTTTTGGATGGAGACAACGACGACCTTGACGATGGTGATCCACGAACCCCAATCTATGGTACTGACACAGATTTACCAATCCCGAGCCATATCGAAGTCAGTGCGGCGATACAGCGCCTTAAAAACAACAAGGCTGCTGGAGCTGATGGCTTACCAGTTGAGCTTTTTAAGGCTGGTGGTGATTTGTTGGTAGGGTGCATGCACCAACTAATCAGCAAGATATGGCTCACTGAGAGCATGCCCGAAGATTGGAACCTCAGCATGATCTGTCCTATCCTGAAGAAGGGTGATGCCACAGTGCGCTCCAACTACCGTGGCATTAGTCTTCTTCCGGTCGCATATAAGGTCCTAACGAGCGTATTATGTGAAAAACTGAAACCTCAGCAGCTTTTGATAGCCCCCGACGAGATCACCTATATGCCGCCATGTCTGAGCTTGGTATTCCAGCAAAGCTTACGCGGCTTTGCAGAATGACGTTGAGCAACACCATTAGCTCCGTCAATGTAGGAAATGACCACTCCGAAACCTTTAGTACCAAGTGTGGTCTCAGACAAGGTGACTTGTTGTCTTGTATGCTCTTCAATATCCTAATGGAGAGTATTATAAGGAAGGCTGGTGTGCATCGGACGGGCACAATATTGACAAATAGATGTGTCCAGTTGCTTGGGTATGCCGATGATATTGATATCATTGGGCGTACCAAGCGTGACGTTACAGCAGCCTTTGGGGCTATTGAATAAGAATCGGCTAAAGGTGGTCTGGCAGTGAACATGAGTAAGTCAAAGTTTATGGTGTGCTCGAGCAGGGAATCGCGGCGACAAGATTCTCAGCTAGTAGCGGGCAGCTATAACTTCGAGTCCGTCAAGGAGTTTATCTATCTTGGCACTGCTATGACCAGCTCGAATGATGTCAGCCTGGAGATCAAGCGGAGAATCACTCTTGCCAACAGGTGTTACTATGGGCTCAGTAGGCAAATGAGTAGTAGAGCCCTCTCTCGACACCCAAAAATTACACTTTACAAGACGTCCATCATGCCGGTACTGTTATATGGTGCAGAGTGTTGGACCTTGACACAGGCAGATGCAGTCGCTCTTGGTGTGTTCGAGAGAAAGATTCTCCGCTCCGTCCGATTTGCATCGGGGATACCTATCGCATCATATGGAACCATGAGCTGTATGAGCTTTACGGCGATATGGACGTAGTCAGCAAAGTTAGGAGCCATAGACTTCGCTGGCTGGGTCATATTGCTCGTATGGAGGAAGACGCTCCAGCTCGTAAGGTCTTCGATGCGGTAGTGGTCGGCAATCGGAGGAGAGGAAGACCCCGGATGCGTTGGCAGGACCAAGTGATGGAAGCTCTGTCCTCACTTGGTGTTACCAACTGGAGGAGACGGGCCCAGGACAGAAGCGCGTGGAGGCAACTTTTTCAGGCCGTGACCCGATAGGGTTGTGATGACCAAATAATAATAACAATGTAGTAAAAAGTGGTGCTAGCCTACCACTAGCATACCGCAGTTGGGATTGTTACATAAATCCTACACTTGTGCAGGGGACACATCATGTATGGAATGATGAATTGGCTGCAAATAGAGAACGTCCGCGGTATGCCATCATTGTATTTACATTGAATGGAAATCTAATTACAAACAATTTAAGAAATGCAAAAGTATATTTAAATTTCGAAGTCTACCCCTATGAGGATTTAAGTATTAAATACAGTGAAAATTGGATTTCAAGAGAGCTATTACAACCGAGAGGCTCGTCTCTCATATCAGAATAAATCAGTCAAATCAGGGCCAATTGATGTACAAATTTCTACCGAACTAACTGCAGCAAGTGAGATGAATACCAAAGTATATTGCCTTCTCATTCATGATCGTATAGTTGAATACACTCCATTGACTGGATTAGTTCAACATGTCGTCTTACTGCTTGCTAAATCATTTTCTCATTCAAATTTCGGAAATCAAGACAAGTTGACGTCCACGGAACCCAAAATCAAAATACACAAATTTAAGAAATGTATTCTCCCGATAACAAAAACAATACCACAACGAACATTACAATCAAACAACTTATAACGAGAATAAGTAATTTCATCAAAATGTTTAAAGAACAAATTTTCCTTGAACACTTGGAATACTTGGAGGAATCATTGGTATTTTTTAGTAATAGACTAACTGATACCATGGTGTTTTCCAATCTTCATGGGCGGCATTTCACATCTTGTTGTTGGGCTATGGGCATCTCAATGGACCGTATGGTCTCCGGGTGCTCTCGACTCCGGTCGAGCTGCCTGCCTTACCTAACCTAACCTAACTTACTACTGTCCGTTAGTCTAGAGTTGGTGATGGTGTTCTTATTGCCGTTGATTGTGACCTTAAATCGGAATTAATCTGATCGGAGTCCGGCATTAAATTGGTCGCCATTAAGACAACGTTTGGCCAAACTTCAACCTATATCACTTGTTCGTACATCCCACCTTAATCTGATATTTTTTATTTATTTTAAACACTTATCTATTTTAAAGTCTATATCCTCTAAACTACTAGATAGCGAGTCTTTGTTTGTGCTTGGTGATTTTAATTTACCAAATATATCTACAGTCCCAAGCGAACAACCGAGCTCTTAAAGTTTAAAAAGAACAAGATAAGGTTACTGACAGGAGTCTTAACGGGACACTGCTACATCGGCCGTATGGCTCAACGGTACGGTGGACCCCAACAGGACTTCTGTCGCAGCTGCGGAGACGAAGAGGAAACCGAGAGTATCCAGCATCTTCTCTGCGGCTACCCTGCACTTCTTAGAAAGCGGACCCAATTTCTGGGCAAGCCTTTCTTCGCTGAACTGGGCAGTCTTGGGAATATTCGGCTGGAGAACATGGCGCTTTTCCTCGACTCTACTGGCTGGTTCCAGAGGCTACCGCAGCCCAACAGAACTGGCCAGTAGCACGTAGACATAATAATACAATCAGAGTTTTTCCTCCAATATCCCAACAATCCCTCCCAATCCCTTCAACTCCTACAGTTCACACAGATCTAACATCACAATGGACCATATGGTCTCCGGGTGCTCTCGACTCCGGTCGAGCTGTCTGCTCAACCTAACCTAACCTGTATCTTGGTCTGGTTTAAGTAATACTTAAGTTCCTTCTTTTCCGCATGAGTTTCTGTATGGCCTTCTTGATCTTTCTCTATCACAAATTAACCATATTTATAACTGCAATAACCGTCTTCTTGACTTAATATTTGTATCAGATCCTGCTTATGCCTCTGTACGTAGAATTGACCCTCTTGTAGTTCCTGAAGATTCTTATCATCTGACTTTAGAGTTGTCAATTGAACTACCGGTTTCTGAGCACATTGACATATATAAGCCAGTAAATAGACCATTGTGATTTAAAAAGGCAAATTTTTATATATTAAATGACCTCATCCTGATCGGTCTCTTTTTAATGATTCCATTAATAAGAAGCTGCTTTGACTATTTTTTATAATACGCTACAAGATTTTGATATCCAGTGTGTTCCTCGTAGATATCCATTGAAGTCTAATAGGCCACTTTGGTTTTCTCGGGAATTAAGTGGATTGTAAAACCTAAAACTTATAATAATATAGCTTCTAACTCTCTATTGCAAGTTGATCTTGATCGTTTTTATTCCTGGTGTAAATGTAATTATCTACCACTAAATTGTTCGAAATGTAAGGTTATATCGTTTTACAGAAACTCCGCTAACAGCAGTAATTATACTCTTAATATGCTACCTCTGATTAGAGTAGACGATGTGAATGATTTAGGAGTTCTTCTAGATCATAGACCAAAGTTTGACATTCACATTTCAATTACTGACAAAAAAGCGACTCAAGTTCTTGGGTTCATCAAACGATGGGCAAAGGAATTTGAAGACTCTTATACGACAAAGCTTATTTTTGTTTCGCTTGTCCGTCCCCTAGAATACGGTTACCACAATACTTAAATCATAACATCGAGTCTGTACAAAAAAAAGTTCTGCTTTTTGCATTGAGAGGCTTTAACTAGGTTTCAGGTATTGACTTAACCTCTTATAATAGTAGTCTTCACACCTTTATCCCTTAACCTACATATGTACAACTAACTATTCTAAGCATGAACTTTTTCGAGTTATCTGTGCTTGTGCTGACTTCAACACTCTTCTAAATACGCAAATAATAAAATTGTATTCTATCATTCTTAGCTAACAATAATTAGCAACTAACATGGTGTCGGTAATTTAAACAAAAATAAAGTACTAGTTAACTAACTTTTCATCTGACCTGATTGGGTTTCTCCTGGGTTTTCCCCAATCCATGCAGCGAATGCTGGGTTAGATTAATATTGCTTAAATGCCCCCAGAGATTTCACATTTTAATTTTAATTTAATTTTTTTTTAATTTAAAACTACAAAATATTTTTAATCAAAATTTTACTTTTCTAGTCATAATTTTATATTATAATTTTTTCATAGTCGACTTTAAATAAATAAACAACCCAGATGTCTAGTACAATCACGCCCCTTTAACCGCCAATGCCCTTCTTTTTTAAAACAACAAGAATTACCTGCAATCAAAACAACAGAAAAGATTGACTACAAAACCGCACTAAGCATATATTACTCTCGACACAGCAATCAATCGAAGACATCTTATGCCAGAACTCATGCAGAAAACATCCCAGCAACCAACACACAACTAACAACAAGCACACCACAAAATTTACAACAAGCAATCACCTCCAAAACTGCAAACAATTTATATCAAACCGTCACCTACACGAACGCTTAGTGCTCCAACCAACTACACAACCTGCACTATCAACCGAACCAACAAAATCTTCATCTACACACCAACCCAACCAGATCGATCCAGAAGAAATAGAAATCGATCATGCAAATACTCTTTACAATTAACAGAAGATCATAAGTTAAGACTATACCCTAGAGACAAATCAAAAATATTCTCTAATACTTTAAAATTCACTAAACCCATCACAAAAACCAAAACCTAATCTACGTAACACAGAAATAGTAGTGAATGATCACACGTCGACTAGCGACTCTGGTGATAACACGCATGTTTTGGTAACATAAGAGTTTTCGACAGGGCCGCTCGCCGGGGGGACACCGTTCGAAATATCCGATTACAGTCCCAAATTCAGCGTCCGGCCTATTAGCGAATCCCTCCTGCTGTAATTATTTCAAAACTGACAAACACAAAACAATCACGCACCCTTTAAATATAGATCGATTTAAATGACCATTAAGATAGTTAAATGGGGTTCAAAGACTGACTACTCTAGAGGCAAAATACTTGAAAAATATATAGCCCAATCCAACTACATCCTTCAGATGCCCCATATTAAAAATCGACAGTGAATGGCACACCAAAGATGACCTCTTTGGTAGCGACCACTTCCCTATTCTTATTATCCTCTTCAACTCCAACTCAATAAAGACACAAAACATTTCCTCCAAACACACATTTATCACTGACAAAGTCCACTGGGAACAATTTTCAAAGTTTACCGAAGAACTCTCATCGAAGCTAGAAACAAGCACAAACATAAACAAAGAAACAGCCACAATACAAAAAATAATTATTTCTAGCGCACATAAATATATCCCACAAGCATACCCCACGATCCAAACACATAACGTGCCTTGCTGAAACAAAAAAATACAAAAATGGCACACAAAAAAAAGCATTTCCACTGAAAACGTCATACAATTTAAAACAGCAAATGCAATTTTTAGAAGAGCACTAAAAGAAGCAAAGAAAACTAAGCGTACAAAATTTACATCAAAAATAGCACCCGACACACCACAAAAAAATATCAGACGCTTCTGCGGCCTTAACCCTCAAAGACAAACCAAAACACCACCAACAAACCAGAAATTTCTTAACTCTTCTGCAAAAACTTCTCGGATGCATCATCCGACCTCAATTTCTCTTCTACCTTTAAAAACATAAAACAAACTACACTAAACAACTCCGTCACCTACACATACATCCCAAGTAAAAGAGCTACAGAAATGGAAAATGAAATAACAGTAATCGAATTTTCAGCAGCTCTCTACACACTAAAAGGAAATACACCGGATTTGACAGAATTAACTACACCATGATAAAACAAGTAAGAAAGCTACAGTCGAGAGTTCTCGACCGTATGATACCCGCAACCCATTTCGAGAGAAAATAAAATGCTTGAATGATATTTTAACAAAAAATATACCACCGAATATACTAAAATTTGTTTTTTTGTATATAGATATTTTTTTTTAAATCCATTAAATGCCGACATGGTCACTCTGTCAACTAAAGAAACAAAGCGCGAGCAGCTGCAACTGAATTTTGCATATAAAATTGAATCATTAATAACTTCCTTATTTTTCATTCGATCTCAACCAAATTCACAGGAGTCATTGAGAATATAATTATGATTGTGCATACCAAAACTCAATGCTCTAGGTCTATTATTACGGCTTTTACAGTTTTTGGGGCGGAAAGGGGCGTGGCAAAAATCTAAAACAAACTTGATCTGCGTAAGATCTCCACAAATACTGTCACCAAATTTGATATCTCTAGGTCATTCACGCACTTAAAACGTCCATATGCATTGAGCACAACAATTTTGATAAATAATTTCACGAATAACTTTTGTTCTACTTATCCGATTTGTACCAAAATTACAGGGTATATTAAGAGTGTCAAGCGCAAATAGGTTACCAAATTACACATCATTACACAAAGAACTTTTGGAGTTATACGCGATTTACATAAAAAAAACTTGACTTTTCTAGATTAATGCTTATTGTGGGCGAAGGGGGCGTGGCATCCAACTTTTGAAATAAACTTGATCTGCCAAATTTGGTGTCTCTATGTCTTATAGTCTCTGAGATCCAGGTGTTCATACGGACAGACAGACGGACAGTCGGACAGACGGACAGACGGACAGATGGACATGGCTATATCGTCTCGGCTGTTGACGCTGATCAAGAATATATATACTTTATGGGGTCGGAGATGCCTCCTTCTGCCTGTTACATACATTTTCTGTTGGCACTAAGTCATAATACCCTTCTACCCTATGGGTAGCGGGTATAAAATGAAGGCTAAAAGACAATCCGCCGAATAATCAACTTGCAAAACAGCATACTCAATAGCTACATCCACCAAGCTTACAAGAATAGAATAATACAAACAAAATCAGCCTTAACTACTACCGACCCATATCACTTAACTCATGTTTATCAAAAATACTGGACAAAATAATAGCAAAACGACTCTGGTGGTTTGTCTCTAACGATAAACTTAGCCATACCAGTCCAACTGGTTTCATGACGGAAAAATCAACTTTAGATAGTCTACTGGTTATAGAATATCTAAATGCAAGATCCATCTCCAGAAGAAACGACACATATAAGTTAACTGCAACATTGTTAGGGTTCAGTGGCATAAGCAATTGCGCAACTTTGTAATCAACTTGTTTCGCAGTATTGACCACTCGAGTTCAATAATCCAAACATCCGCCGATCGATCCTAAGAAAACAACATAAAATGCTGAATTCACAAAACTGTCGCCGTCAGCAACAATGCATCCGCCAACGTTGCCGCTAAGTACGGCAGCGCCGCTGCCGCTATCCCACAGCCAGCTTAGGTTATTCTTAAGATTTGTAAAATCAGTTCAAATTTAAAGCTCCAATAAAGAAGTTCTTTCTATTTTTATTTTTATTTTATTTTATTTAAGTCGACTATGAACAGTCGACATTGAAGAAATCAATATAATTATGACTAAAAGAGTAACATTATGATTAAAAATAATATTATAGTTTAAAATAGAAAATAATTCAATTAAAATTAAAATATGAAATCTCTGGGGGTGTTTAAGCAATATTAATCTAACCCAGTATTCGTTGCATGTATTGGGGAAAACCCAAGAAAACCCCAATCAGGTCAGATGGTAGGTTATTTAGCTAGTATTAAATTTTTGTTTTAATTTCCAACACCATGTTAGTTGATAATTATTGTTAGCTAAGAATGATAGAATACTATTTTTAATATTTATAAGAGATGCATCGGCGTTAAAAACACAGTAGAGTCTGTTGTAGTCAGCACAGAGATCTCGAAAAGGTTCATGCTTAGAATAGTTAGTTGTACATAGGTTAAGGGATAAAGGTGTGAAGTTACGTGTATGTCTAACTGGGACAGAAAGGTTTATATGCCTAAGCAGGTAGGGAGAATCAATTTCACCCTTTAGTAGTTTGACTATAAACATAACCCCAAGCATGCTACGACGATTAGTTAATGAGGGAAGATTAAGTAAAATAAGTCTACAATAATATGAGGGTAAGTCAATACCTGAAACCAGTTAAAGCCTCTCAACGCAAAAAACAGAAATTTCTTTTGTACAGACTCGATAAGATTTTTATGATTTGACTATTGTGGTGACCAAATACAAGAACCGTATTCCAGAATGGGACTGACAAGCGAAACAACTTTTGAAATAAACTTGATCTGCCAAATTTGGTGTCTCTATGTCTTATAGTCTCTGAGATCCAGGTGTTCATACGGACAGACAGACGGACAGTCGGACAGACGGACAGACGGACAGATGGACATGGCTATATCGTCTCGGCTGTTGACGCTGATCAAGAATATATATACTTTATGGGGTCGGAGATGCCTCCTTCTGCCTGTTACATACATTTTCTGTTGGCACTAAGTCATAATACCCTTCTACCCTATGGGTAGCGGGTATAAAAAGAAGGCTAAAAGACAATCCGCCGAATAATCAACTTACAAAACAGCATACTCAATAGCTACATCCACCAAGCTTACAAGAATAGAAGAATACAAACAAAATCAGCCTTAACTACAACCGACCCATATCACTTAACTCATGTTTATCAAAAATACTGGACAAAATAATAGCAAAACGACTCTGGTGGTTTGTCTCTAACGATAAACTTAGCCATACCAGTCCAACTGGTTTCATGACGGAAAAATCAACTTTAGATAGTCTACTGGTTATAGAATATCTAAATGCAAGATCCATCTCCAGAAGAAACGACACATATAAGTTAACTGCAACATTGTTAGGGTTCAGTGGCATAAGCAATTGCGCAACTTTGTAATCAACTTGTTTCGCAGTATTGACCACTCGAGTTCAATAATCCAAACATCCGCCGATCGATCCTAAGAAAACAACATAAAATGCTGAATTCACAAAACTGTCGCCGTCCGCAACAATGCATCCGCCAACGTTGCCGCTAAGTACGGCAGCGCCGCTGCCGCTATCCCACAGCCAGCTTAGGTTATTCTTAAGATTTGTAAAATCAGTTCAAATTTAAAGCTCCAATAAAGAAGTTCTTTCTATTTTTATTTTTATTTTATTTTATTTAAGTCGACTATGAACAGTCGACATTGAAGAAATCAATATAATTATGACTAAAAGAGTAACATTATGATTAAAAATAATATTATAGTTTAAAATAGAAAATAATTCAATTAAAATTAAAATATGAAATCTCTGGGGGTGTTTAAGCAATATTAATCTAACCCAGTATTCGTTGCATGTATTGGGGAAAACCCAAGAAAACCCCAATCAGGTCAGATGGTAGGATATTTAGCTAGTATTAAATTTTTGTTTTAATTTCCAACACCATGTTAGTTGATAATTATTGTTAGCTAAGAATGATAGAATACTATTTTTAATATTTATAAGAGATGCATCGGCGTTAAAAACACAGTGGAGTCTGTTGTAGTCAGCACAGAGATCTCGAAAAGGTTCATGCTTAGAATAGTTAGTTGTACATAGGTTAAGGGATAAAGGTGTGAAGTTACGTGTATGTCTAACTGGGACAGAAAGGTTTATATGCCTAAGCAGGTAGGGAGAATCAATTTCACCCTTTAGTAGTTTGACTATAAACATAACCCCAAGCATGCTACGACGATTAGTTAATGAGGGAAGATTAAGTAAAATAAGTCTACAATAATATGAGGGTAAGTCAATACCTGAAACCAGTTAAAGCCTCTCAACGCAAAAAACAGAAATTTCTTTTGTACAGACTCGATAAGATTTTTATGATTTGACTATTGTGGTGACCAAATACAAGAACCGTATTCCAGAATGGGACGGACAAGCGAAACAAAAAGAAGCTTTGTCGTATAAGGGCCCATCGCTAGATGAACCCAAGAACTTGAGTCGCTTTGTTGACAGTAATTGAAATGTGTTTGTCAAACTTAAGCCTATGATCTAGAAGAACTCCTAAATCATTCACATCGTCTACTCTAATCAGAGGTAGCATATTAAGAGTATAATTACTGATGTTAGCGGAGTTTCTGTAAAACGACATAACCTTACATTTTGAACAATTTAGTAGTAGATAATTACTTTTACATCAGGAATAAAAACGATCAAGATCAGCTTGCAATAGAGAGTTAGAAGCTATATTATTATAAGTTAGGCAAATCTTGACAACATCAGCATACATTAAGATATTAGAATTTAAAATAACATTGGGAAGATCGTTAATGAAAAGGTTAAAAAGAAGAGGACCGAGATGATATTTTAACAAATAATATACCAAATATACTAAAACTTGTTTTTTTTGTATATATTTGAAAAAAAACGAATAAAAATCCACAACACCGTTATGGTCACACTGTCAACTAAACAAACAAAGCGCGGGCAGCTGCAAATGAATTTTCCATATAAAATTGATTCTTTAATAACTTCCTTGTTTTTCATTCGATCTCAATCAAATTCACAGGAATCATAGAGAATATAATTATTAATATGCATACCAAAATTCTAGGTCTATTATTACGGCTTTTATAGACTTTTGGGGGCGGAAAGGGGCGTGGCATCCAACTTTTGAAATAAACTTGATCTGCGTAGGACCTATAGGAGTACTGTCCCCAAATTTGGTAGCTCTAGCTCTTATAGTCTCTGAGATCTAGGTGTTCATATAGACGGACAGACGGACATGGCTATATCGTCTCGGCTGTTGACACTGATCAAGAATATATATACTTTATGGGGTCGGAGATGCCTCCTTCTGCCTGTTACATACATTTTCTGTTGGCACTAAGTCATAATACCCTTCTACCTTATGGGTAGCGGGTATAATTATATGGAAATCCAACCAAGTTTAATTTTTGAATTAAAATGAAATGGTTTACAGAGTCAAAAGCTTTACTAAAGTCAGTATAAATAAATAATTTATGTAAAAGTAAATGCAATAATTCCGCACAATACCTAAGGACACAGCCTTGAATACCATCAGGACCGGGTGAAAATACAGGTTTTATTTGATTGAGTTCGCTTAAAACGGAGCATTCAGTGATCACAGGTTCAGGAATAAAGATAAATTTTTGCAAGTTATAGGGATAAGATATATGGGGTGAGTAGCTGTCAATTGAGTAAATAGATTGAAAGAAGTCTGCAAACAGATCGGCAGCCGCCTGATCAGTGCATGCAGTCTTATTTTGAAATGAAATTGAGGAAGGTAGTGAAGAACATTTTCGTTTAGAGTTAACAAAATTATAGAACTGTCTAGGATTCTGAGCAAACTGTAACCGACACCGACGCAGATAAATATTGTAAAGATGCGTATTAAGTGAAACGAAATTGTATATTGCATATCGCGCGAAATCAGAAGAATTTCCAGTGCGTTGATATTTTTTGAAATATCGTGACTTTGGGTTTTGTAATCCACTTAATTCCCGAGAAAACCAAAGTGGCCTATTAGACTTCAATGGATATCTACGAGGAACACACTGGACAAAAAAATGTTGTAACGTATTATAAAAAATAGTCAAAGCACATTGTAAATTAATGGAATCATGAAAAAGAGACCAATCATAATTTCAGATGGGGTCATTTAATTTATAAAAATTTGCCTTTTTAAAACAAAGTGGTCTATGTACTGGCTTAGGTATGTGAATGTGCTCAGAAACCGGTAGTTCAATTGACAACTCTAAAGTTGGTTGATAAGAATCTTCAGGAACTACAAGAGGGTCAATTCTACGTTCAGAGGCATAAGCAGGATCTGATACAAATATTAAGTCAAGAAGACGGTTATTGCAGTCATAAATATGGTTAATTTGTGATAGAGATAGATCAAGAAGGTCATTTAGAAATTCATGCGGAAAAGAAGGAACTAGAGTATTAATTTCAGCAGACCAAGATATATTTGGTAAGTTAAAATCACCAAGCACAAAAAAAGATTCGCTATCTAGTAGTTTAGAAGATATAGACTGCAAATAAGAAAAGTGTTCAAAATAAACAGAAATATCAGATTGAGGTGGGATGTACGAACAAGTGATATAGGCTGAAGTTTGGCCAAACGTTGTCTCAATGGCGACAAATTCAATGCCGGACTCTGAGCAGATTAATTCCGATTTAAGGTCACAATCCACGGCAATAAGAACACCACCATCAATTCTAGACAAACGGTCACATCTGTAAGACATACATTTATTACTAAAGAGAGATAAGTTCGAAATTTCAGGCGTTAACCAAGTTTAGATGGGGGTGTTTGTATTAACAATAATATTGGGAGCAGTAGGTGGTGAGGCAATAATCGGACAATAAGGAATAGAGGATCCGTCCGAGGCCTCAATACACACATTTGGAATCTGGGGTATAAAAGAAATTTTGGTTCGTTCCGCGGATGAACGATTGCCACCACTAATTAATGTATTTTTTTTAGACTGAATGGAGGGAGATGGCTCTACAGAAATGCAAGGAGAAGAAGGCAGGGGTGAAAATACTAAAAGTGGAGGACCATCAGGTTTAGGAGCACATTGCGGGTCCGAGCAGGGCTCTGTAGGCGTCTTAAATTCGTATTGACCAAGCAATTCCATACTAGTATCAAATTCACTTGAAAGAGACTTGGTCATTGTACGAAGTTTAGCAATTTGGTTTTTCACGTAGTTATACATACGAGAAAAATCCAATTGCTTTTCAATGCATACCGGACATGACCACTTAATTCCACAGCTGCCCTTTTTCACAGCAGCATTCATCTTATCATGATCGCGCCCGGTAATGCCTGCCCATTTTATATGCATCTAACTATCACACAGCCAACAAGAAACAAACTTAGGCTGGTCTCCATCACGAGACGGCCCATAGGTACAATTTAATTTGCAGCACTTCATAATTATATAAATATATATGTAACAGAAAATGAAAATAGATTAAATTAAAATAAAAATTAAAATGTTTGCAAAAATTTATGTTATGGATTCCGATTGGGTGCTCTAAGTGAAAAGTCACTACCAGTCGATTGCACAATCAAACTTGAAATTCCCACTGGGTCACAAAATAACGGACAAGCAGTGCACATTGGGATGAAATGCCTTTATTTTGGCCACAACCGTAATTTTAAAGCTAGAATGTTGAAACTTGGGGAATTTGCTGCTTATATAATTTGTGAATTTCGGATTTTTTTTTTTTACACTGCAACCTTGCCTTCCTTGCCGCCCACATAATAGAGCTGCAGTTTATATAAAATTCATATTAATGTTGCTATATTTTTTTCTTTATTTTTTGTATCCACAATTTTTAGAAAATTTTTATATTTTAATATTTTTGCATAGTATAACATAGCTTAATTAACGAAAACTTAAAAATAAATACATAAACTTGTATTAATATAAACGTTCTTCTTCTAAATCAAAATCAAAATATGTTATACTTGTAAGCTCGTCTTCGACACTATTTACTTGGGCTGCATCTTCCGGTTTTGGAGAAACTAAAAGTGCAATAACTTCTCTTGGCAATGAGTGTGATTTTGAACTCTTTTTTGGAGCGATGCTTGATAAGTAAGGATCAGAAGAATCCAAAGCTCGGTGAAATACGTCGTAAATTGTTCACTCGGCTATTTTTCCTGGCATGCGAAGTCCTATCGCGCTTGTAATATTTGTTGCGAGCCTCAGATGCGTTTTCGCCTAAGCAACCAACAGGAAGTACAGATGATGCAATTATTTGTGGACCATGAACTAAAATTTTGTGGACCGTAGCGGTCATCGGATACCACGGATACTTAATTAAATGCAAACGAATCGTTTCTTCACAAAATTTCTTAAACTTATTTAAACAAACGTCAAATTCGCATGATAAAACTATTAAAATGATATGTAGTTTGTTTAAAAGCTCTTCATCCAGTTCTAATATTGAGGCAAATAATTTAATTTCCGAAAATGCTCTTCGTGCCGTATTTTGAACTGTCAGGACTATTTATTGTCGTATTTAAAATGCGAGAAGTATCTGTTTTTTTTTGCCTTCTTAGCAGACATAGCATCTGCTTCAATAAGTAGAAGTGTTGAATTTTCCTTTGCAAGTTTGGAAGCAAATCTTCTTTTATGCCGTAAACTTCCTTCGTCATAAGAGACCCGAGGTCGTCCACCAAGATTAAGATTAGAATCATCTTTTGAATAAAATATTAGATAGCATTATTTTCTTTGAAGCGACGAATATTTCCGTGTGCTTTGTTCAGCAGTCTCTTAACTTGAACAATAAAATTTCTTATTTTGTTTTTAATCACCACCAAATCGTTTTCCGGAAAATCATTTGGAATTACTTCGACGCAAACCCAGTCAAAAGTAGCGTTGACATTGCGATTTTTAACCAGCCAAACTTCTAGTAAGTCACCTCGACGAATAGTAACCTTGCTCGCATCTATTGAAATATTTAACCCCCCCGCAAATTCCCGCAAATTATTTAAATGCTATCTGAATACACACATAATAACACATACCACCACATAAGTTGTTATTTGAATCCTGTTGTATCTTGCTAGATATGCTCCACGAAACACAAATATTTTAAGGTTAGAATCAACAAAACTAGTGTTTACGTATTTCATTAAAAACATGACAACACAAAAGCTCATATAATTGAACACTTATACAAATATTTTTTACATACCATGCAAAACATTTTCCATTTTAAGGTTTTTTAATTGGTCAAACTGTTTAAAAATACGAGAACGCCAAAATTAAGAAACTTTTCTAATCAGCAAGCTTGCACGCACCACGTAGCAAGAACAGCTAACTTTAAAGGGCTGGTGGAAGACAAGGGCTACACAATAAAATACTAATTAAATATTTTCGATGTCTAGGGACTTTTCTTAGCTTGAAATAATTGTAACATTTTTGATATATTAACACGAACTTTTTAGGTTGTGGCCAAAATAAAGGCATTTCATCCCAATGTGCAGTGTAAGACGGCGAGCGAAAACAAAAACACCCAACAACTTGCCTATTAGGCGCAGCAAAAGAGAGCAAATATATATTCACCACACAAAACTGCACAGCGGACACACAGACAAACCTGGGTTGCATACGACTACCGAAGAAAACCAAAACAAAGAATTTTAAGACACAAGAAATGAGCACAGCAACTTTAAAGTTGTAATTTACAAATTATATTACGAACAATATAATAGAATTTAACACAAATCATGCACCAAAAGGTTAATATCGATATATAACTAAAAGTCACAAATTAATATGCTTTTAAAACACTGATAAACACAGAATTAGGCGGAGCAAAACAAAACACAACTGATGCTTACGAAGTACTCATCAAACTTATTGGAACTTAACTGGCGCCCGAGCAGGGACGAGCACGAGGAAAATTGATTAAGTCCAATCGGCAAGGCAAACGACTGTCCAACTCTGCTGGCCCACCAAACCGCTTTTCGGTAGAACTCTTCTTAACTGAAACCGAAAGCACTCATCGGCGGATTACGCGCTTTGTCAGGCAAGTCCGCAGAGCATCCTTCATCCGTGTGTACTGTAGGAGCCTTAGTAGCAAAAGAAAACAGGAGAACATCAACAAAACTTTTTGAAAATGTAAGCTAGTGAATAAGTAAAAGAAACATACCTTAAACAAAAGAAAACATAAAGTAAAATTAATATTTAAGTGAACAAACGAAAGAAAATTAATATTTAAGTGAACAAACGAAAAGAAAACACAAAGATAAATTAAAGTTAAGTGAACAAAATAAAATAAGTGAATCAAAGTTACAAAATTAATTAAATTAAAATTAAGATTTAGATGAAAGTGTAAATGATCAGGTTAAAAACTTTTGGAAAATCAACTGAATTATCATAAGCCGTAAAACGATAACAGCAACAAGAAGTATAACAAAACCCAATTCTGCGAATTCTACAAGGACCCTCCAGAATAGAAGGACAAAACCAGCTACTAGTTTTCACACAAATTAAAATAAAACAAAACAAGAAGAATTCAAATTTAAAATTAAAATAAAACTTTTTTTTAAAATTGATTATTCACAACACTCAACAGTGAAAAATTATTCAATACAAGTCTATTCAATTAACACACCCAATTAATTAATAAGTAAAAACATAATAACTTAATACTTCTAAAATTCTCCTCAACTGAAATTCAATTGAAAATTTATCAAAATGTCTAATCCGAACAATTTATTAAGACCTGCGATTCTTGTGCCAAATAATAATGAACCAACGCAACCCAGTTTAAATAAAACAGCCCAAATAACAGCTCTCATTAAACAAATATTAGATGAATCATTCCCATTCTTTTTACAACAGTCCCAAAATTTCACTTTTGACTTTGCAAGTGCAAAAGCACACAAAATTAATCCAGAACATCAAGGAAATTTAGCCGACTTAGACAGAGTGCCAGATATTGTTAAAACTCTACGAGAGTTTTCAGGAGATCCATCTGTGTTCGGTTCATGAAAAATAAGTGTAGATAGAATCCTAGAAGCATACTCAAACACAGTTGGTACACCAAAATATTTCGGCATATTACAAACCATTCGTAACAAAATAACAGGCAATGCGGACACCGCATTTGAATCATACATTGTTCCTCTAAATTGGAAGTCCATATCAAAGTGCCTTACACTACATTACGCAGACAAACGTGATATCAGTACATTAGAATATCAAATGATTACGATAATTCAAGCTCCTAATCAGACAGTTGAAGAATTCCATCAAATGGTCTACAAACACCTGTCTTTGATCCTCAACAAGATAAGTTGCATGAAACAAGGTACAGAAGCAGAACAAATCATGACTAAAATGTACAGAGATAAAGAGACAAAGGTGTCTAACTTTGTGAGAGGACTGCGTGGTGACCTATCACGTCTTCTTGGCATAAGGGAGCCAACCCATTTGCCTTCCGCTTTACATTTATGTTTGTAGTTAGAGAATCAGACATTCCGTTCCAATCATGCGAATAACCAAAAAAACGGTTTTACAAATCCACCTCAGAAATTAATAACAGCACCTCGACAAACCCATACTCCTAGTAATCTAGTTTTCCAAACTAGACCATCATATCCAACAAGAAATAACTAACAGCATTTCCCCCCCATGATTCAAAGATTCAATAATTTTAGACAAACACAAGAGAGACCAATCTTTACAAATCCAATTAATCCATTTGGACAGAACTTTAACCCACAGTATGAACCACCACGACCGATTGCAAATAAACCACAACCAAGACCCGAACCAAAGGACGTTGACAGAAGTATTCAGACCAGACAAGTTAATTATATGAATAGACCCCAATTTGAGTTAGGAAAGAAGTTAATAAGAGACAAAGAAATTTCAATATTCAGGCAGAGACCGATTAACAAACCACCGACACAGGAGAACCTATACCGTCAATGAATGAATATGAACAGATTATAAACGAACATGATGAATAGGCAAAGTACGACGACACACTTGCAGACTATGTTGAGTTGACTACCAACGATGAACAGGAACCACAGTATGATGACACTTATCTTAATTTTTTAGAACAACAGACTCCTCACTACCCTATTTTGAATGCAAAGTGAGGAGCGGAGATGTACTTAAGATATTAATTGACACCGGCTTTAACAAAAATTATATCCAAACAAAATTTGTTCCAAATCCAATACCAAAGATAGATAAAATTAACGCTGTATTTGTAGGAGGAAACATACCAATTAGCCACCATTAAATGGCAAATCTGTTCTTACCCAAAAGCAATTGTAAAGTTTTATATGTTACAGTCTAAAAGATCTTGGTGCCATTCTCAATTTAGGGAAAGGAAAACTGATCTTAAGGAATGGAACAATCATCCCTATCAAGCGAAAGAAATTCGAATCAATAAACGTAATCATTTCTTACCAACAGAAACTTCAGCTAAGTCAGCTATAAAGAAATATCCAAAGCTCTTCGCGGAAACTAACAAAATACTTACATACACCACTAACGTAAAAGCAGGAATACGCACAAATACGGACACACCAGTATATTCAAAATATTATCAATACCCAATGGCCTTAAAAGATGAGGTCAATAAACAAATCAAAGAACTTTTGGACAATAATATTATACGCGCCTCCAGAACACCGTACAATTCACCTGTGTGGATAGTTCCAAAGAAATTGGAATTAAGAAATATAGAATGGTCATTGATTACAGAAAACTAAATAGTGTCACAATAACAGATATATACCCTATACCTGATATATTTCAACGCACTATTGACTATATTCTTAGAGACCACACAGGCAATATTTGTTACATTTACATCGATGATATTATTGTTTTTTGCAAAGACGAAGAATCTCATTTTAAAATTCAAAATATTAAATACAGCAAACATAAAATTAGCTGACAAATGCGAGTTTTTCAAAACAAAGGTCGGATTTTTGGGATTCGTTATATCAGATAGGGGAATAGAAACAAATCCAGCAAAAACAGAAGCCATAACTAACTATCCTCTTTCAAAAACACTTAAATAACTCAGATCATTTCTGGGACTGTCAGGATACTACAGAAGATTTATAATGGGATATGCCTCAATAGCCAAACCATTTACATAAGTACTCAGAGGTGAAGACGGTCGAATATCAAAAGAAGCATCATCTAGAAAATCGATACAGTTAAAAATGCCCTAATTTCAGATGAAGTGATATTACAATATCCAGACTTCTCTAAAGAATTCACTTTAACTACAGACGCTTCAGATTACGCAATAGGAACAGTACTTTCCCAAGCAGATAGACCCATTTCATTCATATTCAGAACCCTTTCAAAAACAGAAAAAAGTTACGAAACCGCAAAAAAGGAAATGCTAGCAATATATTGGGCCGTAATCTTTACGGTGGTTCTGAAGTAAAAATTTATACAGACCATGAACTGCTTACTCACGATTGCAACTGGAAAGGCGGAATAGCAATAATGTATTTAAAAATCAAATTTTTATCTTTGAAGATGAACCACCAGATTACAAATTCTCTATTCCATTGCCTACATTTTATAGACATACCATTTCCCAGCCAACTTTCTCAGATGAAGACCTCTTGAAACTATTAACTATATAAATAAACCCATCAGTAATAAACGGAATACAAACGACCGAAAACATTAAGTTAGATTTACCCAATCAAAGGTATAAGATATAACGGGGGAGGCGCAAAAAGAAGAAATAATACTTCAAACACATAATAGAGCTCATAGAAATGCCCAAAAAAACATGTTACAAATAGCAGAGAAATTCTATTTCCCCAAGATGAAAAACAAGATAGAAACCCTAGTAAAGCAATGTCTAATTTGCAAAGAAAGAAAATACGATAGGCATCCCCCAAACCCAGAACTAACTTAAACCCCAATTCCAGAATTCCCAGGACACACAATACACATAGACATATTTTCAACAGAGAAGAAATTAGTATTAACAGCAATAGACAAGTTTTCTAAATTTGCGCAAGCAAGAATAATTAAATCAAAATCTTTAGAAGACGTAAAAAAAACGCTACATGACATCCTATTCTTCTATGGAGTTCCTAAATGTGTCGTAATAAACAACGAAATATGAAAACGGACCCAGAACAATACGATAAAAGTAGACAAAATAACATTGAAAAGTTACGACTAAAACACGTAAACGACTTAGAATCCCATAACAAAAACCGCAAAGAAATTATAACATACATTCCAGATCAAACCATATTCGTTAAATTAAATACAAGACTAGCATCCAAACTTACTCCCATATTTAAAAAGGAAATAGTAAAGGAAAACAGAAATACAACCATCATTACAGAAGCAGGAAGAGTAGTGCATAAAAGCAACATTAGAAGCGGCTAGGAGTCCGAATAAAAAAAAAAATTGTTTGATGTCCTGTTATTATAAAGTCCACTTGTCTGAATAAAATTAACCATATAATAAATAATCCACTAACTTATATCAAAATTGTCCGATCATGGTATGTACCCGATTGTGACGAATCGGCCCATACCCTAAACAATCACTGTTCAATTCTTGTCCAAATTCAAATTCAGGATCCTTGTTTTACTTTTATTTTTGCCCAGGGCAGCGCCCTACATGGAAATAACAAACTACATCGGGGCACACACGATTTCTATCCACAAAAGAATCGGAAAGTTACAACCATCTTCAATAGATGATTAACTTAGAACATATAGAAAAATAACTTTTAACTATTCAAGATCATACCCTAAAAGACTTAAAATAGAGTTATTTATACCACACTCTAACCCATGAAATAGTCCAAGCTCTTTCAGCTTTAAGTACATTATTCCCCACTGTTAGGAAAACAAGATCGATAGATTGGTTAGGGTCGCAGAAAGTCCAGATCATGATGATCTAATACTTATTCACAACAACTTAAACAACCTCATCTCAACTAACAATGCCCAAATTATAGTAAACCAGCAATTGCAAGATAGGATTAATAATTTAACGTCAGTATCCAATATGCTAAAAAATTCAATTAAAGACGATAACGGGTTTAGTAATGACATAGCCACGAGTCTTCAAAATCAGGTTAGACTCATTAAAGAAGAAATAATCAATATTAAATATGCAATTCAATGGGCCAAGATGAACATTATAAATTCAAATATTCTAAATGAAAGTGAAATACAAGAAGTTGATACAATTTAAAAAAAAAAAAAACAATTTGTCTTCCCTAACCGTTGAGCAAATGTTAGAGCTCACAGACATCTCAGCACTTCATAACAAAACCACAATTATCTATATATTAAAGATTCCGGAATTCGATCCGTTAAATTATCAAAACTTCATAATAAAACCCGTAATAAAAAATAATACAATAGTCAAATTAGAAGCAAATGAAATATTCTTATCTGATGGTACAATAATTAAAGTACCAATGATTTGTAAAGTAACAAAGGAATTGAAAATTTGCGATAAAACAAAAAGTGTAAACTTACAAAATTCAAAATGTATTGCTAAGTTAGTTCAGGGAAAGGAGTCGCTGTGCGGATTTACAAATGCTGATCACATCAGGACCATCGAGGATATTGACAACAGTCTCCTTCTGTTGAACAACTTCAACGGAAACATAATTCAAGGAAACAAACCGCAACACATTAATGGAACATATCTGGTACATTTTTGGAACGAGTCAATCACAATAAACAATAGAGAATTCAACAACAAGGAAAAGACGATATTTAAACCCGGGATCCCACTCATACAGATGACCCCGACAGAAATGGAAAGGCTACAAATCCTTTCACTAGTCACCCCAAGCTTTAAACATAAAAAATACTAAGCAATAATTACTCTAACTATCTTCAATAAACATGAATGTCTAATGTTGAATAAGCAGCAACGAAAATTTTTGCATTGAAAATAAATTATATTATATATATACTATCAACGCACAGTCCAAACCTAGATATAGACATAATCGCTTTTTAGTGATTTTCCGAAATAATTTCTCTGACTAATTAATTAATTGGCCCATTTTTGTTTTTTAGATAGAGATGTAATTTTAAGTTAAACAAGTAAGAAAGCTACAGTCGAGAGTGCTCGACCGTATGATACCCGCAACCCATTTCGAGAGAAAAAAAAAATTTTAATTATATTTTATAATATTTTAACAACAAATATACCAAAAATATACTGAAACTTGTGTTTTGTTTGTATATAAAAATCCACAACGCCGACATCGTCACACTGTCAACTAAACAAAAAAAAGCGCGAGCAGCTGCAAGTGAATTTTGCATATAAAATTGATTCTTAAATAACAGGAGTCATTCAGACTATCATCGTTATTATGCATACTAAAATTCAAAGCTCTAGGTCTATTATTACGGCTTTTACAGTTTTTGGGGGCGGAAAGGGGCGTGGCAAAAATGTAAAACAATCTTTATCTCCGTAAGACCTATACGAATACTGTTACCAAATTTGATATCTCTAGGTCATTCACACACTTAAAACGTCCATATGCACTGGGCACAACAATTTTGATAAATAATTTAACGAATAACTTTTGTTCTACTTATCCTATTTGTACCAAAATTACAGGGTATATAAAGAGTGCCAAGCGCAGATGGGTTACCACATAACACATCATTACACAAAGAACTTTTGGAGTTATACGCGATTTACATAAAAAAAGACTTGACTTTTTTTAGATTAATGCTTATATATACTTTATGGGGTCGGAGATGCCTCCTTCTGCCTGTTACATACATTCTCTGTTGGCACTAAGTTATAATACCCTTCTACCCTATGGGTAGCGGGTATAAAAATAACGATATCTTTCCTGATTGATGCTTTCCGAATGAAATATCGATGTTAGGTTAAAGCTTTGATCTATTGATGATCCGTAAAATTCAATATAAGGAGAGATTTTACAATTGAATGAATTTCTTAATGTAATACAGACAATTTTTTTTAAGTTTGTTTTTGCATCTACAAGAACATCGGAAACATCGATGTGTGCACTTAGATCCAAAGGAAATCGATGTTCGACGCATTTATGTTTTCCTCATTCCTACTTGCAACTTTACTTTCATTCGTATTGACTAATTTGAATGAAAGCTAAGAACATTTATTTATTTTTGGCAAAATGCAGAAATAACAAAAATCCAAAAATGTCTGTTGTGTAAGCAACATTTCAATTTATTTAGTTTTTTATGAAACTAGGAGACCCGCGCGTTTAGTTGTAAATGTTGTTTTGCATGTATATTAATTATAGAAAACATTTTTTAGTTCAATGAAAACAAGTAAGAAAGCTACAGTCGAGAGTGTTCGACCGTATGATACCCGCAACCCATTTCGAGAGAAAAAAAAAATTTTAATGATATTTTAACAACAAATATACCAAAAATATACTGAAACTTGTGGTTTGTTTGTATATATTTGAAAATAGCGGCTAAAAATTCACAACAGCGACATGGTCACACTGTCAACTAAACAAACAAAGCGCGAGCAGCTGCAAGTGAATTTTGCATATAAAATTGATTCATGAATAACTTCCCTGTATTTCATTCGATCTCAACCAAATCATTAAGAATATAATTATTATTATGCATACCAAAATTCAATGCTCTAGGTTTATTATTACGGCTTTTACAGTTTTTGGGGTGGAAAGGGGCGTGGCAAAAATCTAAAACAAACTTGATCTGCGTAAGATCTACACAAATACTGTCACCAAATTTGATATCTCTAGGTCATTCACGCACTTAAAACGTCCATATGCATTGAGCACAACAATTTTGATAAATAATTTCACGAATAACTTTTGTTCTACTTATCCGATTTGTACCAAAATTACAGGGTATATTAAGAGTGTCAAGCGCAGATGGGTTACCAAATTACACATCATTACACAAAGAACTTTTGGAGTTATACGCGATTTACATAAAAAAACTTGAGTTTTTGTAGATTAATGCTTATTGTGGGCAAAGGGGGCGTGGCATCCAACTTTTGAAATAAACTTGATCTGCGTAGGGTATGAAGGAACCTTTTTGCCAAATTTGATTTCTCTATGTCTTATAGTCTCTGAGATCCAGGTATTCATACGGACAGACAGACGGACAGACGGACATGGCTATATCGTCTCGGCTGTTGACGCTGATCAAGAATATATATACTTTATGGGGTCGGAGATGCCTCCTTTTGCCTGTTACATACATTTTCTGTTGGCACTAAGTTATAAGACCCTTCTACTCTATGGGTAGCGGGTATAAAAAATAATACACAAAGAAGACAAAATACTAGAGGATTCACTTACCCACAAAATCATTATCAAAACAACAGTCACCAATATCACAATAACAATACTAATCAATATCAAAACTACAACAATCAGCGACAAAACCAAAATTATACTAACACTCAAAATCAGAGTTTTAAGAATAACAACCATCAGTGTAGAAATCAAAGCCAAAACATAAGACAAAATGAGACAGCTCAAAAACAAGATTATCCAGAAGCAATGAGTGTAGACAACCTAGCAGACGAAGGCAATACAAGTACTACTAATGAGACAACCCAAGATTTTTTTACTCAGTAACCTCGGATGAACGAAAAATTGTAATAGAAGGAACAATTGAGGGATGTCGATTCTTATTCTTACTTGATATAGGATCCACAATTAGTATAGTAACCACAAATAGAGTTAAGAAAGATGCTTACAGTATCATTGAAAAATACACAAAAACTATTCATACTATTAACACAAACTTTGAAACAAATAATTTTTTGGTCATGACCAAAGCTCCAATGGAATTTTAATATTCCGAAAAGATGCGTTCAAGATGGGTGGCTTTACCCTTAGAAAAATCATATAATTTTCTATTGGGTATGGACTTCATCAAAAGAAACGTGAAAAATATTGATTTTAATAAAAAAATAATTAAACTGTTAAATGATGTCGAAATTCCATTCTTGTCCAAGTCTACTGAAGAGACTTGTGTTCTTGAAGTAAGTGAAATTGAAGATTTCAATACAACAGAATTAAATATAGAAGAAAATGAAATTGTAAAAGCTCTTAATAAAAAATTCAAAAAGTTGCACAGTAAAGACGGTGACCAACCAACAAATACAAATTCAGTTGTACACAATATAAAAACTACTACAGACCAACCAATAAACTCTAAAATTTATAGATGCTCGCCAAAATACGAAGAAGAAATTAAAAAACAAATTATAGAAATGGAAAAAAACGGAATAATAAAAACATGTCCTGCCATCGCATCCGGGGTCTTCCTCTCCTCCGATTGCCGACCACTACCGCATCAAACACCTTACGAGCTGGAGCGTCTTCCTCCATACGAGCAATATGACCCAGCCAGCGAAGTCTATGGCTCCTAACTCTGCTGACTACGTCCATATCGCCGTAAAGCTCATACAGCTCATGGTTCCATCTGATGCGATAGGTGTCCCCGATGCAAATCGGACCATAGATCTTGCGGAGAATCTTTCTCTCGAACACACCAAGAGCGGCTGTATCTGCCTGTGTCAAGGTCCAACACTCTGCACCATATAACAGTACCGGCATGATGGACGTCTTGTAAAGTGTAATTTTTGTGTAGCCTACTGAGCCCATAGTAACACCTGTTGGCAAGAGTGATTATCCGCTTGATCTCCAGGCTGACATCATTCGAGCTGGTCATAGCAGTGCCAAGATAGATAAACTCCTTGACGGACTCGAAGTTATAGCTGCCCGCTACTAGCTGAGAATCTTGTCGCCGCGATTCCCTGCTCGAGCACACCATAAACTTTGTCTTACTCATGTTCACTGCCAGACCACCTTTAGCCGATTCTTTTTCAATAGCCCCAAAGGCTGCTGTAACGTCACGCTTGGTACGCCCAATGATATCAATATCATCGGCATACCCAAGCAACTGGACACATCTATTTGTCAATATTGTGCCCGTCCGATGCACACCAGCCTTCCTTATAATACTCTCCATTAGGATATTGAAGAGCATACAAGACAACAAGTCACCTTGTCTGAGACCACACTTGGTACTAAAGGTTTCGGAGTGGTCATTTCCTACATTGACGGAGCTAATGGTGTTGCTCAACGTCATTCTACAAAGCCGCGTAAGCTTTGCTGGAATACCAAGCTCAGACATGGCGGCATATAGGTGATCTCGTCGGGGGCTATCAAAAGCTGCTGAGGTTTCAGTTTTTCACATAATACGCTCGTTAGGACCTTATATGCGACCGGAAGAAGACTAATGCCACGGTAGTTGGAGCGCACTGTGGCATCACCCTTCTTCAGGATAGGACAGATCATGCTGAGGTTCCAATCTTCGGGCATGCTCTCAGTGAGCCATATCTTGCTGATTAGTTGGTGCATGCACCCTACCAACAAATCACCACCAGCCTTAAAAAGCTCAACTGGTAAGCCATCAGCTCCAGCAGCCTTGTTGTTTTTAAGGCGCTGTATCGCCGCACTGACTTCGATATGGCTCGGGATTGGTAAATCTGTGTCAGTACCATAGATTGGGGTTCGTGGATCACCATCGTCAAGGTCGTCGTTGTCTCCATCCAAAAGCTTTGAGAAGTAATCCCTCCATAACCTAGCACAACCTCCGCGTCTGTGACCAAGTTTCCGTTGTCATCCCTGCAAGAAACTCCTACCGTCCTGTGGCCTTGGGTTAGACGCTTAACCCTCTGGTAGAAGTTCCGAGCTTCGTTCCGGCATCTGCAACTCTCTACATTCTCGCACTCTCGCCTTTCGTATTCTCGTTTCTTGCGTCTGAAAAGGCGTTTCTCATCCCTTCTCATCGACCTGTATACTTCGACTATACGTCGTGTCGCCCCAACCTGCAATGTTCTTCTGTACGCCACGTCTTTTGCAGCTGTTGCGTCACGACACTCCTGATTGTACCATGGGTTCCTCTTAGGTGGGGGCCGGAATCCTAGTACCTCTTCCGCCGAAGCCTTCAAGGAGTTCACTATGTGCTCCCACATAGAGCCGATGTCCTCAGGTCTTTGAGATGTCTGTCCCAGTAGGTCTGAGACACGAGTGGAGAATGTTTCCTTCACCAGTTGTGATTGCAGCTTCCCGACGTCCAGCCTTCTCGGCATACGCACGATCTTCGTCGCACTTAGCCGCATGCGTATCTTGGCTGCAACAAGGTAATGGTCGGAGTCTATGTTAGGACCCCGCCATGTTCGCACATCAAGTATACTAGATGCATGCCTTCCATCAATCACAACATGGTCGATCTGATTTTTGGTCAGTCGATTCGGAGAATGATGGAAACTTGTACTACGCACCACCATGTTATGCGCTGCTGCGAAGCCTACTAGCCTGACACCATTGCTCGAAGTGGTCTCATGCAGACTATATCGCCCCACGGTGGCACCAAAGATACCTTCCCGCCCAACCTTGACATTAAAGTCTCCGAGGAGGATTTTAATGTCATGGGATGGGCAGCGGCCGTATGCTCGGTCCAGCTCCGCATAGAAGTTATCCTTGGCGACATCGTCTTTTTCCTCGGAGTGATGTTAAAGAATTTGGCTGCAACCCGGATTGTTGCTATTCTCTCATTTATCGGAGTAAAATGAGAGACCCGACGCCTCAATCGAGAGCCTACAACAAATCCACAACCAAATTCATGCCGATCTGGATGGCAGCTGTAGTATATGTCACAGTCCTTCTTCTTCACGCAACCTTGACCTATCCATCGCATTTCCTGGATAGCAGTGATTTCAGCCCTACATTTATTGAGGGTATCCGCTAGTTGTTGAGCAGCACCCGGTCTGTACAATGTTCGCACATTCCAGGTGCATACTCTCAAATCATTGTCCTTTGTTCGGTTCTTATGGTCGTTATCTTTAGTCCGGTGTCTATCCGAGGCTTCTCTTTCCTTCACTGAATTTTTGGTTTTTACGTGGGTGGATTTCAAGTCCTACGCCACAACCTAGTTTGAAGAGCCAGGACTCCCGCCACGCACTTTGGTATACCACACGACGGATGTTGAGCAACATTCCAGGGAGAACCACGTGGAGATAGTGCGTCGACTTGAAGAATGCAGGATCGCGCTGGCATTCGCCAAGTTGAATGCGATCAGCAACTTTACCTTATATGCCCAAAAAAAGGATATCATCAAATCTTAATGGCAGAAGAAGACATAGAAAAAACATCATTTGTCTCCAATGAAATTCTCAGAGAATATATAAACAAAATATGTGTAGTACATTTGGACAATATATTAATATTTTCAACAACATTGGAAGAACATAAAAACTCATTAGAAAAAATATTTAAAAAATTACAAGAACATAACTTGAAAATCCAGGCAGATAAATGTTCATTTATGAAAACTTACACGGAATTCTTAGGATATGTACCTTCAAAAGAAGGCATTAAAACAAATCCAAAGAAAATACGGGAAATAGTAGCAATACCAATTCCAAAAACAGAAAAACAGCTCAAAGGGTTTCTAGGCATGACAGGATTTTATAGAAAATTCATTAAAGACTACTCAAAAATTGCATATCCAATGATTAAATACTTACAAAAATAAAATACAATTAATCGAAATGACCCCGATTACATTGATTAATTTTAAAATTCCCAGAATTTAATAAACCATTTACACTAACGACAGATGCAAGTGATTTTGCAATAGGCGCTTTTTTATCACAAGGAGGCCAACCAGTAGCCTTCGTATCAAGAACACTCAATAAACATGATATACAAAGTTGCGCAACAGATAAAGAATTTTTAGCCATTGTTTACGCAGTAGATTACTTCAGACATTATTTATATGGATCAAAATTTCAAATTATAACAGACCATCAACCAATAAAATTTCTCAATAAAAAAAACAAGGGGAAGGACTTAAAAGACCAGCACAGAAGATGGATTTTAAAATTGCAACAATTTGATTGTGACATTCAATACCTAAAAGGAAAGGACAATAAAGTAGCAGACTTTTTAAGCAGACAAGATACAGCACCGCTAATAAACTTAGATCATGAGGACGAATCAAACCTTGAAATGTCAGAAACAATGCATTCAGCAGAAGAAAATGAACCAATAGATTTTGTCATAAAAGAAGAAGTTGTTAATAAGTCTAAGGCACAAATTATTGTAACATATTCGGCGGTAGACAATATTATTACCACACATAATAGAAAAACAAGTAAGAAAGCTACAGTCGAGAGTGCTCGACCGTATGATACCCGCAACCCATTTCGAGAGAATACAAAAAGCTTAAATGATATTTTAACAAAAAATATACCACAGAATATACTGAAATTTGTTTTTTTTGTATATACATATTTTTTTTTAAATCCATTAAATACCGACATGGTCAATCAATAAACAAAATAAGCGCGAGCAGCTGCAAGTGAATTTTGCATATAAAATTGAATCATTAATAACTTCCTTATTTTTCATTCGATCTCAACCAAATTCACAGGAGTCATTGAGAATATAATTATTATTGTGCATACCAAAACTCAATGCTCTAGGTCTATTATTACGGTTTTTACAGTTTTTGGGGCGGAAAGGGGCGTGGCAAAAATCTAAAACAAACTTGATCTGCGTAAGACCTACACGAATACTGTTACCAAATTTGGTATCTCTAGGTCATTCACACACTTAAAACGTCCATATGCATTGGGCACAACAATTTTGATAAATAATTTAACGAATAACTTTTGTTCTACTTATCCGATGTGTACCAAAATTACAGGGTATATTAAGAGTGTCCAGAGCAGACGGGTTACCAAATTACGCATCATTACACAAACAACTTTTGGAGTTATACGCAATTTACATTAAAAAACAATTTACTTTTTCTAGATTAATGCTTATTGTGGGCGAAGGGGGCGTGGCATCCAACTTTTGAAATAAACTTGATCTGCGTAGGGTATAAAGGAACTTTTTTTGGTGTCTCTATGTCTTATAGTCTCTGAGATCCAGGTGTTCATACGGACAGACAGACAGACAGACAGACAGACAGACAGACGGACATGGCTATATCGTCTCGGCTGTTGACGCTGATCAAGAATATATATACTTTATGGGGTCGGAGATGCCTCCTTCTGCCTGTTACATACATTTTCTGTTGGCACTAAGTTATGATACCCTTCCACCCTCAGGGTAGCGGGTATAAAAATCCAAATAACTGTAGGCACATTTAATAAAAGATACCATACAACAATCCAATGTTCACCTAGTCAAGCAAAGAATGAGAAAAACGCACAGGACCTCCATGAGTTAATAAAAAACCACAAACAAAAAATTATAAATAACCTAAATCAAAACAGGGAAAATTACGAAGAAAAAAGAGAAGAAGGACCAAAAAAAACTATAAACGTGTTAGACACAAGGACGAACCGTATTTCAGATACGCGAGAATATTCATGCTTGTAATATCAAGAGACCATTACAACTGGAAGAATAATTTTGTTTACTAAAAATAATCATTTTTTTTTATATATTATATTATATATTCATACATATTTTTTTTTTAACTTTCAGAATATTTTACTAATGCTAATAATGACATTATCAATGGTGCACACTACATTACATGTTAATCCAATTCAGGAAGATGCTGGATACGTACCAGTACATAATACACATTATTGAAATTAACCAAATTACTAACATTATTAATAAAATAGAAAATAATATAAAAGACATTGAGATAACAAACAAAGAGTCGCTGATTAATGAAATAGACCTGATTAAAGCAAAAATAAAATCAATTACCCCGTCTACTAGAGTGCAGAGAGGACTTTTAAATGGTGTATGTACAATGTACAAATGGCTCTTTGGAGTCATGTACAATGAAGATAGGGAAGACATAATTGAAGAACTTGATATCATAGACCAAAATAATCATGCACTAATTAACAACATGAATCAACAAATATATATCAATACACATTTCAATGACACAATTAAGAAACTAGCAAGCACAATAGTACAAGACAGAAATGTTATAAAAATATTTGCAGCAAAAATGAATAATCAAAGTAAAGAAATGGTAAGTAAAATACTTTTTAATGATCAGATGCAAAGCTCAAAAACATTAAAAAAAAAATTAATTACAAACAAGAAAATTTAGCTTCAGCAAAAAATAACGTATTTCTACCAGAACTTTTAACAAAAGAAGAAATAGATAAATTCCAAATAGACTTTTATAAAATCAAACTTATCAGAATTGAAATCCTCACTTATAGAAACAATGCCATTGTTATGGCAATAAAATGACCAAAAACCTTTTTAAAAACAGAAATAAAATTAATAACGCCAATACCAAATTCCAAGCACATTCAGAAAAATCAAAAAAACACACTAATTACCCAAATTAAAAACAAAACATATGAATATAATGAAAATGTCATCCTAAAGGAATCAAATTAAGCAAAAGTTGTACACTTAGCGATGGTTGGTTGGTTGAACAGACGGCTCGACCGGAGTCGAGAGCACCCGGAGACCATATGCTCCATTGTGATGTCTGATCTGTATGAACTGTAGGAGTAGAGGGGATTGGGAGGGATTGTTGGGATATTGGAGGAAAACTCTGATTGTATTATTACGTCTACGTGCTACTGGCCAGTTCTGTTGGGCTGCGGTAGCCTCTGGAACCAGCCAGTAGAGTCAAGGAATAGCGGCATGTTTTCTAGCCGAATATTCCCAAGACTGTCCAGTTCAATGATGAAAGGCTTTCCCAGAAATTGGGTCCGCTTTCTAAGAAGTGCATGGCAGTCGCAGAGAATATGCTGGATACTCTCGGTTTCCTCTTCGTCCCCGCAGCTGCGACAGAAGTCCTATTGGGGTCCACCATACCGTTGAGCCATACGGTCGATGTAGCAGTGTCCCGTTAATACTCCTGTCAGTAACCTTATCTTGTTCTTTTTAAAGTTAAAGAGCTCGGTTGTTCGCTTGGGACTGTATCTTGGCCAGAGTGCTTTTGACACCTCGCAGCCCGATGATGCTGCCCAGTGTCTCTCAGCCGCCGTTCTCATGGAACAATTAAGTTCCGATAGCACGTGCTGAATAGGTCTCTTTATATCGTTCGCCGCAAGAGTTTCTGATGACGCTGACCCCAGCCGAGCACACTCATCAGCCGCCCCGTTACCTGGTACTCCCATGTGCCCAGGTACCCAGACAAGTCTGATAGAGTGTGGTTGGCATAGGTTCAGTGACATCACTGTGGCTCGGGTTAGTTTACTCTTAATGGTGTTCGATACGAGTGCTTTTATCGCTGATTGGCTGTCAACGTAAATGGACACGTCCCTCGGGCTCCCGCCCAGTGTCCGTATCAACTTGGTCGCTTGCCAAACAGCGTAAATCTTGGAACACACACGCTTGGAACACACTACACCAGTCAGGAAGTCGAACGGAAAGCTTGGTTGCGAGGTCTTCGTAGAAGACCCCCGATCGAGTGCCTTCTATCGTCTTTGATCCGTCTGTGTAAATTGACAACTCATTCTGCCTCAAATTAGATTCCTGTTGCCAATCGGATCTGTCAGGGAATTCAGCTGTAAACCTGTTCTGATACCCAGTAGTCGTTCTCAGCCACAGTCAATTCTACTGTACGTAGAATAGAGTTGTGACCTGCACCAGGCTTAAGGCGGCACTGGGCGTGAAGCTTGACCACACTCCTTGCTGCCGCGTGCTTGAGGAAGACTCCGATGGATTCCAGATTTAACATTACATCCAGCGCTGCTTGGAGGGTAGAACGAATACATCCTCTTATTCCCAAGCATGCTAGTCTCTGAACTTTAAATAGGAGTCGGTGTGTCCCGCCTCCCACCATACAAGAGCCCCATACGTCAGTATAGGTCTGACAATTGCAGTGTAGAACCAGTGAAGGATGTACAGTTGCAATCTCCATCCTTTACCAAAAGTCTTTTTGCACACAAAGAAGGCTTGTAACGCTTTCTTCATCCTTTTCTCCAAGTTTCTCGTCCAGGAGAGTTTGGAGTCCAGGATTACACCAAGGTATTTTGCCTCCTTTAATAACTTGAGCTCTGTTCCTCCCAGTGTCGGAAGCTTGAAGCTCGGTATCTTGTATCTTTCAGTGAACAGAACTAGTTCAGTCTTTTGTGGGTTGGCCCCAAGACCGTTGTGTTCCGCCCATCGCAGAGTTTCGCTCAATGCGGCATTCAGTAGCTCACTGACTGTTGGCAAGAATCTGCCAGTTACCATTAGAACCAGGTCGTCCGCATAAGCATCACTCTGCAGCCCTTAGACTTCAGTTTGAGAAGAAGGTCATTTAGGACAATGTTCCATAACAAGGGGGATATCAAACCCCCTTGCGGGGTGCCCCTGGTTGCTCTTCTCCTGATAGTCGAGGCGCAGAGTTGGGCGCTTATCATTCTTTGGCGAAGCATGTTGCTAAGCCATCGAGTGATTGTCGGGTGTGAGCCTATGTTGACAAGTGCTGCCGTGATAGACTCGTTATAATGTCATCCGGTCCTGCTGATATGTAAGGGTGGAACGACTTGATAGCCTAGATTATCTTTTCAGTGTTGACAATTTCGTCGATGAGGACTTGGCTCTCATGAGGCGCGTTTCCCTCCGGCTCGCCGCTGATGTGAGAGGTGGGGATCCCATTCTCATCTTCAGCTTGTAAGCAGCCTAGAAAGTGTGCATTCATGAGGAGTTGTAGAGATTCCTGACTGTCCTTAACGAATGTGCCATCCAGGTTGCAAAGCAGCCCCGGTGTTGCTGGATCTTTCGCCAATGATCTGAGAGGAAGCATTCCGTGGATACGTGCCAGTCTTCTACGGAAAGGGAGTCGCTGTTGGCCCCTAGAGTTAAATCTATTACATCTCCTCGGTTCTTATTGCGGAAGGTGGGGTGGCTACCCCGATTACACACATTAAGATTAGTGAGCATCACGAATTCAAGCAGCGACTCCCCTCTCTCGTTGGTGTCTTTGCTTCCCCAAAGAGTGTTGTGGGCATTAGCATCACAAGGATTAGATCTGTGCGCTCTTTCTGTGCATGCTGAAAAAGAGCTCGAATACTTTACGACGGTGGATCCTTTTCTTCGTACGGGAGGTATGAAGAGGTCAGGTATACATTAGGACCGTTCCTTCGCTCGCATAGCGCTACCGTCAAGTCCCTGTTGACGTAACTGGAAGAGAAGAGCACATTAAGTCTGGTTCTTAACACGATACAGGTTCTGGACTTACCCACAGTTTTCGGGACAAGGAGATGGTATCCGCGGGCACCCAAACCACAAACGCATCCACCTTCGATCCAGGATTCTTGGATGAGAGACACATCCACCCTCTCCTTGTCCATCCACCGTAGTAGGTCTATGGAAGGAACCCTCGAGTTGTGCAGATTAATCTGCACTTCCCGAATTCTCTCCGATCGATCTAGAACGATTGACCGAACGCAACCCATGCCCATCTTCAGCCTGCCTTGCTTACAAAGGATTTGGCTTTTGGACTCTGGACCAATGCTGATCCAGAGATCCTTGCCGTTTCGTTTGTCTCGGGCGAGATCTCTCTTGATCGTCCAGTCCGCTGTGTGGCTGTCCGCATTCTGGCTCTTGATCAGTATAAGGGTGGTTCGATCCTCCCGTATGAGAGGTGGGATCCAGACCTTAACGTTCGTTCGCTCAGGAATTTGGTCTACAGGGACGAGGTCAATCATTGCTCCTGTCCACGGTGCTTCCAGCTTCAGCAGTGTGTCATTGAGGAATCGCAGGGATTCCTCGTTGGCACATGACACCACTTTGACACCCTTGTACTAGTTGATGCGGTCAAACTCTGCCACGAACGGATTCTGGCATCAGCAATCCCCTGGTCAATTAACCCTTCCAGGATTAGCCAGTTATCGATAGAGAGCTTCCCATCCGGGTTGCTCTGTCGATTATGGCAACCTGTAGCTCCGGCTTCGTGCTTAAGCTGGCCAGGATATCCCCTGGACACACCCGCTTGCTCGCCGAAGCCTTCGCCCAGTCGTCTGACCTCTGCCTTTTTCGGTAGCTTGCTCACCGTTCTCTCCTTTCCAGGAGGTGTGGCTGTTGCAAGCTTACCTGGGGCACACTTTTTTCCTTTTGAAGGTGACTTGGGTTTCGTTGGTTCCACCAACTTCGATGTGGAAGGTTTGACTTCCTTCGTCGGGTTGGCTACTGCCTGAAATCCCTTGTCACCCTGGCACCGTGCACTCTTACTTGGTTCAGCGGACTGAGTGTTGCCGGCCACGCCAGCGAGCCTCAAGTACCGCCGCACGTTGTATTCGTGCTTCTTGTGCAGTTTCCTCTCACGCTCGTTCAACTACCCTGGGTTGCGGGCTTCCAGTCCCTTAAATAACTTTAGAGAGCTCTTGTAACCTGAGAGTTGTTTGCGCTTGAGGTTAGCGCCTTCCTTGTTGGCTGGTCTTACTTCGTCTTCATCCGTGCTCGATGACTCATCCTTGCTAGCGCAAACGGTAGCTCGGACTCAGACATCGATAAGCCTGTGAACACAAACTCCGACTCCGTGGCAGTTGGTTCCAGGTCCACACCCTCCTGTCGATGGAGTTTGCCCACTCCAACGTCGTGACCACTGGCGACACGCAGAGAGGATTTCTCCTCCCCGTGCCCGCCGGTGGTAGCGGTCACACTTCCCACCGACGTTTGGGCTGAAATCCCAGCCCGAATTGACTCCTCCGTATTCTCCTCCATGGTGAATTCAAGGATTCAAGATGCATTTTATACTTACTGCCAAGTACCTCTGACCATGGTCCTGGACCTCGGCTTTCCAGAATAAATCAAGAAAGTTTGGCCCAGTCCCTTTGCTAGAAACTGCAAGGTCTTATACGCGAGCAAGTGATGCTGACATCTCTCCGTCGCCCGAGACGATGCAGCATCCATTGCCCAGCCGGCACCCTCGTGGAGGGTTCAGTCAGAGGATTTTTGCCAGCCTTAGCGATAACTGTAAGTTTATATTTAACAATAAACCAAATATTGAACAGATCGATGAAGAAACCATAATAATCAGAAACAGTAAAAAATGAAAAATTCTATTTAATACAATTTGTAAATTGTAAAATAAAAATTCTATCAGAAACATTTTCAAACGAGCAAATTGAGTTTTATGATCGATACTTTTACCCAACACAATTGTTAAATCAATCATTTAAAAATACTTTAAATTTTGAGCATTTTAAATTGGAAAATTTCGAAAACTTAAAAGACATAAGAGAGTTAAAATATCAAAAGAAAATGGGTTATGGAATGGCAATATCAATAATCACAAAAGTAATTGTATTTTATTTGTATATTAAATTAAAAACAGAATTCAGGAGAATTCAAACTCTAACGGTGGAGGAGTTATACCTTTGATAGCTGCGTCTCCGTCCCCAGTACCCAATTATAAACTATCAGCATTAACACTAAAGCCAGGCATGCAATCCACTCTAATGTGAAACCAATTAAGAACTCTTTTATAAACATAAGCATATTCAACTATTCTGCTTACGATGCAATCCACTCTAATGTGAAACCAATCAAGAACTCTTTTATAAACATATCACATCACACTCACCACTTACGAATAGAAGCATTGATAAACAAAACAAACCCAATGCCGCCCAAACCAGTAGCCATAATGTAAACATAAACAAGAGACCAATGGCCTTATTCTGAACATTGCAAATATAAGACCACGATCACTTCAGAAGAGGACAGTTGTGAACCAGCCTCATTGAAACCGTTTCGTTTCATTAACAATAAAGTTCTGTTTGATAATCGTACGCTGTATTTCTTTATTCGTGGCCGGGGCCTACTCAAATATAACTCGCGTTTCCCTCCGGGTCGCCGCTGATGTGAGAGGTGAGGATCCCATTCTCGTCTTCAGCTTGTAAGCAGCCTGGAAAGTGTGCATTCATGAGGAGTTGTAGAGATTCCTGACTGTCCTTAGCAAATGTGCCATCGAGGTTGCAAAGCAGCCCTGGTGTAAGTGGATCTTTCGCCAGCAACCTTCGAAGTCTGGACGCTTCAATGGTGTTGGTTAGTTCCTCAAAAAATTTGGATCATGAATCTCTTTTTGCCGTCTAATTTTCTTCTTGAAGGTCTTGAAACTGTGATGGAAGGCATTCCAGTCTACCTGGCAGTTTCTGTCTTTAGCTCTATTGTAAAGTCTTCTCGTTTCCTTCCGTATCTGTTCGAGTTCTGGAGTGCACCACTTGTTGCGGTTTGACTTCAGTGGACGGCTGATTGGGCAGGATTGGATGAAGGCCTTACATATAGTGTCTGTGACATTTTGGGTCGATTCCTCCAACTTGTCTGGGTTGTATAGCCTTGCTACTGGGTGGTGAGGAATAGATTCCCTAACAAGCTTTAAGTATTTGACCCAATTTGGTTTTTGTGGATTCCTGAAGAGCGCCTTTGCCTGTGGATCCGGTGGATCCTTTTCTTCGTACGGGAGGTATGCCGAGGTCAGGTATACATTAGGACCGTTCCTTTGCTCGCATAGCGCTACCGTCAAGTCCCTGTTAACGTAACTGGAAGAGAAGAGCACATTAAGTCTGGTTCTTAACACGATACAGGTTCTGGACTTACCCACAGTTTTCGGGACAAGGAGATGGTATCCGCGGGCACCCAAACCACAAACGCATCCACCTACGATCCAGGATTCTTGGATGAGAGACACATCCACCCTCTCCTTGTCCATCCACCGTAGTAGGTCTATGGAAGGAACCCTCGAGTTGTGCAGATTAATCTGCACTTCCCGAATTCTCTCCGATCGATCTAGAACGATTGACCGAACGCAACCCATGCCCATCTTCAGCCTGCCTTGCTTACAAAGGATTTGGCTTTTGGACTCTGGACCAATGCTGATCCAGAGATCCTTGCCGTTTCGTTTGTCTCGGGCGAGATCTCTCTTGATCGTCCAGTCCGCTGTGTGGCTGTCCGCATTCTGGCTCTTGATCAGTATAAGGGTGGTTCGATCCTCCCGTATGAGAGGTGGGATCCAGACCTTAACGTTCGTTCGCTCAGGAATTTGGTCTACAGGGACGAGGTCAATCATTGCTCCTGTCCACGGTGCTTCCAGCTTCAGCAGTGTGTCATTGAGGAATCGCAGGGATTCCTCGTTGGCACATGACACCACTTTGACACCCTTGTACTAGTTGATGCGGTCAAACTCTGCCACGAACGGATTCTGGCATCAGCAATCCCCTGGTCAATTAACCCTTCCAGGATAACCCAGTTATCGATAGAGAGCTTCCCATCCGGGTTGCTCTGTCGATTATGGCAACCTGTAGCTCCGGCTTCGTGCTTAAGCTGGCCAGGATGTCCCCTGGACATACCCGCTTGCTCGCCGAGCCTTCGCCGAGTCGTCTGACCTCTGCCTTTTTCGGTAGCTTGCTCACCGTTCTCTCCTTTCCAGGAGGTGTGGCTGTTGCAAGCTTACCTGGGGCACACTTTTTTCCTTTTGAAGGTGACTTGGGTTTCGTTGGTTCCACCAACTTCGATGTGGAAGGTTTGACTTCCTTCGTCGGGTTGGCTACTGCCTGAAATCCCTTGTCACCCTGGCACCGTGCACTCTTACTTGGTTCAGCGGACTGAGTGTTGCCGGCCACGCCAGCGAGCCTCAAGTACCGCCGCACGTTGTATTCGTGCTTCTTGTGCAGTTTCCTCTCACGCTCGTTCAACTACCCTGGGTTGCGGGCTTCCAGTCCCTTAAATAACTTTAGAGAGCTCTTGTAACCTGAGAGTTGTTTGCGCTTGAGGTTAGCGCCTTCCTTGTTGGCTGGTCTTACTTCGTCTTCATCCGTGCTCGATGACTCATCCTTGCTAGCGCAAACGGTAGCTCGTACTCCGTCATCGATGAGCCTGTGAACACAAACTCCGACTCCGTGGCAGTTGGTTCCAGGTCCACACCCTCCTGTCGATGGAGTTTGCCCACTCCAACGTCGTGACCACTGGCGACACGCAGAGAGGATTTCTCCTCCCCGTGCCCGCTGGTGGTAGCGGTCACACTTCCCACCGACGTTTGGCTGACATCCCAACCCGAATTGACTTCTCCGTATTCTCCTCCATACTTGAATCCAAGGATTCAAGATGCATTTTATATTTGCTGTCAAGTATTGTAGTGAACAACGTTCCAAAGAGCTGATCGGGGTGCTGTAGGCGATTGCGTACGCGCTGGCTTCCACGGCTTTGCTCACCGACATGAGGGGTAACAACAAAAAAAAAATGCCATCGCACAGCTTTGCTCCGGTTTTAATTCATATTACATTGAATATTTCGCGTACTGGGGGGGGATGGGAATAGAGAGTGCAATAAACATAGAACAAAGATATAGTCAGAACGACAGAACAAGGTTGGAGAGGGTATCAGCCCACTCGTCTGGCAACACAGATATTGTTGTGTGCCCTTGCCCACCCTACCATGATCCTGGATTCCAGTTCAACAAGTGTCACGATCCCTACGAGTGGGTCGGCCGACCTACTCCTGCTCAGCGATGCATGGTTTCAAAAACAAAGAAAAATTAAGCGAACATATTACCTGATTTATTAACTAAAGAAAACAAAGAAACAATTACATTTGACATACTAAACAATAAATTTACGCATGTAAGGTACTATAAGAGAGGCTAAAGGAAATGCAATATAAATAATTGACTTATAAATACATTATATAAAACTAATATATAATTAATATAAATAATAATTTATTTTTGACCCTATTTTCGTTTTCTACAGTTTGAAGCCAGGTTTAAAATCTTTATTCACCACACCAACAACATTAGTGAATCGATCAGCAGAAGGCCAAAAAGCTTCAAGCAGTTTGGGTGTCGTGCGAGTTGCAATTAGCAAGCAGTGCAGTCAGCTGATGCAACTAATTCCAAAAAACTGAGCAATGAAGTTCACCAAATAAAAGCTAGGCTTTTATTCGGGTGTATAGTTATTGTAAAATAATATAATGCAGACTTACAGTCAACATTCCATGCTGAAACATCTTTCCGTGTATGTGTGTGTGTCTGCATTCGCCCAGCTGTGGAAAAAAGTTCAACTACCAAAAAAGCTGGATGTGCACAATCAAAAGCTGACTGGCACGAAGCTGACAACTTTCACAGTTGTCGACACTACAAACAAGTACTTGTTAATGGCAATTTTACGTACATATGAAATACATCTAAGTTGGGAATTTAACATCAAACAAGGCTTTTAGTCTGGGCCTAAATACATTTTTTTATTGTTTTTATACAATTTTGGGTTTACAGATGGTCATACTACAGGTGCATGAGGAGTCGCTTAGAAGTGATTAGCGACGTTGACTTTACACCTCGTCGTTATCGACTTACAAAAGCAATACACTGGGACAAAATTATAAACGTTCACCTGGTATCCAGGTCAGCTTCGTTTAGAACTTGCCGCCGCTTAGCTTGCGTGGGTGGCACGATCGCCTAGCCCAATGCGCAGGTGTGCTCTGTTCGATATTTGGTGCGAACAGCTGGGCGGTTCAATGTCTCGCGCCCACCAGCTTTCTGTCGTGATCGTTCCACCTGTTTGGTATTTTACGCGTAAGACATAAGATACGTCTGCGTATTTTAAACGATTTAACTCTAATCACAACACATCACGCTGAACACCACTATTAGACATTAAGACAACTTAGTCTGGAACTAAGTCTGAAACTAAGGCTGTAACTTAGTGCCGAATCTACAACCAAACAAAAAAAATCAACGAGAACAGAAATTAAGGTTTGCACTTCAAAAAAACAAACTTATTAATTTACCCTAATTTTGGGGTTCGGCACTGCGGTGTAACGGCGGCTGGACCAATCTGCGGCGCACTTCAAATAAATCGTGACCCCATTTGTTAGTTGTACATAACTATGTTTAGACAACAACAAATTCAATATCATAAACAAATACAACTAACTAATATTAACCAATTTTATTAACAACTATATACAAAAAAAATAGACAAACAAATAATTACGAACAAATACTCAATAAACAAAAAAAACTTTTCCAAAAAAAATAGAAAAAAATGGTGCATACTTTGCGGCTGGGTGATAAATGGTCCTACATGCGAAACATTACACACCCCCCTGCCAAAATCACACTTAGTCGGTGTAACGACAAAGTGGGATACTCGCATGTAGGCGCTCCATCGATACCTATTGCTTAATATCCTTAGCATGGAATTTGCCGACCCGATTACCTTGTAAATCTTCCAGCTCATAGTAACTACTAACCATTTTTTTCTGAATCCTGGCTTTCACAAACGTTGGGGCTAGCTTAGAACTAAATCCTTTAACAAAATTGCTTTGTTGGAAATTTCGCCGGTATACTTCCTGACCAACCGTAAAGCATACCTCACGGCTACTCAAGTTATATGACTTGTCATTTCGTACCTGCTGTTGCGCTATGGCATCTTTTGCAACTTGCCGAATCAGATCAAACGAATCTTCTCGGTTGAAACTCGTGGTCCTATCTTCCAACTGCATAAGATTTATCAGCAAATCATACGTCCTACCGCTGGTTATCATCTGTTGTCCAAACGCAACTCTATATGGACTATTATGAATGGCTGAATGAAAACCTGATCGCAACGCACAAGATATTTGGCTAAGTAGTTCATCCCAGTTAGTCTGGTCGGGCTTAATATGCGCTTTGATAGCGGCCAGCACCGATCGATTTACCTGCTCAGATGCATTAGCTTGGGGCGCATACATCGCAGTGTACCTATGTTGGACTTCATATTTTTGCAACAACTCATTGAACTTGTGTGACTTAAATTGGACTCCATTATCTGACAAAATTACCTCGGGGACACCAAAACAGTGAAAAATATTCTCTTCCAAAAACGGCACAATGGCATCCGCGGTAAATTTCTTTACGGGTTTCAAAAAGGAGTATTTTGATAGATGGTCCACCACAACAAAAATACCCACATTTCCCGAACGACTACGTGGATAAGGGCCCAAAAAGTCGACATACAGTTGCTGAAAAACTCTCTGAACCTCTTGATTATGTTTTAGTCGTGGTCGTAATGGCTGATTTGGGTGTTTCGTACACTTGCAATTATCACACTCATTGACATAGACTTTAACGTCATTTACCAGATTCGGCCAATAATAATAAGGTCTTATCCGTTCTAATGTTTTCCCAATCCCATTGTGAGCTGCTAATGGAGAACCGTGACACTGTTTTAAAATATCAGTGACGAGTTCTTTGGGGATCCACAGCTTCCAACACAAATCATCTGCAATTTTTTCACCCGTCACATGTTCTGATCGGCGATAAACATGATTGCCGACAACTTTTAAATCTGGCAAAGAACACGACTGGCTAAGCACCTTGTTTCGAAGCTCTGCATACTCAACGGATTCGAAATGTGACGACTCCAAATCTATCACTCTGTCTACACTGAGAGATGACAAGTCTTCAGTGTGTATACGAGACAGAGCATCAGGGACTATATTCTGGCCTCCTTTGCGATGCACTATGCTGAAAGTAAACGCCTGTAACTTAAGAGCCCATCTGGCTAAACGGGAACTTAAATCACGTTGGCCCATAAGCCACTTTAAGGACGCATGATCGGTGTAAATAACAAATTTATGTCCTTCTACGTAGGCACGAAACTTCTTTACACACATTACTGCAGCTAAACACTTTTTTTCGGTGACTGAATAATTTCGTTGGCATTTATTAAGCTTTCGAGACATAAACGCCTCCAACACCTGTAAAGCTAGCATCGCAATGGATAGCAAAAGGCTTGGCAAAGTCTGGACTATGAAGTACTGGAGCCATACACATCGCATTTTTCAGAGCATTAAATGCCTGTTGAGCTTCTTCTGACCACACGAACCTATTCTTTTGCTTGAGCGTGTCAGATATTGGGGCAGCGATTCCAGCATAATTTTTTATAAACTTGTGATACCAGCCTGTGGTACCTAAGAAGCGTCTGACTTGTCTGACTGATCTTGGTATTGGAAAGTCTTTAATCGCTGCTACTTTCTCGGGATTGTACCATGGCCTATGACATGTCCTAGATACTTTACTTCTTGCAAACAAAAACTGCTTTTCTCCACAATAATTGTGAGCCCTGCTAACGTTAATCAGTTAGCCAGCTCTTTCAAAACGGCCAGATGCTTCTCAAACGTTTCGGAAATAACTAACAAATCGTCTAAATAGACAAATATTTCATTGCGTAAGGTCGGTGGAATAACTTTATCCATTAATTTTGACATGGTTTGTGGTGCATTCGTTAGTCCAAATGGCATAACAGTGAACTGATATAATGGCCTACCCGGTACACTGAAAGCGGTTTTCTCTCGCGCATTTCGTGTCAAAGGAATCTGCCAATATGCATCTTTCAGATCAATGCTTGATATGAATTCAGCTTTTGGCAAACGGCTTAAGATTCCATCAATCAATGGCATGGGATAAGCATTCTTTACTGTGACCTCGTTGACTTTTCTACTGTCTAAACACAAACGAACTTTTCCAGGCTTTTGCACCAACACTACTGGTGAGGACCATGGGCTGTCAGATTCTTCAATTACCCCTAACGCAAGCATTCGATCCAATTCTTTGTACATGTTTCTCCACAGCTGGAGACACCGAGTAATGACGTTGTTTTATGGGTTTACATTCAGCTATCTCAATGTCGTGCGTCATCCAGTGTGTCTTTCCTAAGCCCTTTTTGGCAAAAGAGGGAAACTGTTGCACTACAGCTAATAGATCTTTTTGTTGATCTATTGCTAACGGAATTCGAAGCGGGTCATCTGAATGCATTGCCGCAATACTATTGGTTTGAAACTGATGCATCAGAAACATTGGTAGCAAATCAAATGTTCTCCAAAAATCTATGCCTAAATACAAATCCTGTGCTATTGACGGTACAATGTATAAGTTCAGATCATGTATAATGCCACGAAATTCTACGGGAGTTGATAGTTTCCCAATGATCGCCTGCTGGGTTCCATCAGCTGTGTGTACAGACAATTTAAGTGGTCTATACAACGCCTTAGTTTCTACAATTTCTAGTGCAAGGCTACCACCTACACAGCTAATGCTGGCACCAGTGTCCAATAATCCTGCAACAGATTTTTTGAATACTTGGACTTGGGTATATGGTCGCAGATCACCAGTTTTATTTACTACCGTTGCGAGAATAGCTCGTTTAGCAGCTTTGTTAAACTTACAAAACTGCGGCGACCGATTGTCTTTATGGGGTACTAAACTTCTATTAATTGTAGATATTGGTATTTTTGACGAGTCAGGTAAAGCCGGAGTGTCTAAACATTTAGTTAATCCGTATTGGTAGCCCTCGAAATCAGTTTGCGTGCACTGGCTAATGGTGCACGCACTCGTTCGTTTTTTAATGCTGTGTTGCACTTTACGCAGCTTGGTCGATATGTGTCTCTCTTGCCACAGCCATAACAAAAAATTTTTCGCTCCGACACGCAATCTTAATATCGATGGCCGATCTTGCCACAATTCCAACAAGAAAGTGCCAAGGCGTCGATATCGCCATTTATCGGCTCCACTTCATCCATATTTCCGCTTAAATTAGTTTGCACATTGACTTCATGAATTTGATGTCGAACGAAAGGTCTTGGCAGAGGTATTAACGGCTTCGCATTATTGGCCATGAACCGTTCTCGAGTGCATACTACATGTCGCAATTGGTCCATGTTCAATATGCGCACATACAAAATCTCTAATTGAATAAAGGTAACAACTCATCTATTGGATGCAACAATCTGTCTGACAGCGCAAGCATTGCATCATAAAATTGATCAAAATTTTCCTGAGGCTTCTGCTTCCTTTGGGACATAGCTGCTCGGATTTCCAAGTGAGTCCTGCCATCGTCAAACTGAGACCTCAATGCAATGCACAAATCTGGCCAGCGAACTACCGAAACACTTCTATGAAATCTTCAGAAGAATTCGCTGCCACGGCCTTCAAACAAGTTGCTGGCATAACGTGCAAGCAGATCAAAGTCGCCCTCCAGTGTCTGTCTAGTCAACGCTTCGACTCTATATATAAAATCGTCAATTGACGTAGACGCATGCCCGGAAAACCGCAGCTTCCAATTTGAAATAATTTGGCTAATCCTATCAGGTCGAAGTCCTTAACTTTGTTGCGAACCATAAGGTGAACCCCTATTATCTGCCGGTGCTCTGCCGTTTAACGGATTTGGCCGATGTTCTATTCCAAATAGCTGCTCAAAACTTTGATTCTGCGGACCCATTGGAGGAGGTATTGCATAACGCGGCTCTGCGCCATTATTAACTGGCGAAGATTGAGCTGCGCCCGTATTTGCCGGGGAGGATTGAGCAGATATACGTTGAAATCCGCTTTCAATTGCTTTTGTCAATCGCGCGGTCTGTTGTGCTAATGCGGTGGCTATAGCCGCTAACACCTGCTGGAAATTTGTTGTTAAGTCTTGGCTTCCAACTGGCTGAATTATTGGCTCTTCTAACCTTTGGGGACCACAGGGGTCCCCAGAGGCCAGATTGCAAACCAGGCCTGTTGCCCTGGCTACCAACAGCTTGTGCGTTTGCCACAGTACTTGCCGCCCTCGACTGCGATCGGGTTGTCATGCCAGAGGCAGGCATCCTGACTGCCTCAGCTTCTGACGCTGCCAGTTCTTCGGCTAAATTCAGCACTGAACGGCTCAGCACGGTACGGCAAATGGGACAAAGGTTTTTATACTTTGTGTTGGCGTTAAAGCAGGCGTGGTGAAAATAATGGTTACACCGCGTCGCTAATAATTGCGCAGGATACTCCACTTCTTGGGTGCAAACGCAACAAATAGTTTCGGTTATTGACCTCTGATAAGGATTATTAGGACTTCCCTGTACTGCCATTGTTTTCTTTTTCAAATATTTCTAAGTAGCTAAGCTAGGGCCTATCTAGGAACCAAATATGAATATTAACTAAATAATTAAATACCTCAATTTATAGATAAATAAATAAATAAATCAATAAAAAGATAAATAGATAAATAGATAAATAGATAAATGGATAAATAGATAAATAGATAAATAGATAAATAGATAAATAGATAAATAGATAATTAGATAAGTAAATAAATAAATCAATAAATAGATAAATAAATAACTTAATGTCTAATTAAATAAATCAGTGTCTCAATAAATACACAAGTTAACAAATACGCACAAAATCGGAAACCAAGAAAGATACAATTCATAAACAAAATTTTTGAAACCATGCACAACCTCACAGAAAGTAAGTTAGCCAACTGACTCTTCTCTCAAACCTATTAGAAAACTTCAGACAAGAAGAAAAAAAACAAACACATAAATGTTACCAGGAACAGATAGTCATACATACATTGAGCGCGTGCTAGTAGCTCTTGGCCACGGACCACGATTTAGCAACAATGTGACCACTGTCCCATTTTATTGAATGTTGTCAAGAAGTTTAACCCACACCCAGTCAAACAATTGATCTGGCCTGTAGGCTGTAACGAACTGCTTAAGCTAACAAACAAAACGAAGTAAGAGCAAGGAAAGAAAAGGGAAAATAGGAAATTAGGGAATTGAAATACATATGTATCAAGTTTAGTGGCAAGTCATAGTTTTATAAGCCCATTAACTTGTTTCAGACCACTATACCTGTACATACATACCTATACATATATTTTTAATGTTCTCAGGCCAAATTTTTATTATTTGGCCCCCATTTTTATTGAATGTTGTCAATCAGTTTAACCCACACCCAGTCAAACAATTGATCTGACCTGTAGGCTGTAACGAACTGCTTAAGCTAACAAAGAACAAAAATGGTCAGAACAATTATATGTAATATTCTGACATTAGATGGTCAGTACCAGACTGTATTAAATCGCGCATGTGTCAACACTGAACTATGCCACGACAATTAACGAGTTTAGCTTTTAACTGTTTAATTAATTTATTGCACAAATTATGGAACAAATAAAAGGATATAGGATCTGGAATTTGGGATAACAGTCACAAGGTGTTCTTGACTTTTGAGAATTTTTCTTTCTCAGAGCATGTTGAAAATTGCTTCTCAAACAGGCCACACGATTGGGCGCCAAATATAATATTAATTAATATAAGAACTGTAGTGAACAACGTTCCAAAGAGCTGATGGGGGTGCTGTAGGCGATTGCGTACGCGCTGGCTTCCACGGCTTTGCTCACCGACATGAGCGGTAACTAAAAGAAATGCCATCGCACAGCTTTGCTCCGGTTTTAATTTATATTACATTGAATATTTCGCGTACTGGGGGGGATAGAGAGTGCAATAAACATAGAACAAAGATATAGTCAGAACGACAGAAAAAGGTTGGAGAGGGTATCAGCCCACTCGTCTGGCAACACAGATATTGTTGTGTTCCCTTGCCCACCCTACCATGATCCTGGATTCCATTTCAACAAGTGTCAGGATCCCTACGAGTGGGTCGGCCGACCTACTCCTGCTCAGCGATGCATGGTTTCAAAAACAAAGAAAAATTAAGCGAACATATTACCTGATTTATTAACTAAAGAAAACAAAGAAACAATTACATTTGACATACTAAACAATAAATTTACGCATGTAAGGTACTATAAGAGAGGCTAAAGGAAATGCAATATAAATAATTGACTTATAAATACATTATATAAAACTAATATATAATTAATATAAATAATAATTTATTTTTGACCCTATTTTCGTTTTCTACAGTTTGAAGCCAAGTTTAAAATCTTTATTCACCACACCAACAACATTAGTGAATCGATCAGCAGAAGGCCAAAAAGCTTCAAGCAGTTTGGGTGTGCAGTGCAGTCAGCTGATGCAACTAATTCCAAAAAACTGAGCAATGAAGTTCACCAAATAAAAGCTAGGCTTTTATTCGGGTGTATAGTTATTGTAAAATAATATAATGCAGACTTACAGTCAACATCCCACGCTGAAAGATCTTTCCGTGTATGTGTGTGTGTCTACATTCGCCCAGCTGTGGAAAAAAGTTCAACTACCAAAAAAGCTGAATGTGCACAATCAAAAGCTGACTGGCACGAAGCTTACAACTTTCACAGTTGTCGACACTACAAACAAGTACTTGTTAATGGCAATTTTACGTACATATGAAATACATCTAAGTTGGGAATTTAACATCAAACAAGGCTTTTAGTCTGGGCCTAAATGCATTTTTTGATTGTTTTTATACAATTTTGTGTTTACAGATGGTCATACTACAGGTGCATGAGGAGTCGCTTAGAAGTGATTAGCGACGTTGACTTTACACCTCGTCGTTATCGACTTACAAAAGCAATACACTGGGACAAAATTATAAACGTTCACAATTAGGTCTTAATATAAACAATTTAATAACATATATATCCAAAGTTTCCTATCCAAACTCAGAAACGGCCATCCGTGAGGTTGCCTAACAGCTGGGTGTAGCGTCTGCGCGGCTGTGCCTGTGAATTGCCAATGATGAGGCTTCGGCACAGAGGGGGGTGGTGGCTGCTGGAGCTGCTGGACGTTCACCTGGTATCTAGGTCAGCTTCGTTTAGAACTTGCCGCCGCTTAGCTTGCGTGGGTGGCACGATCGCCTAGCCCAATGCGCAGGTGTGCTCTGTTCGATATTTGGTGCGAACAGCTGGGCGGTTCAATGTCTCGCGCCCACCAGCTTTCTGTCGTGATCGTTCCACCTGTTTGGTATTTTACGCGTAAGACATAAGATACGTCTGCGTATTTTAAACGATTTAACTCTAATCACAACACATCACGCTGAACACCACTATTAGACATTAAGACAACTTAGTCTGGAACTAAGTCTGAAACTAAGGCTGTAACTTAGTGCCGAAAAAAAATCAAACGAGAACAGAAATTAAGGCTTGCACTTCAAAAAAACAAACTTATTAATTTACCCTAATTTTGGGGTTCGGTACTGCGGTGTAACGGCGGCTGGACCAATCTGCGGCGCACTTCAAAATAAATCATATATGAGTATATATATGGTTTAGATCACCACAAATGTACTCACAATGTAATATTGAGGCGTCCTACTTAATAAATCTGCACGCCGTCGAGCAACACTATCTAAAGTTTTTTTTTTTTTCACTGTTGAGGTTACCACACGTGCAATAAGACGACAGACAGCACAAAAAAAATGGTTTTTCTTTTCGACTTTTTTCAATTGTGGCTTTTTCTTTTTTGGCTATTGTTATGCCCATCTTGTCAACCCGTACAAAAAAAAATGCAAAAAAAATAGACAAACAAATAATTACGAACAAATACTCAATAAACAAAAAAAAACTTTTCCAAAAAAAATAGAAAAAAAATGGTGCATACTTTGCGGCTGGGTGGTAAATGGTCCTACATGCGAAACATTACAGTACCTCTGACCATGGTCCTGGACCTCAGCTTTCGAGAATGAATCTAAAAAGTTTGGCCTAGTCCCTTAGCTATAAACTGCAAAGGTATCAAAGCGAGCAAGTGATGCTGACATCTTTCGGTCACCCGAGACGATGCAGTATCTATTTCCCAGCCGGCACCATCGTGCAGGGTTCAGTCAGTCTAAAGCTGGTAGCTTTAGAGACAAAGCACAGATCTAATTGTTGGCAAAGAGAATTTCGTATATTGTTCATTTAACCCAAAGATCATTCAAGTAAACCATCAAGATAGTCATGTCAGTTTAAAAGGAATAAGAAAATACAAGTTATCAGAGGGATACCAAGCTGTTCCAAGAAGGTTAAAATCTCTTAAAACAACAATATAATCCTATATGGAAGGATTCAAGATTCAGGGATCAGATTTACCCGGTCCAGATGGTTTTCCAGGCTAGATACATAGGGCTCCCACTCAGCCTGGAAGACCATCTGGACCCGGTGAAAATACAGGTTTTATTTGTTTGAGCTCGCTTAAAACAGAGCATTTAGTGATCACAGGTTCAGGAATAAAGTTCGACTTTTGCAAGTTATTGGGATAATTTATATGTGGTGAGTAGCTGTCAATTGAGTAAGTAGATTGAAAGAAGTATGCAAACAGATCGGCAGTGGCCTGATCAGTGCATGCAGTCTTATCTTGAACTGAAATTGAGGAAGGTAGTGAAGAACATTTTCGTTTAGAGTTAACAAAATTATAGAAATGTCTAGGATTCTGAGCAAACTGTAACCGACACCGACGCAGATAAATATTGTAAAGCTGCGTGTTAAGTGAAACGAAATTGTATTTTACAATAACATATTTATAAGCATATAGCGTATTATAAAAAATAGTCAAAGCAGTTTCTGAATTACTGGAATCATGAAAAAGAGACTAATCATAATTTACGTCATTTAATTTATAAAAATGTGCCTTTTTAAAACACAGTGGTCTATTTACTGGCTGAGGTATGTCAATGTGCTCAGAAACCGGTAGTTCAATTGACAACTCTTAAGTTGAATGATAAGAATCTTCAGGAACTACAAGAGGGTAAATTCTACATAAAGTGACAAATGCAGGATCTGATCAGTAAATATGGTTAATTTGCGAATGAGAAATTTAATAATGCCATTAAAATCACATTAAAATCAAAAAAAGATTCGCCACCTAGTAGTTTAGAGGATATGGACTGAAAATAAGAAAAGTGTTCAAAATAAGCAGAAATATCAGATTGAGGTGGGATGTACGAACAAGTGATATAGGCTGAAGTTTAGCCAAACGTTGTCTCAATGGCGACAAATTCAATGCCGGACTCCGAGCAGATTAATTCCGATTTAAGGTCACAATCAACGGCAATAAGAACACCACCACCAATTCTAGACAAACGGTCACATCTGTAAGACGTAAATTTATTACTAAAGATAGATATGTTAGAAATTTCAGGCGTTAACCAAGTTAAGATAATTTTGATTTAATGCCCCTTATGTTTTGATACGCTATACGAATAGAGGAGGTTAGCTGAACGGGAATAAAATTTTGTTTTTTGAAGCATTAATGTTAGTTTTATTATCAGTAGGAGCTTGAGCTAAGGTGATATTACGATGAAAATCTACTGGGGTTATGTTACGTTTCTTTGGCCTAAACTCATGTACCACCATATAAAGTGGCCAAAAAAATTTGGGTTAGGCAACAAAGCAAATAAGTCGGAAGGAACGGATAAATTAAATGAAGCAATTTCCCAAGGAGTTGAGAAATTGAATTTTTGTATGGCTACCGATGCCGACGATTTTGTAGCGATATATGATGGCCTTGCTCGAAGTATCGGCAGATAATTCAGAAATGAATATCTGCTTTCTCGGAGCCACAACAGAAAATAAGGGGGTGTTAGTATTAACAATAATATTGGAAGTAGGTGGTAAGGCAATAATCGGACAATAAGAAATAGAGGTTCCGTCCGAGGCCTCAATATAGACATTGGGAATCGGAGGTACTAAAGAAATTGTGGTTCGTTCCGCAGATAAACGATTGCCATCACTAATTAAAGGAGTTTTCTTAGACGGATTGGAGGGGATAGCTCTACAGGAATGCAAGGAGAAGAAAGCAGCGGTGAAAATACCAACAGTGGAGGACCATCATTTTTAGGAGCAGATGGCGAGTCCGAACAGTGCTTTGTAGGCGTCTTAAATTCTTATTGACCAAGTAATTCCATACTAGTATCAAATTCACTAGAAAGAGACTTGGTCATTATACGAAGTTTACCAAATTGGTTTTTCACGTAGTTATCCATACGTGAAAAATTCAATTGCTTTTCAATGCATACCGCACATGACCACTTAATTCCACCGCTGCCCTTTTTCACAGCAACGTTGATCATTTCATGATAACGCCCGGTAATACTTCCACATTTTTTAAGCATGAAACTTTCACAAAGCATACAAGAAACAAACTTAGGTTGGTCTCCATCACGAGTCGGCCCGTAAGTTCAATTTAATTTGCAGCAATGCAGAAAATGAAATTAAAATTAAAATGTTTGCAAAAATTGATGTTATGGTTTCCGATTGGGTGCTCTATGTGAAAAGTCACTATCAGTTGGTTGCACAATCAAGCTTGAAATTCCCACTGTGTCGCAAAATAACGGACAAGCAGTGTATGACGGTGAGCGAAAACACCCAAAAACAACTTGCCTGTTGCAAGTGAATACCGGAGAAAACCAAAGCAAAGAATTTTAAGACACAAGCAATAAGCACAGAAACTTAAAAGGTTTAATTTACAAACAATAGAATAAAATTTAACACATTTCATGCACCAAAAGGCAAAAACCGATATATAACTTAAAGTTACAATTTAATATGCTTTGAAACACAAATAAACGCAGAATTAGGCGGAGTTAAACAAAACACAACTGATGCTTACTCAACGAATTACAGATAAATCGGACGACGGAGTTATATATGAGCAACTAAGAAATAAACTTATAACATGTAAACATACTTTTATAGATAGAAACTCTATATTATTAATGTGTAATGGCTTCTGGTTCCTTTGCCTGCTAATGGCTCAATTCTTGCGGCTTCCAGTGCACCTAACTTTTTTCCAATGGAATAGTTCCCACCTTTTGGAAATATGTTCTGTCCAAACATGACGAGGTAGGGTGACACAACTAAGCTTGAATGAATCGCACTGCACAATTCCGACTGGATCTCTGACACGTAGTTTGGTCAGAGTAATATGGGTACGGATCGCCAGAGACCCCCTCATCACACCTGTCCATGTTCTGGCCTAATCGGCTTGTGCTCACTTCGATTCGACTGTGAGATTTTCGGCCCAGTGCTTGGGATAGTTTATGTAAATATAAACAGAGGTCATAGTTTTGTTGTTGTGGTAAGCAAAAACTTTTGCTTTCTTTTTGTGTTTTTCTTCCGGCTCGCAGAGTGATGGATTCTCTCTCAACAATTCTCTCAGTTGATAAAATTTCGTTCTCTGCTCTCGCCGCTTGCACTGTTATTTTATTGCTAGCAAATTTATGCTTTGAGTTTGTACAATCAGAATAATGTAATATTTACTACTTTCAAGTACATTTCATTTTATTTTGTGATAATATGGAAGGTTAAATTGTATGTTGTCTAAAAGAAGCAGATCACGGCTTCGCAACCCAGTATGGGCTGCTGGCTTTGTGATAACATAGTACACGTAAAGTCTGTAGGTCATTCAGGTCTAGATGCAGAAACCATTGCCAAAGAACTGGACTAAACTGATGTTGTTTGTCATGTCGAGAAGATGAGTGTGAAATGCGGATGTTTATGATATAGACAAAAGTTGGTTTTAATTATCAGATTGGTGGTTTTCAAAGTTAAATGAGCAGTTTAGCTTGAATTCTCAGTTCAATAGTTTAAAGATTCTTGTGACTCGCAATTATCCGAATTTTTACCTCTACCATCGACTGACCCACCCACTACTCCGTTGATTCCGGAGTTAATCTCTTTTGCTAGACAACAAAACAACCACTGCGGAAAGCATTCCCATTGGGGAACCTGCTCCAACTGTTCTTACGGTTGGATAACCGACTTTATTGTGTTCCAAAGATGGTATACCAAATATTACCCCTTTGGCTCATATACCACTTGTGGAGGTTCCACCAATGAAACAGATTTTTGTTTTAAGGCTTGCCCCTGATCTCACATCAATTCATTATAGCCAAAATTTAAAATGCCAATCCAAAATGGAAAAATTTTAATTTGCTTACGATAGACAAGATCAATGTATTACCTTCACTTTTGGAACCAAATGCTCGCTCAGTTTTTGGCAAGAGAATTTGGTGGTAAAAGAGTTTAAAGCCATAGTACAAAATCGGACTCCGATTGGGCTTTTACCGAATGAACCTATACAGTCTCAATCTCAAGCTTCTTCTCCTCCAAAAATAAAAAATTTCATCATTTCTTATAACCTATCAAATTGTGCGTGGATTGCGTAGTAAAATTAGTAAGCTATTGTAGTGTACCAGGCGTACATAGTCTGCAATCGAGCATGGTGGAGTGCGTATTCTTGAGGTGCTCGATTCTAGCTCTTCGGATTGGTTGGGGTTCTTCCTTACTCGATTAGACGGTAACGCTTACACACATGAATATTTAATACGCGGACTGACTCTAAATAAAAGAAAACCTCAATAAAAACTAAACAAAATATAATAAACCAGGTTTGTTCGCGCCGACATACGTTATATCGGAGGTTTTCTGAGTGCAATTATGCCTAGGTGAGGGAACTGGATAGTATGTCCCTCGTCTCTACCCTCCCATGGTATATGTCACATAGATATTGGTTACCCCTAAGAATTAATATACCTCTAATTCATCTTAAACGGCTCCTCCACTATTACTTGACAAACCATGTTAATAAATTATATAGACTCATTATTTAATTCATAATATTCACAATTTAATTACAAAATTCGAAAGTGGATTCATGATTACACACTTGATATGATATTTTGTCAATTTAATTATATTCAAAGATATTTCAAGTTAATTTTTCCTATTTTTTACGAGAAAAAGTGTACACGCGTGGGTCAGTTCAGTGCTTTTAAGGCACATTCATTAGAATAAATATATAGAATGTATATACACCAATTGTACGTATGATTTATACCAAATTTACATATGTCTAATTACATGACCACGGGTGTATGCTTCAACAATTCATATTTAAGGTATTATTATTAAAATTTAAAGATAATAATAATGTAACTAGAAGGATTCGATCAAAACAAAATCAAAAATATTAATTCACGCAATTGTTATTGCATCTAGTGGAAATTTCCAATTCATTTTGTTCTTCTTATTCCTTATGTCTATGTGGTTTTCGTCAGGGCACACGTGGTCTATGACTGACTTACGTTATACCCTGGATTAATTCTCTAAGAACTGAACTGTAGTAACACTACACTGGGGTATTTCGAACCTTGGGTTTGTGATTTCCACACTTAAGAATGTTTTGCACTATTCGATAGCCAAGAGAAGTTAATATATTTATGGCTTTTCCAAATAATATTCACTAACACGTGCAATTATGTAATATTACTAGCCGAAAGAGAGATAATACGTCTTCTTCGTTCGGATAACTTTTTGTATGCGCCGCATGCTAAGCAGAGCTTTTGCCTAACTGTGCAATCATACGATTATGCGAAGGCTGTGATAGGCAATATGAGATGACTCGAGCTTTCTCGTCGTCTGTATTCCTGGTTTCTTTCTGGACGTTAACGTACATAGTATGCACATTCAAGCATAAAATATAAAACAAAAAACAAAAATTATAAGCATCCGATATAAAAAAGAAACGGGTGAAATAAAAAAAAATTTTATTTGTTTCTGTAAGCTAAAATCAGTCTAATTATTAATTAAGTAGGTTAGTAGTAAAGTTTTAAGATTGAAAGCAGTGTTAGCGATAGAAAATTCATGATGAAATCTATTAAAAATATAGCATAAAACTCTAAAAGTTTAATGCAATGCAAAATTAGATCCACATAGGAGGAGAGCAAGCGGAATGTAACTACGGGATAGTCTAGATGAAACGGAAAAGGTTAGTCGCGATATTAATTCTGAAGAAGCAATATCACCTTGAATAGTATTTAACATAAATAAAATGCCAAGCATTATTCTACGGTAAGCTAAAGAAGGTAGGTTTATTAAAAGAAGTCTACTACTATATGGCGCCAATCTCACTTCAGCATTCCAGTTCAAGCCACGCAAAGCTAATTTGAGGAATTGTTTTTCGACAGTCTCAATTAAATCCTGGTGCTCAAAATACTGTGGAAACCATACGCATGAACCATATTCCAGAATCGGGCGAACAAGTGATGTATAAAGGGTCTTAGTAATATAAAGGTCATCAAATTCCTTTGACCACCTCTTAATGAAATCGAGTACAGACATAGATTTATTGACCGTTCTAGAAATGTGGTCTGAAAATTTAAGTTTATGATCTAAGATACCTAGATCATCAACAGCAGTAATTCTTTTTAAATCGTTACCGTTCAGTAAGTAAGAGGTCAAATGTGGATTAACTCTATATAAGGACATCACAACACATTAAGAGCAGTTTAAATTTAACAAGTTCACTTTGCACCTTTGGCAAGTACTCAAATTCATTTATAACTGGTATCCCAAGTACTAAAGTAAGAATGGGCGAAATGAAAATCAAGTTGATTGATCCAACAAAAACCGTACAAAGAAGGCCATATCGTTTAAGTCCATGCGAGCGAGATTTGGTTCGGGAAATTAATGAACTGCTAAAATGCAATATAATTAGGCCAAGCTGCTCACCTTATGCAAGCCCTATATTATTGTTGAAAAAAAAAAAAATGGTACGGACAGACTTTGTGTTGACTTTAGAGAGCTGAATTCAAATACAGTCGCTGATAAATACCCTTTACAACTTATACAAGATCAAATCAATAGACTTGGAGGAGTTAATTACTTCACATGTCTAGACATGACCAGTGGATATTACCAAATTCCTTTACATTTAGATTCTGTCGAGTACACGGCGTTTGTGACCCCGTATGGTCAATACGAGTTTCTATCTATGCCATTTGGGCTCAAAAACGCACCTTCTGTTTTTCAACGATTAGTAATGCAGGCACTAGGGGATCTAGCAAATTCCTTTGTCATCGTCTATATGGATGATCTCATGATAGTCGCCTCAACAAAATGCGAGGCGCTAGAAAGATTACAGATTATTCTAGATGTTTTGACAAAGGCTGGGTTTTCATTCAATCTTATAAAGTGTTCATTCCTGAAAACATCGGTTCAATATTTGGGTTACAACATAAGTGCGGGTGAAATTCGTGCAAACCCACAGAAAGTTATAGCGTTAACTGTTCTTCTGCCTCCACAGTCAGTCACTTCACTAAGACAATTCATTGGGCTAGCATCCTATTTCCGACAGTTTATTAAGGGATTTTCACAATTAATGAAACTGTTATATTTCTTAAGCGCAGAGAAAAAATTTATTTGGAAAACAGAGCATGAACAGATACGGAAAAAGGTCACTGTCACTCTTACCGACAAACCAGTCCTTGTTATTTTTGACCCTAATAATCCAATTGAATTGCACACAGACGCAAGTTGCAGTGGCTACGGTGCAATTTTATTACATCAAATTAATAACAAACCCTAGGTAATAGAATACTATAGCAAAACTACTTCACCGGCAGAATCAAGATATCACTCGCACGAGTTGGAAACCTTAGCTGTTGTGACGGCCCAAAAATCTGGCCACACAAATAAATCGATAATAATAAACTAAAAAAATACTGAAACAGCGTAAATATATACGGTCTTTAATCGTTCACGCGAGTTAACAGCTCACTTGAGTCAGCAGGAACTTAACGCTAGCAGACCCAAGTGAGCTTAACAGGGCTCTGTTAAGTAGAAAACTGACCTACTTAACGAGAGGCCAGGAGACAGGCTCCCACTCTCTGGTCAACGATCAACGTAAGCCAAACACACACACAGAAGACAAGTGATTAACCCCAGTATCTAGGATAGCAAAACGTCGTGCAGGTATGTCAGCAAGTACAATTAGTACTTTTATCGCCCCCCGTCGTAACTAGAACAGTGCTAGATAAAACAAAATTAGATCAGCGCAATTTCGAGCGCTCTTCTTTACTTACGCGAGTGAATTCACAATTCGAACTCTGCTTTCCCCCCCTCTCGCCTACAACGGTGTCGGCGCAGCAATCTAGCAGTGTGACTACATACTCGCGTAGATCGCTGCACGTGCCGGGCGTGTGTCGTGTGACTACACACACACATAACCAACGCTTTTCGGCGAGTTGCTCGTTGTTCTCCCTCGTCGGCAGAGTGCCGTTATAGTTCTTAGCAGTGTGACAACACGCTTGCGCAGAGTCTATACGGAACTTGCTAAACTTGTGTCAGTGTGACGACACACACACACAAGCAGACGTGAAGAGCCGTGAGCCACTCCCTTCCCCCGCGTCCACGAAGTGCCGGCACGGACTGTAACAGTGCGATTACGCAGCGGCATAGCTTTCCGTGCGCATGCAAGGTTTGTGTATGTGTGACCACACACTTGTGCAAACACCCGCAGAGAGCCGCGACCGCGCTGGCTATCCCGGCATTGTGACGGTTCGTTACAAGTGGCGCCCGAGCAGGGACTTAGTCAGATTAGAGGTGGAACGTAAGTTCGAGTGGATTAAAACACCACTAACGGGACAGACTCACGAACGTATTGACAAGCCATCTGGACAGCGATAGTGAAGGGTGTTCACAGGGGATGACCAACCCTGGCGTTGGCATCAAATGGATCTATTCCCGGCGACGAGATGAACTCGAGGCTTTCGCCGAAGAGTTCAAATTCTCGGCAGAAGGGAAGGTCGAAGACCTGAGGCGATCATTCGCATTACTCGTGTCCAAGGCCCGGTTAGACAAAAGCGCGTGGGCTCGTTTGGCAGAACTGGAAGTACGCGACCACGTACTCCACAGCCCGAGGTCCAAGCCTCAACGTCAGAACAGGCTCGCAATTTCTTGACCGCCCCATCGCCGGTGGTGTTCAAGACAGACGAGCCCACAACCAGACATGCGGTCACTAGTCACCCCACACAGACAGCTCCGACTAACAGTAGGCATGCCTACCCCGAGCCAGACGAAATTCCTAGTTTCAGGCCATGCGGAGCCACGCTTGACCGGATTAGGAAATGGGGGATCCAATTCGACGGTCAAGGTGATCCACTGGCTTTTATTGAAGCACTGGAAGAAAGAGCCCAAGCCTACGGCATTGGGTTAAACGCGTTACCTCGGAGTATGGCCAAAGGCCTAATCGACAGCGCCGCGCGTTGGTTCCGCACCAGCGGACTCGGTACAGCCACATGGGCGGAATTCCGCAGGGAATTCCTATCATATTTTCTCCCGCCGCGATACTTCGAACGCCTCGAGGACAGTATTCGGGACCGAAAGCAACTCGACCACGAGTCGTTTAAGGAGTATGTGACCGAAATCCGTTTCCTCATGCATCATGCTGACTACAGCGTGGCGCAAGAGTTGGAGCGGATTTACGACAACTCCCGGCCCGAATACAAATACTACGCTCGACGGCATGAGGTGACTAGCTTGAACCAATTGATTCGGCTAGCCACCGAGTTCGAGAGTATACAGGGTACTTCAGTGACAAACCTGGCAACGACTACCGTCGTAGTACCTCCACGGCCAGCTGAATACCGAACTGTGGCGCCCGCACCAACCACACCCGCATGGCATAATCCCTTCCAAAGCGACCCCCACCCATTACACACGGAACTGACGCAACCCCGCCCTCGAACTGCACAGTCTGGACAGCCCGCGATCCAAGACGTGCGACGCGTGTGTAGACGGTGTGGTCAAGCAGGACATGTACAGGCGGCGTGCCAAAATCCACAAGTCCTATTCTGTTGGGACTGCGGAAAAAGGGACGTCCGTACAGTTAATTGTTGTCGCAGGAACATGACGGGAAACGACCAGCGTCCTCAGCCCCGACGGGAGGAGCCAAGGACACCACTCAACCAGTCCCGCCAGTAGTCCCGGTTTTGTCCGTGACCGGTGGACGGATCATGGCCAGGATCCACGTCGAGCGGATACCGGTAGAGGGAACTCTGGACACCGGAGCCACACGGAGCTTCATCAGCGAAGACCTGGCAAATCAACTCGCTACGTCCCGGAACACCCAACAGAGAGGTGCAAAGATCCGCTTGGCCGACGGCTCTGTCCGTGAGGTCACGAGGACATTGGTAGTACGCATTCGTCTGGCGGACCGACAAGTACGAATGCCCCTTCTGGTTCTCCCCAATGTCCTCGAGCCTGTGATACTCGGAATAGACTTTCTGTGCGCGATGGAAACCAACATCAGTTGTGGTACCGCACAACTCAGACTCCGGAGTGCAAAAGCCCCAAAGCTCATCTCGGTACCCCACCAGGCTGCCCGGTTGGACCCAATTTCGGGGAATCATGCTCCACCCACGCCAGCACCAAGGACGATCGTCACTCGGGATACTCCCATTGTTCCAATCCCTGCACCGAGACTTCGTAAACCTCTCGCTCGAGCCTTGGAGCCTACGACAAACTCAGGTTCTACGATGGGAGGCCCCAGTACCTACGATGTCACCCTCACACCAGATCTACAGACTTCACCCCCAGACCAGGAAGACGATCTGGATCCTACCCCATCGAGCACAGACGCATGGCCACCGGAGATCGCCCCAACCATTCAGGCATTTCTGGAAGAAGAAATTCCAAAGTTCTCCCAGATGACCGGAGTAACCACGATCGCGGAGCACCACATAACGCTTCGAGACGAGAGGCCGATCAAACAGCGGTACTTCCCTAAAAATCCGGCCATGCGACGCATCATCGACGAGCAGGTCGATCAACTGCTGCAGGAAGGCCTTATTGAGGCATCGCATAGTCCTCATAGCGCCCCTATCGTGTTGGTTCGGAAGAAGAACGGCCAATGGCGTATGTGTGTGGACTACCGACAACTCAACGAACGATCAATCCCTGATGCGTATCCTCTTCCCCGGATCACATATATCCTGGAACGCCTCCGACACGCCAAGTTCATTTCAACGCTGGACCTAAAGAATGGCTATTGGCAGATCCCCATGGCACCAAGTAGTCGGGAAGCGACTGCGTTTACGGTACCAGGACGCGGACTCTACCAGTGGAAGGTGATGCCCTTTGGACTACACTCGGCTCCGGCGACCTTCCAACGAGCTCTGGACGCGGTCATAGGGATGGACATGGAGCCGCATGCGTTCGCCTACTTGGACGATATAGTAGTCGTCGGGAACTCTCTGGAAGACCACGCTAAAAATCTGCGGGAAGTGTTGGACCGACTCCGCCGGGCCAACCTCAGGATTAACCACGAGAAGTGTGCCTTCTTCCAGCGACGAATCCATTACCTGGGACATGTCATTAGTGAGGAAGGGATTCATACCGACCCAGGCAAGGTAGCCGCCGTCCGCGACCTACCTCCGCCAACGAATCTCAAGGAATTGAGACAGTGCATTGGAATGGCCTCGTGGTATAGAAGGTTCGTGCCCAACTTTGCCACCGTAGTACAACCAATGTCTTAACTCCTCAAGAAAGGCCGAAAGTGGGTGTGGGCCCTGGAGCAACAGGTCGCGTTCGACCAGTTGAAGGTCCTCCTCACCACAGCACCCGTCCTAGCGTGCCCAGACTTCCACGCCAAGTTTGTGCTACAGACGGATGCAAGCAACGTGGGAATCGGCGCCGTGTTAACTCAGGAAATCGACGGCCAGCAGCGTGCAATCTCCTACGTCAGTCGACGACTGAACAAGGCGGAGGAAAACTATTCGGCTACCGAGAAGGAGTGCCTGGCAGTGATTTGGGCCATCAGGAAACTACGCTGCTACCTGGAAGGATACCGGTTCGAGGTTATCACCGATCATCTGGCCCTCAAGTGGCTGAATTCACTGGAATCACCACATGGCCGAGTAGCACGTTGGGCGTTGGAGTTGCAGCAGTACCAGTACGACGTAAGGTATCGTCCCGGGAAACAGAACGTAGTCGCCGATGCCCTGTCTCGACAACCCGTCACCCGTCTAGACCGGCGAAAGGAGGAGCCCCGCTCGTGTCCTTGGTTGTCTCGACGGATCCGGAAGCGATGAACCACAACGATACCCGGATTACACAGTAAGGGAGGGCCAACTATACCGCCACATCGTGCATCGAGCCGACGACTTCGACGATGTGACCTGGAAGTTGTGCGTACCCCAAGAGATGTGGCTGCGAGTACTCCAGGAGTGCCACGACCAGCCGTCTGCAGGGCATCTCGGTGTACGAAAGACCATCTTGCGAGTCGCACAGCGATACTACTGGCCGGGGATGCACCGCGACGTAAAACGACACATTCGACACTGTCTGAGCTGCCAGAAGTACAAGACGTCACAGCAAAAGCCGGCAGGACACATGCACACTCGAGCCGCCGAAGAGCCGTTCGCCAGTCCCGTGGTGTGTGCCATAGCCAGGGTCGAGGAGACACCCCAAGACTTCCCAGGGCCGTTCTGGGAGTCAGCGTCGGAGGACGAGATGGAGGGCCCACGTTTTCGGCGTCAATACGCGACCACCACAGCCGAAACCCCAGCCCCAGACCCAGCCGAGGACAGAGGCGTGCTTCAGGCCGAGGTGTCGGGAGAAACAAGACAACCGACAGGAGAGCACGCAGGAGACGAGCTCGGCAACACCCCGGAGTCATTGTCGGAGCTCTGGGGCACCCTGGCCCCAGAATTTCCAACAGAGGTCGGGGAAGACGACCTCGATCTTGTGGAAGTCGTCGCCCACGAGAGCGAATTGGTGGAGGCACCATCGACCTGGGCAGTGGAGACGCCGAGACGCCAACTGCCGGGAGGGCTCATCGCGGAAATTCAACAGACCGAGGGCCGCAACACTCGCGCTCGCTTCACGCATGTTTGGTTGGACACGGTCTATCAAATCCACCGTTCCCGAGCAGGCCGAGTCCGGGTCCACATTCACCCGGGAGGAAAGGGGGGGTGTGACGGCCCAAAAATCTGGCAACACAAATAAATCGATAATAATAAACTAAAAAAATACTGAAACAGCGTAAATATATACGGTCTTTAATCGTTCACGCGAGTTAACAGCTCACTTGAGTCAGCAGGAGCTTAACGCTAGCAGACCCAAGTGAGCTTAATAGGGCTCTGTTAAGTAGAAAACTGACCTACTCAACGAGAGGCCAGGAGACAGGCTCTCACTCTCTGGTCAACGATCAACGTAAGCCAAACACACACACAGAAGACAAGTGATTAACCCCAGTATCTAGGATAGCAAAACGTCGTGCAGGTATGTCAGCAAGTACAATTAGTACTTATATCGCCCCCCGTCGTAACTAGAACAGTGCTAGATAAAACAAAATTAGATCAGCGCAATTTCGAGCGCTCTTCTTTACTTACGCGAGTGAATTCGATTGTGTCTCTGCGTGTATGTTCGGTTTACGATGATCGCTGACCAAAAAGTGTTAGCCTGTCTCCTGGCCTCTGTTAAGTAGAAAACTGACCTATTTAACGAGAGGCCAGGAGACAGGCTCACACTCTCTGGTCAGCGATCATCGTAAACCGAACATACACGCAGAAGACACAATCGACTAACCCCAGTATCTAGGATAGCAAAACGTCGTGCAGGTATGTCAGCAAGTACAATTAGTACTTTTATCGCCCCCCGTCGCAGCTAGAACAGTGTGAAATAAAATAAAAGTAGATCAGCGCAAATTCGAGCGCTCTTCTCTACTTACGCGAGTGAATTCACAGTGCGAACTCTGCTTTTCCCCCCTCTCGCCTACAACGGTGTCGGCGCAGCAATCTAGCAGTGTGACTACATACTCGCGTAGATCGTTGCACGTGCCGGGCGTGTGTCGTGTGACTACACACACACATAACCAACGCTTTTCGGCGAGTTGCTCGTTGTTCTCCCTCGTCGGCAGAGTACCGTTATAGCTCTTAACAGTGTGACAACACGCTTGCGCAGAGTCTATACGGAACTTGCTAAACTTGTGTCAGTGTGACGACACACTCACACAAGCAGACGTGAAGAGCCGCGAGTCACTCCCTTCCCCCGCGTCCACGAAGTGCCGGCACGGACTGTAACAGTGCGATTACGCAGCTGCATAGCTTCCGTGCGCACGCAAGGTTTGTGTATGTGTGACCACACACTTGTACAAATACCAACAGAGAGCCCCTCCCCTCGTGTCTACTAAGCGCCAACACTGAACCTAGCAGTGCGACTACGCAGTTGTGCCGACCCAGTGTACGCTTTGTAATTTGAGTGTATGTGACCACGCATACACACAAATAAGACAGCGAGCCGCGACCACTCCTTCCCCTCTTGCTTGCGATTCCCTGTTGCAATCTCGAGCAGTGCGATTACGCTTCTGCGTCCCGAGCAGAGATTTCTTCCTCCAGAAATGCCTCAATAGCTGGGGCGATCTCCGGCGGCCATGCGTCTGTGCTCGATGGGGTCGGGTCCAGCTCGTCTTCCTGATCTGGAAGCGGAGTTTGTAGATCTGAAGTGAGGGTGACATCGTAGGTACTGGGACCTTCCATCGTGGAACCTGAGTTCGTCGAAGGCTCCAAGGCTCGAGCGAGAGGTTTACGAAGTCTCGGTGCAGGGATTGGGACAATGGGAGTATCCCGAGTGACGATCGTCCTTGGTGCTGGCGTGGGTGGAGCATGATTCCCCGAAATTGGGTCCAACCGGGAAGCCTGGTGGGGTACCGAGATGAGCTGTGGGGCTTGTGCACTCCGGAGTCTGAGTTGTGCGGTACCACAACTGATGTTGGTTTCCATCGCGCACAGAAAGTCTATTCCGAGTATCACAGGCTCGAGGACATTGGGGAGAACCAGAAGGGGCATTCGTACTTGTCGGTCCGCCAGACGAATGCGTACTACCAATGTCCTCGTGACCTCACGGACAGAGCCGTCGGCCAAGCGGATCTTTGCACCTCTCTGTTGGGTGTTCCGGGACGTAGCGAGTTGATTTGCCAGGTCTTCGCTGATGAAGCTCCTTGTGGCTCCGGTGTCCAGAGTTCCCTCTACCGGTATCCGATCGACGTGGATCCTGGCCATGATCCGTCCACCGGTCACGGACAAAACCGGGACTACTGGCGGGACTGGTTGAGTGGTGTCCTTGGCTCCTCCCGTCGGGGCTGAGGACGCTGGTCGTTTCCCGTCATGTTCCTGCGACAACAATTAACTGTACGGACGTCCCTTTTTCCGCAGTCCCAACAGAATAGGACTTGTGGATTTTGGCACGCCGCCTGTACATGTCCTGCTTGACCACACCGTCTACACACGCGTTGCACGTCTTGGATCGCGGGCTGTCCAGACTGTGCACTTCGAGGGCGGGGTTGCGTCAGTTCCGTGTGTAAGGGGTCGGGGTCGCCTCGGAAGGGATTATGCCATGCGGGTGTGGTTGGTGCGGGCGCCACAGTTCGGCGTTCAGCTGGCCGTGGAGGTACTACGACGGTAGTCGTTGCCAGGTTTCGTAAATCCGCTCCAACTCTTGCGCCACGCTGTAGTCAGCATGATGCATGAGGAAACGGATTTCGGTCACATACTCCTTAAACGACTCGTGGTCGAGTTGCTTTCGGTCCCGAATACTGTCCTCGAGGCGTTCGAAGTATCGCGGCGGGAGAAAATATGATAGGAATTCCCTGCGGAATTGCGACCATGTGGCTGTACCGAGTCCGCTGGTGCGGAACCAACGCGCGGCGCTGTCGATTAGGCCTTCGGCCATACTCCGAGGTAACGCGTTTAACCCAATGCCGTAGGCTTGGGCTCTTTCTTCCAGTGCTTCAATAAAAGCCAGTGGATCACCTTGACCGTCGAATTGGATCCCCCATTTCCTAATCCGGTCAAGTGTGGCTCCGCATGGCCTGAAACTAGGAATTTCGTCTGGCTCGGGGTAGGCATGCCTACTGTTAGTCGGAGCTGTCTGTGTGGGGTGACTAGTGACCGCATGTCTGGTTGTGGGCTCGTCTGTCTTGAACACCACCGGCGATGGGGCGGTCAAGAACTTGCGAGCCTGTTCTGACGTTGAGGCTTGGACCTCGGGCTGTGGAGTACGTGGTCGCGTACTTCCAGTTCTGCCAAACGAGCCCACGCGCTTTTGTCAAACCGGGCCTTGGACACGAGTAATGCGAATGATCGCCTCAGGTCTTCGACCTTCCCTTCTGCCGAGAATTTGAACTCTTCGGCGAAAGCCTCGAGTTCATCTCGTCGCCGGGAATAGATCCATTTGATGCCAACGCCAGGGTTGGTCATCCCCTGTGAACACCCTTCACTATCGCTGTCCAGATGGCTTGTCAATACGTTCGTGAGTCTGTCCCGTTAGTGGTGTTTTAATCCACTCGAACTTACGTTCCACCTCTAATCTGACTAAGTCCCTGCTCGGGCGCCACTTGTAACGAACCGTCACAATGCCGGGATAGCCAGCGCCTGTCCAGGGTTCGAAAACAAGATTTTTTTATATTTGGTCAGATGGACCGTCAGATAAGAGTGATTTGCAGGGCAGACACCATCGTCTCTACGGGGGGGGGGGGGTTAGAAGGCTCTTCTCGTACTATGTGATATGACGTGGTCGTCGTATCAGCACGGTAGCAAGATCGGCAGATTTAGCGTAGTCGCTAATGGAACTAGGAATTAGGATTACACCCGCTGAAAAGATCCCGTCCCAGAAATACGTGTGCGTGAGTTCAAAGTTTATCCGCTTTCTTTTATTTAACAATGTCTTAAATCCACGTTTAGTTCTAGCCAGTGGACGCAGATGCGTAATCGCACTGCTCGAGATTGCAACAGGGTATCGCAAGCAAGAGGGGAAGGAGTGGTCGCGGCTCGCTGTCTTATTTGTGTGTATGCGTGGTCACATACACTCAAATTACAAAGCGTACACTGGGTCGGCACAATTGCGTAGTCGCAGTGTTGGCGCTTAGTAGACACGAGGGGAGGGGCTATCTGTTGGTATTTGTACAAGTGTGTGGTCACACATACACAAACCTTGCGTGCGCTGCGTAATCGTACTGTTACAGTCCGTGCCGGCACTTCGTGGACGCGGGGGAAGGGAGTGACTCGCGGCTCTTCACGTCTGCTTGTGTGAGTGTGTCGTCACACTGACACAAGTTTAGCAGGTTGCGTATAGACTCTGCGCAAGCGTGTTGTCACACTGCTAAGAGCTATAACGGTACTCTGCCGACGAGGGAGAACAACGAGCAACTCGCCGAAAAGCGTTGGTTATGTGTTTGTGTAGTCACACGACACACGCCCGGCACGTGCAACGATCTACGCGAGTATGTAGTCACACTGCTAGATTGCTGCGCCGACACCGTTGTAGGCGAGAGGGGGGAAAAGCAGAGTTCGCACTGTGAATTCACTCGCGTAAGTAGAGAAGAGCGCTCGAATTTGCGCTGATCTACTTTTATTTTATTTCACACTGTTCTAGCTGCGACGGGGGGCGATAAAAGTACTAACTGTACTTGCTGACATACCTGCACGACGTTTTGCTATCCTATATGCTGGGGTTAGTCGATTGTGTCTTCTGCGTGTATGTTCGGTTTACGATGATCGCTGACCAGAGAGTGTGAGCCTGTCTCCTGGCCTCTCGTTAAGTAGGTCAGTTTTCTACTTAACAGAGCCCTGTTAAGCTCACTTCGGTCTGCTAGCGTTAAGCTCCTGCTGACTCAAGTGAGCTTTTAACTCGCGTGAACGATTAAAGATCGTATCTATTTACGATGTTTCAGTATTTTCTTAGTTTATTAATATCGATTATTTTGTGTGGCCAGATTTTTGGGCCGTCACACCCCCCCTTTCCTCCCGGGCGGATGTGGACCCGGACTCGGCCTGCTCGGGAACGGTGGATTTGATAGACCGTGTCCAACCACACGTGCGTGAAGCGAGCACGAGTGTTGCGGCCCTCGGTCTGTTGGATCTCCGCGATGAGCCCTCGCGGCAGTTGGCGTCTCGGCGTCTCCACGGCCCAGGTCGATGGTGCCTCCACCAATTCGCTCTCGTGGGCGACGACTTCCACAAGATCGAGGTCGTCTTCCTCGACCTCTGTTGAAAATTCTGGGGCCAGGATGCCCCAGAGCTCCGACAATGACTCCGCGGTGTTACCGAGGTCATCTCCTGCGTCCTCTCCGGTCGGTTGTCCTGTTTTCCCCGACACCTCGGCCTGAAGCACGCCTATGTCCTCGGCTGGGTCTGGGGCTGGGGTTTCGGCTGTGGTGGTCGCGTATTGACGCCGAAAACGTGGGCCCTCCATCTCGTCCTCCGACGCAGACTCCCAGAACGGCCCTGTCTCGACCGTTGGGAAGCCTTGGGGTGTCTCCTCAACCCTGGCTATGGCACATGCCACGGGACTAGCGGGTTCGGCCCACTGGTGTGGGGTGGTCCATGCGCCGGTGTTGCACACGGCGGGGCCGACGTAGTTCCACGTCGGTGGGATGCCAAAATATGTGGCGATCGTTTCGCCCGGAGGGACGATGACGTCCAACGTCGTGCGCTCGACTCTTGTGAGCCTCATACCCCACGGCCGGATGGCTGGCTCATAGGAGACCGCCTGCGCCACGCCCTCCACGAAGAAGGGTTCGTCTTCCTCGCTGTCGGACGTGGGAGCAGCCTCCCAATGAGCCAACTCGTCTCCGTCCGTGGGAATGGCATGGTATATGCCATGACCCTGGCGTGGGTCTTGGCGTCTGACGTTTGGTCGGGGCGAGCACGCCCCTGGGGCTGGTCCGATAGGTACATGGTCCTCTTCGTCTTCGTCGTCCTCTTCGTCCTCCTCGTTAAAGCTCGCCGGCGAGTAGTGAGTTCCCTCACACGACTCTGGCCCGCACGAGTACTGCCACTCATACTCGGTCGGGGAAGGGGGCCTAACCTCCCGTGGCTCTGGCACGAAAGAATATTGCCATTCAATCTCCGGTGACGTGTTGCCTGGGTCCTGTGCCCGGTGTGTGTGGGTATCCCACTCGGCGTCCTCAGGCCGGACGGCGGAGTAGTGAGGAGCATCGGGGTGGTAGTAGGTGGGGGACCGTGCTTCGCGGCCTGACCACTCCTCCTGCTCGGTGGTGGTGGCCATCCTCCTTACTCCTTCCCTGGGGGGTGTGGGGGTGCTGTCACCGGCGTTGTCGCGCGGTGGAGTGGTACCTGTCAGGTCTATCGGTTCCATCTTATTTGAGCTGTGGAATAGTGGAGAAAGAGAAAAGCGCCTGGGTTAGCTAATGTCCCGGATGATACTGGAGTGTTTTAGTTCGGGGCGTTCGCGATGGAGGTGTTAGCGGCTACGTTAGTTTTAGTCTTGTTCACATTCTTCCTGACTTTCACCATCGACCTCCTCTTCCCGATCTAGGAACTCCTTCAGATCGGCAATATTGGCGACTCGCCGTTGGAGGGTCGTGGTGTGTTGCAGCCGTACAATGTTCGGAGATATGAACTTCTTTACGAGGTAAGGCCCGTCGAACTTCGGAGCGAGTTTCGCGGCGAATCCTTTCGCGGCGTTGGAGAGGTGATGTTGACGCAACAAGACCTTCATTCCAAGAGCGGGCTGCCACTGTCTGCGGCGCAGGTTGTAGTGTCGGCTTTGGTCGTGGCTAGCTTGGTCTAGATTTCCTCGGACGAGCGTGAATATTTCGCGAAGTCGTTTGGCCGTTTGGGGTCGGGATCTTCGGGGTTCGGGTGAAGTTCGGGAGACATTTCCTCGTATAGGCCTCCTGGGAGTCGGGGTTCCCTACCCTGTACCAGGAAGGCTGGGCTATATCCCGTTGACTCGGACGTGCTGGAGTTCACGGCCAACGTGATCTCTGGAAGTAGGGTATCCCAGGTGTTTTGTTGGCCGTCGACGAGTTGGGCCATCATGGTCTTCACCGTCCTGTTGGCTCGTTCCGTAGGGTTCTCGTGCGGAGCATATGGGGCAGTGTGTTGTATCTCCACACCGGCGGTTTTCAGGAACGCCTTGAAAGCCCACAAACAGCTTTGGGACCCCGAAGTGGGCGAGGATACGCTCCCGGAACGCCCGTTGCAGTCCAGCCGCTGTTGCGCGTCGTAAGGGGCCCAATTACACCCACTTCGAGAATAGGTCGAAGAACACGAGTAACATGGTTTTACCCTGTTTCGAGCGTGGGAGTGGTCCCACGAAATCGGCGCACACTGTGGCGAACGGCTCTTCGGCGGCTCGAGTGTACATGGGTCCTGCCGGCTTTTGCTGTGACGTCTTGTACTTCTGGCAGCTCAGACAGTGTCTAAAGTGTCGTTTTACGTCGCGGTGCATCCCCGGCCAGTAGTAACGCTGTGCGACTCGCAAGATGGTCTTTCGTACACCGAGATGCCCTGCAGACGGCTGGTCGTGGCACTCCTGGAGTACTCGCAGCCGCATCTCTCGGGGTACACACAACTTCCAGGTCACATCGTCGAAGTCGTCGGCTCGATGCACGATGTGGCGGTATAGTTGGCCCTCCTTTACTGTGTAATCCGGGTATCGTTGTGGTTCATCGCTTACCTGTTGGATCCGTCGAGACAACCAAGGACACGAGCGGGGCTCCTCCTTTAGCCGGTCTAGACGAGTGACGGGTTGTCGAGACAGGGCATCGGCGACTACGTTCTGTTTCCCGGGACGATACCTTACGTCGTACTGGTACTGCTGCAACTCCAACGCCCAACGTGCTACTCGGCCATGTGGTGATTCCAGTGAATTCAGCCACTTGAGGGCCAGATGATCGGTGATAACCTCGAACCGGTATCCTTCCAGGTAGCAGCGTAGTTTCCTGATGGCCCAAATCACTGCCAGGCACTCCTTCTCGGTAGCCGAATAGTTTTCCTCCGCCTTGTTCAGTCGTCGACTGACGTAGGAGATTGCACGCTGCTGGCCGTCGATTTCCTGAGTTAACACGGCGCCGATTCCCACGTTGCTTGCATCCGTCTGTAGCACAAACTTGGCGTGGAAGTCTGGGCACGCTAGGACGGGTGCTGTGGTGAGGAGGACCTTCAACTGGTCGAACGCGACCTGTTGCTCCAGGGCCCACACCCACTTTCGGCCTTTCTTGAGGAGTTGAGACATTGGTTGTACTACGGTGGCAAAGTTGGGCACGAACCTTCTATACCACGAGGCCATTCCAATGCACTGTCTCAATTCCTTGAGATTCGTTGGCGGAGGTAGGTCACGGACAGCGGCTACCTTACCTGGGTCGGTATGAATCCCTTCCTCACTTATGACATGTCCCAGGTATTGGATTCGTCGCTGGAAGAAGGCACACTTCTCGTGGTTAATCCTGAGGTTGGCCCGGCGGAGTCGGTCCAACACTTTCCGCAGATTTTCAGCGTGGTCTTCCAGGGAGTTCCCGACGACTACTATATCGTCCAAGTAGGCGAACGCATGCGGCTCCATGTCCATCCCTATGACCGCGTCCAGAGCTCGTTGGAAGGTCGCCGGAGCCGAGAACCTTCCACTGGTAGAGTCCGCGTCCTGGTACCGTAAACGCAGTCGCTTCCCGACTACTTGGTGCCATGGGGATCTGCCAATAGCCATTCTTTAGGTCCAGCGTTGAAATGAACTTGGCGTGTCGGAGGCGTTCCAGGATATATGTGATCCGGGGAAGAGGATACACATCGGGGATCGATCGTTCGTTGAGTTGTCGGTAGTCCACACACATACGCCATTGGCCGTTCTTCTTCGGAACCAACACGATAGGGGCGCTATGAGGACTATGCGATGCCTCAATAAGGCCTTCCTGCAGCAGTTGATCGACCTGCTCGTCGATGATGCGTCGCATGGCCGGATTTTTAGGGAAGTACCGCTGTTTGATCGGCCTCTCGTCTCGAAGCGTTATGTGGTGTTCCGCGATCGTGGTTACTCCGGTCATATGGGAGAATTTCGGGATTTCTTCCTCCAGAAATGCCTCAATAGCTGGGGCGATCTCCGGCGGCCATTCGTCTGTGCTCGATGGGGTCGGGTCCAGCTCGTTTACGAAGTCTCGGTGCAGGGATTGGGACAATGGGAGTATCCCGAGTGACGATCGTCCTTGGTGCTGGCGTGGGTGGAGCATGATTCCCCGAAATTGGGTCCAACCGGGAAGCCTGGTGGGGTACCGAGATGAGCTGTGGGGCTTGTGCACTCCGGAGTCTGAGTTGTGCGGTACCACAACTGATGTTGGTTTCCATCGCGCACAGAAAGTCTATTCCGAGTATCACAGGCTCGAGGACATTGGGGAGAACCAGAAGGGGCATTCGTACTTGTCGGTCCGCCAGAAGAATGCGTACTACCAATGTTCTCGTGACCTCACGGACAGAGCCGTCGGCCAAGCGGATCTTTGCACCTCTCTGTTGGGTGTTCCGGGACGTAGCGAGTTGATTTGCCAGGTCTTCGCTGATGAAGCTCCTTGTGGCTCCGGTGTCCAGAGTTCCCTCTACCGGTATCCGCTCGACGTGGATCCTGGCCATGATCCGTCCACCGGTCACGGACAAAACCGGGACTACTGGCCGGGACCACTCGGCGTCCTCAGGCCGGACGGCGGAGTAGTGAGGAGCATCGGGGTGGTAGTAGGTGGGGGACCGTGCTTCGCGGCCTGACCATTCCTCCTGCTCAGTGGTGGTGGCCATCCTCTTTACTCCTTCCCTGGGGGGTGTGGGGGTGTTGTCACCGGCGTTGTCGGGCGGTGGAGTGGTACCCGTCAGGTCTATCGGTTCCATATTATTTTGAGCTGTGGACTAGTAGAGTGAGAGAGAAGCGCCTGGGTTAGCTAATGTCACAGATGATACTGGAGTGTTTTAGTTCGGGGCGTTCGCGATGGAGGTGTTAGCGGCTACGTTAGTTTTAGTCTTGTTCACATTCTTCCTGACTTTCACCATCGACCTCCTCTTCCCGATCTAGGAACTCCTTCAGATCGGCAATATTGGCGACGCGCCGTTGGAGGGTCGTGGTGTGTTGCAGCCGCACAATGTTCGGAGATATGAACTTCTTTACGAGGTAAAGCCCGTCGAACTTCGGAGCGAGTTTCGCGGCGAATCCTTTCGCGGCGTTGGAGAGGTGATGTTGACGCAACAAGACCTTCATTCCAAGAGCGGGCCGCCACTGTCTGCGGCGCAGGTTGTAGTGTCGGCTTTGGTCGTGGCTAGCTTGGTCTAGATTTCCTCGGACGAGCGTGAATATTTCGCGGAGTCGTTTGGCCTTGGTGTTTTGTTGGCCGTCGACGTGTTGGGCGCAGTCCCAACAGAATAGGACTTGTGGATTTTGGCACGCCGCCTGTACATGTCCTGCTTGACAACACCGTCTACACACGCGTTGCACGTCTTGGATCGCGGGCTGTCCAGACTGTGCACTTCGAGGGCGGGGTTGCGTCAGTTCCGTGTGTAAGGGGTCGGGGTCGCCTCGGAAGGGATTATGCCATGCGGGTGTGGTTGGTGCGGGCGCCACAGTTCGGCGTTCAGCTGGCCGTGGAGGTACTACGACGGTAGTCGTTGCCAGGTTTGTCGAACTACCCTGTATACTCTCGAACTCGGTGGCTAGCCGAATCAATTGGTTCAAGCTAGTCACCTCATGCCGTCGAGCGTAGTATTTGTATTCGGGCCGGGAGTTGTCGTAAATCCGCTCCAACTCTTGCGCCACGCTGTAGTCAGCATGATGCATGAGGAAACGGATTTCGGTCACATACTCCTTAAACGACTCGTGGTCGAGTTGCTTTCGGTCCCGAATACTGTCCTCGAAGTATCGCGGCGGGAGAAAATATGATAGGAATTCCCTGCGGAATTGCGACCATGTGGCTGTACCGAGTCCGCTGGTGCGGAACCAACGCGCGGCGCTGTCGATTAGGCCTTCGGCCATACTCCGAGGTAACGCGTTTAACCCAATGCCGTAGGCTTGGGCTCTTTCTTCCAGTGCTTCAATAAAAGCCAGTGGATCACCTTGACCGTCGAATTGGATCCCCCATTTCCTAATCCGGTCAAGTGTGGCTCCGCATGGCCTGAAACTAGGAATTTCGTCTGGCTCGGGGTAGGCATGCCTACTGTTAGTCGGAGCTGTCTGTGTGGGGTGACTAGTGACCGCATGTCTGGTTGTGGGCTCGTCTGTCTTGAACACCACCGGCGATGGGGCGGTCAAGAACTTGCGAGCCTGTTCAGACGTTGAGGCTTGGACCTCGGGCTGTGGAGTACGTGGTCCAGTTCTGCCAAACGAGCCCACGCGCTTTTGTCAAACCGGGCCTTGGACACGAGTAATGCGAATGATCGCCTCAGGTCTTCGACCTTCCCTTCTGCCGAGAATTTGAACTCTTCGGCGAAAGCCTCGAGTTCATCTCGTCGCCGGGAATAGATCCATTTGATGCCAACGCCAGGGTTGGTCATCCCCTGTGAACACCCTTCACTATCGCTGTCCAGATGGCTTGTCATTACGTTCGTGAGTCTGTCCCGAGAAGGGAAGTACGAGAAGGCTCTTCTCGTACTATGTGATATGACGTGGTCGTCGTATCAGCACGGTAGCAAGATCGGCAGATTTAGCGTAGTCGCTAAGGGAACTAGGAATTAGGATTACACCCGCTGAAAAGATCCCGTCCCAGAAATACGTGTGCGTGAGTTCAAAGTTTATCCGCTTTCTTTTATTTAACATTGTCTTAAATCCACGTTTAATTCTAGCCAGTGGACGCAGATGCGTAATCGCACTGCTCGAGATTGCAACAGGGTATCGCAAGCAAGAGGGGAAGGAGTGGTCGCGGCTTGCTGTCTTATTTGTGTGTATGCGTGGTCACATACACTCAAATTACAAAGCGTACGATGGGTCGTCACAACTGCGTAGTCGCACTGCTAGGCTCAGTGTTGGCGCTTAGTAGACACGAGGGGAGGGGCTCTCTGTTGGTATTTGTACAAGTGTGTGGTCACACATACACAAACCTTGCGTGCGCACGGCCAGTAGTAACGTTAGTGGTGCTTTAATCCACTCGAACTTGCGTTCCACCTCTAATCTGACTAAGTCCCTGCTCGGGCGCCACTAACGGGACAGATTATTAAACATTTTCGACATTATTTGTTGGGCAGAAACTTTGTCGTTTATACTGACTGCAACTCGCTAAAGTCGTCGAGAAATAAACAAGATTTAACCCCCAGAGCACAGCGTTGGTGGGTGTATTTACAGTCATTCACATTCGATATTCAGTATAGAAAGAGGAAAAGAATGGCATGCGTTGACTTTTTATCGAGAAATCCTCTTTCACCAAAGTATACTTCAACCGCAAAAATAGTCGAAGAGAAAAGAGTAAATTTAGCTGAAATTTCAAGTAACTGGCTTATTGCTGAACAACGTCGAGATTCGGACATAATTAAAATTGTTAAACATTTTAAAAACTTTTATCTGCCTGAAGATATTGCGAAAACCTATGAACTAAGGGCAGAAGTATTCTTCATCGGAAAATACAAAGAAATGGAATAACACGTTGTTTACCAGTGGTGTCACGAGCTTTCAGATGGTCTGTCATAAATCAAGTTCATGAGTTCATAATGCATTTAGGTTTTTTGAAGATATTGGATAAAACTTACCCGTTTTTACTGGTTTGACAATATGTCAAAATATGTAAAAAAAATTGTCGAAAACTGCATCACTATTTCTTGGCACACTATCCACTTCGATATAACAGGAAAATTAAGTGGCAAGAGTGACCAGAAGGAGTATGTTATTGTTCAGATAGACGCGTTTACCAAATATGCCTATCTTAGTCATAGTCTTAAGTTAGACAGTGAGAGTTGTATAATATAAAAGCCGTTCAATCTGCGGTGTCATTGTTTGGAGTACCAAACCGAATAATAGCTGACCAGCAAAGGTGTTTTACAGGCGCAAAGTTCAGTCAATTTTGTTCAGATCAAAAAATAAACTTGCATTTGATAGCCACTAGTTCAAGTCGAGCTAATGGTCAAGTGGAGCGAACCATGAGCACGTTGAAGAATATGTTAACGGCGGTTGAAACTGGAATACAGACGTGGCAGGATGTGTTGGGCACTACGAAAGCAAGTCCATTAGAAATGTTATTGGGAAAGGTAGCACGACCATTACGATTACTTCCACCTTGTGATTTAGAAAATGTTATTGATCTGCCAAACGTAAGAGCGTAAACTGCAAAGAATGTATAAGCCAATACAGCTTATGATAATGAACGATTTGATAGAAATAAGGCAAAAGTAACAAAGCACATAGTTGGAGATTTTGTGTTACTTAAAAGCGAAGAAAGACACCACACCAAGCTAAGTCCGAAATTTAAGGGGCCTTTTGAAATAGTAAAAGTTCTAGAAGGTGACTGGTACATTTTAAAGTCTTTAACTAATAAAAGAAATTATAGATACGCACATGAGCATTTAAGAAAATTACCAGAGGGGCAAGTGCCCGAGGAGCTAAATGTGTACGATGATTATAATAATATTGACGAAAGTAATGTAACCGTTGCAGAAAAGAGTGAAAATGCAAATACTGAGAGTATTGAGAGTATTGAAGAAGAGAGTGATGAAAATATTGAGAGTATTGAAGAAGAAAGTGATGTACACCAAGAAGGGTGATGAAGTTGTACTGCTGGCCAACAAAAATGGCAGAGTACTGAGACCATAAAATGTAATGCAAGCTCAAGTGCAAAACATATTCTTTGTTTTGATTATGGCGTGTGGGGCATTCGATTATGCGACTATTAGAGTGAATAATGAAGAGGAATTAATAATTAAAAAAAAAAAGATGAATGAAAAGAAAGAAAGAAAAATTGAATTGATGGAAAAAAAATGATGGTTATGGAACTCAATACTGTTTTGTGAAATTGTTAATATGATAATTTGTTATGAATTAAGATAAGAAAATTGGCTTTTGTTATGAAACTATTTAATGTTCAGTCTAATAAATAAAAGAAGGAAAGAAAATTCTAATGTTGTTAGCGCCAGAATGGCCGTGTCTGCGCATTGAAACTGCATGGTTGTAAATGTGCGTGTGTGCGAATACACATTTTCGGGTATTTCACCAGAAATGGTAATTTCACAAGAATGGTAAAATTGCATCAGCTTCTAACTGCGCCGTGAGTGGTTGTCTGTATTGCGTCGTTTTAGAAAGTACCATTTTAGCGGGGCGACAGAGTTGTGTCGCTGTCGCCGGGTGTGATTCTAAGGCATAGACATAGAAGCTGTGTGCTGCCGTCTTCGCTTGAGAAAACTTCGAAACGCGCTTCGCTTAAATGGAAGACAAGCATAATTCGACATATACTTTATAACACACAGCGTAAAGCTCGATAAAATTACACCGAGCAATTATATTGCAAAAAAGTTAAGGTAGATCCTGAAATTTTAAACTTTAGACTAGACTTCAGGTTCTTAAGATTAGAAAGTTTTTTACAAAACCAAGGAAGTTTATTAGTCCTATGCGGAAAATTTGAAGGAATACTGACATCAAAGCAAAGATTTAATTTAATTTGGTTTAATTTTGGAAAGTTTGCCTTTTGAAAGCAACGAACTCGATCGGCAGCTACATCAAAATTAGTGAGTAGAGATCTGCTAAGTTCGATCCTTTACTCCAGGGTTGGATGATAAGGGTCTTCAAGAGATTTAAGTGGCTCCGATATAGATAGATCTACGCTGTAGGTTCCGAGACAAAGCACAGATCTGATTGCCGGCAAAGAGAATTTCGTATATTGTTAATTTGACCTCAAGTAAACCATCAATAAAGTCATGTCGGTTTGAAGGAATAAGAAAACAAAAGTTATCACAAGCTGTTCCAGGAAGGTCAAAGTCTCCTAGAACAACAATATGATCTTTGTCGGATAACAAATAAAAACAGATTTGATTGCTTCCAGGTGATCCTGGTATTTATTTAAAGTCGACTATGAACAGTCGACATTGAAGAAATTATAATATAAAACAAGTAAGAAAGCTACAGTCGAGAGTGCTCGACCGTTTGATACCCGCAACCCATTTCGAGAGAAAACAAAAAACATAAATGATATTTTAACAAAAAATATACCAAATATACTAAAGCTTGTTTTTTTGTATATATTTGACAAAAGCGGGTAAAAATCCACAACACCATTATGGTCACACTGTCAACTAAACAAACAAAGCGCGGGCAGCTGCAAGTAAATTTTGCATATAAAATTGACTCTTTAATAACTTCCTTGTTTTTCATTCGATCTCAACCAAATTCACAGGAATAATTAAGAATATAATTATTATTTTGCATACCAAAATTCAATGCTCTAGGTCTATTATTACGGCTTTAACAGACTTTTAAGGGCGGAAAGGGGCGTGGCATCCAACTTTTGAAATAAACTTGATCTGCGTAGGACCTATAGGAGTACTGTCCCCAAATTTGGTAGCTCTAGTTCTTATAGTCTCTGAGATCTAGGTGTTCATACAGACGGACAGACGGACAGACTGACAGACGGACAGACGGACATGGCTATATCGTCTCGGCTGTTGACGCTGATCAAGAATATATATACTTTATGGGGTCGGAGATGCCTCCTTCTGCCTGTTACATACATTTTCTGTTGGCACTAAGTTATAATACCCTTCCACCCTATGGGTAGCGGGTATAATTATGATAAAAGAGTAAAATTATGTTAAATAAAAATATTTTTGTAGCTTAAAATTAAAACAAGTAAGAAAGCTACAGTCAAGAGTGCTCAACCGTATGATACCCGCAAACCATTTCGTGAGAATACAAAAAGCTTAAATATTTTAACAAAAAATATACCACAGAATATACTGAAATTTGTTTGTTTTTCATATACATATTTTTAGGAAATCCATTAAATATCACACTGTCAACTAAACAAACAAAGCGCGAGCAGCTGCAAATGAATTTTGCATATAAAATTGATTCTTTAATAACTTCCTCTAACTGTTTTCCATTCGATCTCACTCAAAATCACAGGAATCATTGAGACTATAATTATTATTATGCATACCAAAATTCAATGTTCTAGGTCTATTATTACGGCTTTTCCAGTTTTTGGGGCGTGGCAAAAATCTAAAACAAACTTGTTCTGCGTAAGGCCTACACGAATACTGTCACCAAATTTGATATCTCTAGGTTATTCACACACCGGGTGACCGGGTGCTTTTCCATAAATTGGTAAGTTAACTGTGTAAATTATGTGGATCGTCTATTTGAGGTTAAATTCACCACTCTGTCCATAGTCTAAAATGCGCGTGTGTGAGCACACGTGAGCACACGAAGATCATTGGCATCATACAATCGTTTGCTATTCCAATATGATCCCACTGCGAACTACAGTGATGATGAACATTTAGATATTGGACCAATGACGACTATATGTAATGCGTTGAAGTTTAAAAGAGAAACGGCGGGATTGTGCTGCGCAACCGGAAAAGTCAAACTGGATCCATTACTTACACCACCACAGCCACTGAAACAATTGTTCGATGTAAGTGATCCCGATTCCACCCATTTTCTTTAACACATCCTTGAATATAATTGCTTTCGATGACTTCTTTTGGAGTTAATATCATTCCAGAAGGTGGCTTCATGGCGACTTGCAAGGTAAAAGATACAACACACATAACCAATACAATAAATTGCAACACATAACAACTACATACATATACACCATCACACAATCAGAAGCCGTACTCTTCAACAATATCATTTCCATGGTTCAATGGTGCCAACACCAGATGAAACGCATAAATTTCTGCAAATATATTCCATTTCGTCGATGTGCTGAATGTGCGGTGCAATATACAGGGAACACAACAGTTAAAGAGACGAATTATTGAACAGCTGCAAGCATTTTTCACGCTAATAATGATGTGGTTAATATGTTCAAAACAGCATTGGACGGATGCCATCAGATACTCACAAATTCGTCATAAAAGCGGATTGTACTCCAACAGGTGAACATGTGCGAAGATTCAATGCACCCACCGTTAATGATGTTGCGATTATTGTTGGCGATCAAACTAAATCGCGAGATATTGTCGTTCAGCGAAGAAGCAATATCATGCAACGAGTAAACGAGACACATCGTTTGTACGATGCGTTACAATATCCAATAATTTTTTGGCAAGGGATACAACATCACGTTGAAGATGGTCGATCCAATTACAGGTACAATATTCACACACTATTGCTATTATTGATTCCCATTAACAATTCATTTAATTTACCATTTTCAGGCGTATTCACGAATAAAAATCTAAGCGCAATGAATTACTATGCGTATCCTATGATGATTCGTACACATGAGGAGAATGTCATTCTGAAGTGCCGTCGGCTATTCCAGCAATTCGCTGTTGACATGTATGTCAAAGTCAAGACCAAACGTTTAGCGTTTATCCGAATCAATCAGGCATAGCTACGATCTGACGAGTATATTCACTTGTGTGATGCTATTTATTCAGATGGTGATGTTCAAAATATTGGACGTCTGAGAATTCTCCTGTCATCTTATATCGGAAGCCCACGCCACATGCATGAATACGCTCAAGACGCTATGACGTACGTGCGAAACTATGGAACTCCGGATTTATTTATTACCTTCACATGCAATCCGAAGTGGACGGAAATTGAACGTGAGTTGGAACCGGGCCAAAAACCGCAAGACCACCATAACATAATCGCAAGAGTATTTCAGCAGAAACTCAAGGTTATGATGGATGTGTTTACTAAATATCAAGTTTTTGGTGACACACGTTGTTATATGTACTCGGTGGAATGGCAGAAGCGTGGACTACCGCATGCTCATATCCTAATGAAAATGAAGTGAAATTTCTGATCCAGTCACTGATCCCCATCTACACGACATTATGACGACACAGATGGTGCATGGACCGTGCGGTGCATTAAATCCATTATCGCCTTGCATGGCTGATGGAAAGTGCACAAAACAATATCCGCGACCGTTAGTTGCTGAAACAGTCACAGGGAACGATGGATATCCAGTTTATCGTCGGTGTTCAAAAGAAGATAATGGTCGAACTATCAAAGTTAAAGTTCAAAATCAAGAGATTGAGATCGGAAATGAATTCATTGTGCCATATCGCCCGCTGCTATCACGAATTTTCAAAGCAAATGCAAACGTTGAGAGTTGTCATTCGGCCAAACCAATCAAATATTTATGCAAGTACGTAACAAAAGGCAGCGACATGGCTGTGTTTGGTATTGCATCGAAAAATGCGAAAGACGAAATCAGCGACTTTCAAATCGGCAGATACGTCAGTACTAATGAAGCACTGTGGCAATTATTGTCATTTCAAATTCATGAAAGATATCCCACAGTTGTATGTACATTTAGCAGTGCATTTGGAAAATTGAATGGCCACCAATGCCAAACATATCGAGAAGCATGTCAACTATTGGGTTTGCTAGAGAACGATTCTCATTGGGAACTAACACTTGCAGATTCAGTTGTTTCAATTTATATAATGCGTACCAAATACGAACGCTGTTCGCAATTATCATCTCCAAGGTTGCCAATTTTCAAATTCCAAGTAACAGTTGAGCATTAGAATTAAATGAAATAATATCAAATTTACGTGTAATATATGAAATAAAAGCATCACAGAATCTAAATAAATACGAATACGAATAAATGCATAATTTAGCAGCATCATCATCATACCATACCATTGTTTCGGTTTATTGGCGTGGGAAATTCGTAGACGGGTTGTTCAAAAATAAAACACAACCAATTCAGTTATGGAACAAATACAAAGACGACATGTGTGAAGATATCTTTCATCGCTTCCGAATTCAAACGAATAATCCCAACATCCAAATAACCGATGAAATCTACAAAGAAGCATTGATTCTGATTGAGGATCAATGCTTGACTATTGCAAACAAGCTAGTGATTGGAGTAGGAATGATTGCGCCAAATCGATCGATTCACGATGCATTCAACCAAGAATTAAATCGAGAGCTGCAATACAATGTTGATACATTGCAGGAATTCGTTCGAAATAATGTGCCGTTGCTGAATGAACAGCAAAAACAATTATACGAAACATTAATGCAAGCTTTGGACTACAATACTGGTGGTCTATTCTTCCTGGACGCACCTGGAGGATCAGGGAAAACATTTGTTATTTCATTGATTTTGGCCACAATTCGATCAAGATGTGACATAGCTTTGGCGTTAGCATCATCTGGAATTGCAGCGACTCTTCTAGATTTCGGTCGTACTGCACATTCTGCCCTAAAGTTGCCACTCAATTTAAACACAATTGATACTCCAACATGCAATATTTCCCGATCCAGTGCAATGGGAAAAGTGTTGATGAAATGCAAACTCATTGTTTGTGATAAGTGCACAATGGCACATAAGGAATCACTTGAAGCACTTAACTTCACACTGAAGGATCTTCGGCGAAATAACAACATATTATATGCTTGCCTGAAGGCATCATGTTTATGGAATAACATAAAAACAATATCGCTAACCATTAATATGAGAGTTCAACTTCAAAATGATCAAAGTGCTGCACAATTTTTCAAACAATTGTTAGCTGTTGGAAATGGAAAAGTCGCAGTTGATGCAACTTCTGGATTGATTACCAACGACTTTTGCCAATTTGTAGACTCTCAATTAGCACTTATTGAAAATATTTTCCCAAACATTACTGAGAATTATCAGAATTATGCTTGGTTGAGTCAACGAACAATTCTTGCCGCAAAGAATAATGATTTACACGCACTGAATTGCACCATTCAAGCAAAAATTGCTGGCGATTTGGTGGCATACAAATCCGTTGATTCCATAACAAATCACGATGATGTAGTAAATTATCCAACAGAGTTTTTGAACTCTCTGGAGTTCCAACTGATATTGCGCAATTTGAATCCACTGCGACTTTACAACGGTACTCGACTTTCGGTAAAAAGACTTATGCCGAATTGGACGAGGCAACCATTATCAATGGAAAGTACGCAGGTGAAAATGTATGTATGTATTTTACGTCAGACCAAAAACAAAAAATTTGGTTTACCAAAGAGCACTTCAATGACACGGACAATTTGCGGATACGTTCGATTCAGTATTTACTTTGTCTTCACTTCCAATTACTTAAATAAGTACAACTAAATAACACGTTATGAAATGAAACAAAATTTATCATTTTCAAATAAAAAAAAAATGTCTTCATCTTTTAATCACCAAAAGAAATAAAGCCATCTGGTAGCGAAACGGAGTTTGCCAGGTTTGCTAGTTACAGTTATAAATATGTTTAATTTGTGAAAGAGAAATTTCAATAATGCCATTTAGAAACTCATACGAAAAAGAAAAAGATAATACTCTAGTATTATCAACAGCAGACCAAGATATGTTTTGTAATTTAAAATCACAAAGCACAAAAAAGATTAGCTATCTTTTAGTTTAGAGGATAAGAAAAGTGCTCCAAATAAACAGAAATATCAGATTGAGGTGGGATGTACGAACAAGTGATACAGGCTGAAATTTGACCAATCGTTGTCTTAATGGCGACAAATTCAATGCCGGACTCCGAGCAGATTAATTCCGACTTTAGGTCAGAATCATTGGCAATAAGAACACCACCATCAATTCTAGACAAACGATCACATCTGTAAGACGTAAATTTATTACTAAAGAGAGATAAGTTAGAAATTTCAGGCTTTAACCAAGTTTAGATGGTTTTGATTTAATACCCCTTACGCTTTGATACGCTATACGAATAGGGGAGGTTAGCTGAACGGGATTAATATTTTGTTCTTTGAAGCATTAATGTTAGTTTTAATTATAGTAGGAGCTTGAGCAAAGATGATATTAGGAAGAAAATCTACTGATGTTACATTTATTTGGCCTGAACTCATGTACCACCATATGAGGTGGCCAGATACTCGGGTCACACAACAAAGAAAATGAGTCGGAAGGAACAGTAAATTTAAATGAAGCAATTTCCCGAGGAGTTAACAAATTGAATTTTTTTATGGCTACTGATAGGATTTTGTAGCGATATTAGCTGAGATGGCCGCGCACGAAGTATCGGCAGATAAACGATAATTAAATATCTGCTTTCTCGGAGCCAAAACAGGAAATAGGGGGGTGTTAGTATTAGCAATAATATTGGGTGTAGGTGGTGAGGCAATAATCGGACAATAAGGAATGAGACCTCAATACAGACATTGGGAATCGGAGGTACTAAAGAAATTGTGGTTTGTTCCGCAGATTAACGGTTGCCACCACTAATTAAAGGAGTTTTTTAAACGGAATGGAGGGGGGGGAAGTTCTACATAAATGCAAGGAGAAGAAGTTAGCGGTGAAAATACCAAAAGTGGAGGACGATCAGGTTAAGGAACAGATTACGAGTCCGAGGAATGCTTTGTAGGCGTATTAAAATCGTATTAATTTGGTCATTATACGAAGTTTAGCAAATTGGTTTTTCACTTAGTTATACATACGTGAAAATCCAATTACTTTTTAATGCATACCGGACATGACCACTTAATTCCACCGCTACCTTTTTTCACAGCAGCAGATCTTATCATGATCGCGCCCGGTAATGCCTGCACATTTTATATGCATCAAACTTTCACACAGCCAACAAGAAACAAACTTAGACTAGTCTCCATCACGAGTCAGCCCGTAAGTACCATTTAATTTGCAGCAATGCATAATTATATAAATATAAATTAAGTATTTCGAGTTCTTGTTTATTTTTTATTTATTAATATTTTTATTTATTAATATGTTTTATTTGGAATAAGTTTGACATGTGAAAGAGATCAGGCCGAAGTGCCGTGATCTATGAGCAAATAAAACTAAGGCTTAACCGATACGCTGCAGCCAAGGTCGAAATATAAACTAAAGCTACAAAAGACATATGCAAATTACTTGGCTACTTGAAGATACTCACAACGGCCGCTAAGAATGCTTAGCTTGCGTTTTGAATTCTGCCGTTGTGTTAAAACATCCGGCCCAGCACTGAGTCAGCGTCTGTGGCTGGTGTCATATTTAGGACTTGTTGACTTATATTAACTGCTTTCCCTTAAGTTAGGGCCGCCCTCGGCCGTACCTAACTTGGCGATCACTTCTCTAATTTCATTGGCTGTTGTCTTCTTTCTGGTGAATCGACGCAAACGAGGGCACAACAAATAGCACTCAATGAAAAAGCTATTACAACGCTGTTAACGCTGCTTACGTCTTCCTTAACTTCATTGATGATCTCCAGGTTCCTTTCATTTGACCGATGAAGATACAGGAGACTCAGGACGTCGTGATGTCCGGTGACCTTCAGGAGGGGAGATGTAGCGTCACCTGGGAACTGGCTCCGGATACTGTTAAGATTACGGTATCGGGTGCCATTGATCTCAATCCAATCGCTAAAAGTGATTAGTCTCAGTTCGATTGTCAAGGCTAACCTTAGCCGCTCGATCGTTGTTGATGACAACCCCGTCGTCCACCCATGTAATAGGGTCAAGATGGCTCGGTTGTACTCGGCATCTGGCTGCTCCGCCGGCATGAAGCTTGCTAGCACAAGAACTGTTTGGAGATATCTGAGAAAACGTTCCTTCCGGTGTTGAAGAACAGTTCTTGAGCGCGTGCACTTGGCCTCCGCATTCAGCTACAACATTGTCGTCTATCTGGAGCACTATATTACTCTGTGATAATGGATATAACATTATTTTTTTGCATGCTTCTTTGATTTTGGGAAACTAATAATAAATAGAAGGGCATTAGAAGACTGTAATACTTTCACGGACGCAACGGACATAACGTCGGCTATGGGGATTTCCGGTTGATCAAGCCAAACAGATTTAAAATCTGAGTGATCTAATATATTAGAGCTTACGATGTTAATCTTTGCAAGGGTTACCGCCAGCATTAAATTCTGCAGTTCCATCAACAACATTCTGTTCCGAGCTAAAAGTGTCTCGTATAAGTGCCCGGAATGTATCTGCTCTTTCTTTGCAGTTTTAAGCAATGTATTGACAGTAGCTGTAAGCTGATTTATTTGCTCTTGGATTCTCGTATTAATTGCTACCTGCCTGTTGTAAGCGTTTATTAGTTTTAGCTCTGTGAATTTGATGTTCTCAAAATCACTGGCATCGTGTGTTCCCGCTACAACTTTTAGGGCGGTGCCTAAAAAGTCCAAGCTCCTTGTAACCCTATGATGCACGTTGAGAGCTTCCAGCTAATCTTTAAGGTGGGCCGCATCCACGGCTGGAAGCTTCCTCATATGAGACTGTAAAAACATTTCACACAGCCCCATGGTTTTGTTAACCATTTTCTCGTACTCTGAGATGTTCGCTGAGTGCTTGACGGAACCGAACTCCTCCCATACCAATACTTGGCCCTCCAGTATAGGGATATATTTGGCGTGCGAATAATTGGTTATGCGCGGGACAGTTCGCTGTGAACTGTTGCTGCACAGGACTTAGCATCCGGCTCGTCCAAAACATTAAGCTGCTGCCTGCGACTTGCCTGGTTTATAGTAGACGTGAGCATTCGTTTCTTCAATGCGCTCCTTCTACCTTTTAATTTTGGCATTCGGATTCGACTCCGAAACGGCAAACGTTAAAGGTTGGTTATCGGTGAAGATATTTATGTCTTTAACACCGTAAAGGTAATGGCGTAGTTTGCCGAGGGCCCAAACTATGGCGAAAAGTTCCCGTTCATTGGTGGCGTAGTTCACCTCTGAGGCTTTTAATGTCCTGGAGATCATTGAGATAGGGCGACCCTCCTGAGACAGTACTGCTCCGATACCATACGCTAAAGCATCTGTCGTTAGATCAAATGGCTTCTTAAAGTCGGGGTAACTGATTCTCCATTCTCACCCTTTATGATGTCAGAATTGGGCTTTTCTATTCATTCAGTCTTTAATGAAGCATCGATAGTAGCTGGCCATACCCAAAAATGATCCGACTTCGAATACATTCTTTGGTTCTGGGAATTCCTGAATAGCTTTAACTTTTTCTGGGTCTGTCGTGGCACCAATACTGGACACGACAAAACCAAAAAATCCCACGCTTTTCTAAAAAAAAACGCGATTTCTCTTTGGAAACCTTCATGTTGGCATCGTATAAGTTAACTGCAACATTGTCAGGATTCAGTGGCATAAACAATTGAGCAACTTTGTAATCAAATTGTTGCGCAGTATTGACCACTCGAGTTCAATAATCTAAATATCCGCCGATCGATCCTAAGAAAACAACATAAAATGCTGAATTCACAAAATTGTCGCCGTCGGCAACAATGCATCCGCCTATGCCAACGTCGCTACTAAATACGCCAACGTCACCGCTAAGTTCGCCAGCGCCGCTGCCGCTATCCCACAGCTAGCTTAGGTTATTCTTAAGATTTGTAAAATTAGTTCAATTTTGAAGTTTCAATAAAGAAGGTCTTTCTATCAAACTTATTGGAATTTAACTGGCGCCCGAGCAGGGACCAGCACGAGGCAAATTGATTAAGTTCCATCGTCAAGGCAAACGACTGTAAAACTGTGCTGGCCCACCAACCCGCTTTTCGGTAGAACTCTTCTTAACTGAAAATGAAAGCACTTATCGGCGGATTACGCGCTTTGTCAGGCAAGTCCGCAGAGCATCCTTCATCCGTGTGTACTGCAGGAGCCTTAGTAGCAAAAGCAAACAGGAGAACATCCAGGGCCCCAGGAGGAGTAACCGCATCAACACATACTGAAAATGTAAGCTAGTGAATGAGTAAAAGAAACATACCTAAAACGAAAGAAAACATAAAGAAAAATTAATATTTAAGTGAACAAACGAAAGAAAATTAATATTTAAGTGAACAAACGAAAAGAAAACACAAAGAAAATTAAAATTAAGTGAACAAAATAAAATAAGTGAATCAAAGTTACAAAATGAATAAAACTAAAATTAAGATTTAGATGAAAGTGTAAATGATCAGGTTAAAAACTTTTGGAAAATCAACTGAATTATCACAAGCCGTAAAACGAGAATATATAAACGACTGCTGTGGCGAATTTAATGACTAATAAAATAAAATTCTTCGCGCAACAAGCAGTATAACAAAACCCAATTCTGCGAATCCTACAAGGACCCTCCAGAATAGAAGGCCAAAACCAGCTACTGGTTTTCACACAAATTAAAATTAAAAAAAAAAACAATTTTTTTGGATTGATCACAATTGATTCACAACTTTCAGTGAAAATTATTCGATGCAAGTCTATTTACATCAACACAATTACTATTACACATAAAAAATTAAATTATTAATAAGTAAAAACAAAACAACTTGATACTTCTAAAATCAACACAATTTCCATTACACTTAAACACACCCAATTAATTAATAAGTAAAAACATAATACCTTGATACTTTTAAAATTCTCCTTAACTGAAATTCAATTGAAAATTTATCAAAATGTCCAATCCAAACAATTTATTAAGACCTGCGATTCCTGTGACAAACAATAATAAACCAACGCAATCCAGTTTTAATACAACAGACCTAATAACAGCTCTCATTAAACAAATATTAGATGAATCATTGCCATCCTTTTTACAACAGTCCCAAAATTTCACTTTTGACTTTGCAAGTGCAAAAGCACACAAAATTAATGCAGAACATCAAGGAAATTTAGCCGACTTAGACAGAGTGCCAGATATTGTGAAAATTCTACGAAAGTTTTTAGGAGATCCATCTGTGTTCGATTCATAAAAACAAAGTGTAGATAGAATCCTAGAAGCATACTCAAACACAGTTGGTACACCAAAATATTTCAGCATATTACAAACCATTCGTAACAAAATAACAGGCAATGCGGACACCCCATTTGAATCATACACTGTTCCTCTAAATTGGGAGGCCATGTCAAAGTGCCTTACACTACAAAGTGCCTACTTACAGAAGTTAATAAGCGACAACGAAATTTCAATATTCAGGCAGAGACCGATCAACAAACCACCGACACAGGAGGACCAATACCGTCAATGAATGAATATGAACAGATTATAAACGAACATGATGAACAGGAAAACTACGACGACACACTTGCAGACTATGTTGAGTTGACTACCAACGATGAACAGGAACCACAGTATGATGACACTTATCTTAATTTTTTAAAATAACAGGCTCCTGACAACCCTATTTTGAATGCAAAGGGAAGAGCGGAGATGTACTTAAGATATTAATTGACACCCGCTCTAACAAAAATTATATCTAAACAAAATTTGTTCCAAATCCAATACCAAAGATAGATAAATTTCACGCTGTATCTGTAGGAGGAAACATACCAATTACCCACCATTAAATGGCAAATCTGTTCAATGACCCAAAAGCAACAATAAAGTTGTATCTGTTACCGACCCTCAAAAGATTTGATGCAATATTGGGAAATGATAGTCTAAAAGATCTTGGTGTCATTCCCAACTTAGAGAAAACTGATCTTAAGGAATGAAACAATCATTCCTATCAAGCAAAAGAAATTCGAATCAATAAACGTAATCATTCCTAGAACAGACCACCCGACTTACCAACAGAAACTTTAGCTAAGTTAGCTCTTACGTACACCACTAACATAAAAACAAAAATACGCACAAATACGGATACCAGTATATTCAATTCAATTCGCTGTCACTCTTTGTAGCAAACAGACATGTTTTTTTGTGCGCCCCGCAATTTTTTGCTTTTTGTATCTAACAACCGGTGTTTAATACATTTTCTTTAATGTAATTACTTTAATTGTTTGCTACATCGCGTCTCTATCCTGTGATAGTGCATGATATTAGTGTTTTTATTACATAATTGTGAATTTTTATTTGTGCTTATTTTGAGCTCAGTTTATTTCCACATAAACTGAGTTCAAAGTTTTTTTGTTGTGGTAAGCAATAGATTTTGCGTGTTTATTCTTTGTGCTTTCCTTCCCGCTCTCAGTGCGACGGTTTCTCTCTCAACAACTCTCTGTTCTTTTCCTCTTATCCTCCTTGTCTATCTTACGAAAATTCGAAAGCCAATTCAGGTCAGGCGATCGCTGATCTATTTGCTTCTTTTTTTCAAACTACTTATTCTTCTTCCTCCTACTCTAACGCGCCCTATCCTTACAGTCTGTCTCGGTCGAATTGTATCTTCAGTCCCTTAATGAGTGAGGAGTCTCTGACTCGATATCTTCAAATGGTTAAGCCGGTGTTTGCGCCCGATCCGGATGGAGTTCCTGGCTGTGTACTTCGGTACGGAGCCGAGGCCTTATGCAGGCCGTTGCTGAAATTATTTGATTTATCACTTGAGTCATCAACTTTTCCCTCTTTATGGAAGGAGTCTTTCATTATTCCTCTCCATAAGAAGGGAAGTAAGTCTGACGCCAAAAACTATAGAGGGATATGTAAATTGTCTGCTATACCAAAAGTTTTTGAGAAGATATTAACAAGTCATTTACAACATTTATGTAGTTCTATTATTTCTCCCTACCATCATGGGTTTGTGAAACATAGATCCACTGTTACTAATCTTCTTGAGCTTTCTTCGTTCGTTAACCAGGGTTTCCTTAAAAACGAACAAACTGACGTCATCTATACCGATTTTAGTAAAGCGTTTGACTCAGTAAATCATTCTCTTTTGTTATATAAGCTTGACTTAATTGGATTTCCCAATAATTTGATTTGCTGAATTTCAAGCTATCTCAGCCAAAGAACGCAAAAAGTTTCTTTTAATAATTTCCTTTCTAATTCATTCCGAGTTACCTCTGGACTTCCCCAGGGTAGCCATCTCGGTCCCTTACTTTTCACATTGTACATAAATGATCTACCTACTGTTTTGACACAATCTCGCGTACTAATGTATGCAGATGATGTTAAAATATGCCTGCAGTACAGGGATTGGCCATGCCATATCAAGTTGCAGAGAGATCTTGACTCTTTTCAGTCATGGTGCAAAGTGAACTTATTAAATTTAAACTTTTCTAAATGTGTTGTGATGTCCTTCTATAGAGTTAATCCACATTTGGCCTCTTACTTACTGAACGGTAACGATCTAAAAAGAATTACTGCTGTTGATGATCTAGGTATTCTCTTAGATCATAAACTTAAATTTGCAGACCACATTTCTAGAACGGTCAATAAAGCTATGTCTGTACTCGGTTTCATTAAGAGGTGGTCAAAGGAATTTGATGACCATTATATTACTAAGACCCTTTATACATCACTTGTTCGTCCGATTCTGGAATATGGTTCATGCGTATGGTCTCCACAGTATTCTGTGCACCAAGATCGCATTGAATCTGTTCAAAAACAATTTCTCTTATTTGCTTTGCGTGGCTTGAACTGGAATGCCGAAGTGAGAATGCCGTCATATAGTAGTAGACTTCTTTTAATTAACCTACCTTCTTTAGCTAACCGTAGAATAATGCTTGGCATTTTATTTATTTTGAATCTTATTAATGGTGATATTGACTCTTCAGAATTAATATCGCGACTAACCTTTTCCGTTCCATCTAGACTAACCCGTAGTTACATCCCGCTTGCTCTCTCTCTATGTAGATTTAATTTTGCATTGCATGACCCTCTTAGAGTTTTGTGTTATAACTATAATAGATTTTATCATGTATTTTCTAGCGATAACACTTCTTTTAATTTTAAAACTTTACTACTAACCTATTTAATTAATAATTAGACTTAATTTAGCTTATAGAAATAAATTAAAAATTTTTCATTCCACGCGTTTATTTCTTATGTCCGATCCTGTATTTCTTTTTTATGCTATCCGCGTTTTTTTTTTTTTTTTTGCATGCCCGAATCTATCCTGCCCGAACGCGAATCGTGTCGTTCGTCCTGCGACAGCGCCTCTCGGTCGGTTGGGCGGGAGGAGGGTTTATTGGGATCCGCGCGTAACAAGCATTGACTTGGTATCGCTTGGGCCACTTGAATGTGCATACAATGTACGTCAACGTCCAACAACATTCAAAATTTTATCAATACCCAATGGCTTTAAAAGATGAGGTCAATAAACAAATCAAAGAACTTTTGGACAATTATATTATACGCCCCTCCAGATCACCTGTGTGGATTGTTTCAAAGAAATTGGAAGCATCAAACATTAATAAATATAGAATGGTCATTGATTACAGAAAACTAAATAGTGTCACAATATCAGATAGATACCCTGTACCTTATATTAACGGGGTTCTTGCACAACTAAGCAACAATAGACTATTTTCTGTATTAGATCTCAAGAGCGGATTTTATCAGATCCTCTTAAAGGAGAAAGATATAGAAAAAACCACATTCTCTGTAAATAACGGCAAGTACGAATTCAAAAGACTTCCCTTTGGACTAAAAAACGCCCCCTCTATATTTCAACGCGCTATTGACGATATTCTTAGAGACCACATAGGCAATATTTGTTACATTTACATCGATGATATTATTGTTTTTAGCAAAGACGAAGAATCTCATTTTTAAAATCTCGACATAATCTTCAAAACATTAAATGCAGCAATCATAAAATGTCAGCTAGACAAATGCGAGTTTTTCAAAACAAAAGTCGAATTTTTGGGATTCGTAATACCAGACAGGGAAATAGAAACAAACAAACAAAAATAGAAGCCATAACTAACTATCCTTTTCCAAAACCACTTAAAGAACTCAGATCATTTCTAGGACTGTCAGGATACTGCAGAAGATTTATAATGGGATATGCCTCAATAGCCAAACCACTTACATAATTACTTAGAGGTGAAGATGGTCGAATATCAAAAGCATCAAGGAGCATCATCTAGAAAATCGATACAGTTAGATGACGAAGCTAAGAAAGCCTTTGAGCAACTTAAAAATGCCTTAATTTCCGATGAAGTAATATTACAATAGCCCGACTTCTCTAAAGAATTTACTTTAACTACAGACGCTTCAGATTACGCAATAAGAGCAGTACTTTCCCAAGCAGATAGACCCATATCATTCATATCCAGAACCCTTTCAAAAACAGAAGAAAGTTACGAAACCGCAAAATAAGAAATATTAGAAGGCTGTACTCAATACAAGTGTGTCTCAAAAATAAAATGTTTCACATGTTAAAACTATATCATATGGATATATTCATAATAGTTATTAATTTGACATGTGAAATAAATTGCTAATGAAATATAAAGTTTTCATGCAAAAAATGATTTTATTTGAGAAAAAGTTTCATATGAAAAAAAAACACCTTTCGGAAAACGTGTTACAAAACTCTAGGTCTTTTATTATGGCTTTTACTGGCTTTTGGGGGTGGAAAGGGGCGTGGCGAAAATCAAAAATAAACTTGATCTGCGTAGGACCTATAATAGTACTCTCACCAAATTTGGTAGCTCTAGCTCTTATAGTCTCTGAGATCTAGGTGTTCATACAGACGGACGGATGGACAGACCGCAAGACAGACAGACGGACATGACTATATCGTCTCGGCTGTTGATACTGATCAAGAATATATACTTTATGTGGTCGGAGATGCCTCCTTCGGCCTGTTACATACATTTTCTGTTGGCACTAAGTTATAATAGGTCACCTTTCGAAAAACGTGTCACAAACCTCTATTGGGGAGTGGAGTCGCGCAAGGCATATTATATACAAAAAATTTCACATAAGAAATTCATTTGACCATAGGTCACATTTAATACGGATTGATAAAATAATGAAGTTAAATCTTTATACCCGCTACCCATAGGGTAGAAGGGTATTATGACTTAGTGCCAACAGAAAATGTATGTAACAGGCAGAAGGAGGCATCTCCGACCCCATAAAGTATATATATTCTTGATCAGCGTCAACAGCCGAGACGATATAGCCATGTCCGTCTGTCCGTCTGTCAGTCTGTCCGTCTGTCCGTCTGTCTGTCCGTATGAACACCTGGATCTCAGAGACTATAAGACATAGAGACACAAAATTTTGCAAAAAGTTTCCTTTATACCCTAGGCAGATCAAGTTTATTTCAAAAGTTGAATGCCACGCCCCCTTCGCCCACAATAAGCATTAATCTAGAAAAAGTCAAGTTTTTTTTTTAGTAAATCGCGTATAACTCTAAAAGTTCTTTGTGTAATGATGTGTAATTTGGTAACCCATTTTCGCTTGACACTCTTAATATACCCCGTAATTTTAGTACAAATCGGATAAGTAAAACAAAAGTTATTCGTGAAACTATTTATTAAAATTGTTGTGCCCAGTGCATATGGACGTTTTAAGTGTGTGAATGACCTAGAGATATCAAATTTGGTGACAGTATTCGTGTAGGTTTTACGCAGATCAAAATTGTTTTAGATTTTTGCCACGCCCCTTTCCGCCCCCAAAAACTGTAAAAGCCGTAATAATAGACCTAGAGCATTGAATTTTGGTATGCATAATAACAATTATATTCTCAGTAATTCCTGTGAATTTCGTTGAGATCGAGTGAAAAACAAGGAATTTATTAATGAATCAATTTTATATGCAAAATTCACTTGCAGCTGCACGCGCTTTGTTTGTTTAGTTGACAGTGTGACCATGTCGGTGTTGTGGATTTTTAACCGTTATTTTCAAATATATACAAACAAAACACAAAATTCAGTATATTTTTGTTATATTTGTTGTTAAAATACCATTAAATTTTTTTTTTCTCTCAAAATGGGTTGCGGGTATCATACGGTCGAGCACTCTCGACTGTAGCTTTCTCACTTGTTTATTATTAAATGAATGCAACATAATGCTACATTGGAAGGCTGTACTCATACAAGTGTGTCTCAAAACAAATGTTTCACATGTTAAAACTATATCATTTTGATATATTTAGAAGAGTTATAAATTTCACATGTGAAATAAATTGCTTAAGAAATAAAAAATTTACATGCAAAAAAGATTTTATTTGAGAAAAAGTTTTATATGAAAAAAGGTCACCTTTCGGAAAACGTGTCACAACACCTCTATGGGGGAGTGGTGTCGCACAAGGCATGTTATATGGAAAAATTTTCACATATGAAATTCATATGACCGTGGAGTAATATGTCGCCGGCATAGGTCACATACTCAATAGAAGTGTGTCTCAAAAATAAAATGTTTCACATGTTAAAACTATATCATATTGATATATTCATAATAGTTATAAATTTGATATGTGAAATACATTGCTTAAGAAATAAAAAATTTACATGCAAAAAAGATTTTATTTGAGAAAAAGTTTTATATGAAAAAAGGTCACCTTTCGGAAAACGTGTCACAACACCTCTATGGGGGAGTGGTGTCGCACAAGGCATGTTATATGGAAAAATTTTCACATATGAAATTCATATGACCGTGGAGTAATATGTCGCCGGCATAGGTCACATACTCAATAGAAGTGTGTCTCAAAAATAAAATGTTTCACATGTTAAAACTATATCATATTGATATATTCATAATAGTTATAAATTTGATATGTGAAATACATTGCTTAAGAAATAAAAAATTTACATACAAAAAGATTTTATTTGAGAAAAAGTTTCATATGAAAAAAAATCACCTTTCCGAAACCGTGCCACAAAACCTCTGTAAGGGAGTTGTGTCGCGCAAGCAACCTAATATGAAAAAATTTAACAAGTGAAACTCATATGACAGTGAAGTGATGTGTGTCAAATATAGTAATTTTTTCCATGTGAAAACAATATCTCATATTGACACAAACTTAAAAAAAAAATTTATTCATATTGAATGTCATGAAAGTTATAAAAGTCATACAAATTTTGGAGGTAAAAAAAATTTCCTTTGAGAAAAAGTTGCATATGAAAAAAGTTACCTTTCGGAAAATGTGTCGCGCAAGGCATGTTATATGAAAAAAAATTCACACATAAAATTCATATGACCGTGGAGTAATATTTCGCATTGATAAAATAATGAAGTAAAATGTTTATACCCGCTACCCATAGGGTAGAAGGGTATTATGACTTAGTGCCAACAGAAAATGTATGTAACAGGCAGAAGGAGGCATCTCCGACCCCATAAAGTATATATATTCTTGATCAGCGTCAACAGCCGAGATGATATAGCCATGTCCGTCTGTCCGTCTGTCTGTCCGTATGAACACCTGGATCTCAGAGACTATAAGACATAGAGACACCAAATTTGGCAAAAAGTTTCCTTCATACCCTAGGCAGATCAAGTTTATTTAAAAAGTTGGATGCCACGCCCCCTTCGCCCACAATAAGCATTAATCTAGAAAAAGTCAAGTTTTTTTTTTAGTAAATCGCGTATAACTCCAAAAGTTCTTTGTGTAATGATGTGTAATTTGGTAACCCATTTGCGCTTGACACTCTTAATATACCCTGTAATTTTGGTACAAAGCGGATAAGTAGAACAAAAGTTATTCGTGAAACTATTTATCAAAATTTTTGTGTCCAGTGCATTTGGACGTATTTAGTGTGTGAATGACCTAGAGATATCAAATTTGGTGACAGTATTCGTGTAGGTCTTACGCAGATCAAGTTTGTTTTAGATTTTTGCCACGCCCCTTTCCGCCCCCAAAAACTGTAAAAGCCGTAATAATAGACCTAGAGCATTGAATTTTGGTATGCATAATAATAATTATATTCTCAATGATTCCTGTGAATTTGGTTGAGATCGAGTGAAAAACAAGGAAGTTATTAATGAATCAATTTTATATGCAAAATTCACTTGCAGCTGCTCGCGCTTTGTTTGTTTAGTTGACAGTATGACCATATCGGTGTTGTGGATTTTTAACCGTTATTTTCAAATATATACAAACAAAACACAAAATTCAGTATATTTTTGGTATATTTGTTGTTAAAATACCATTAAAATTTTTTTTTTCTCTCGAAATGGGTTGCGGGTATCATACGGTCGAGCACTCTCGACTGTAGCTTTCTCACTTGTTTATTATTAAATTAATGCAACATAATGCTATATTAGAAGGCTGTACTCAACACAAGTGTGTCTCAAAAATAAAATGTTTCACATGTTAAAACTATATCATATGGATATATTCATAATAGTTATAAATTTGACATGTGAAATAAATTGCTTAAGAAATATAAAGTTTACATGCAAAAAAAGATTTTATTTGTAAAAAGTTTCATAGGAAAAAAGGTCCCTTTCGGAAAAAGTGTCACAAAACCTTTGAAGCGAAGTAAGTCACGCAAGCAAGGTAATATGAAAAAATTTTAACATGTGAAAGGCGGAATAGCAATAAGACGATGGAAATCGTACTAAGATGAATACAACAAAGAGTTACTTTACAAACCAGGAAAAGAAAATGTAGTAGCCGACGCTCTTTTTTTTAGATCACCTAAGAAGAACGAAGTTAACTCAATAACAGGAACTCAACATAGTGCCCAAAGTTCATCACACAATCTGATATATAGTATGGAGGTACCGATCAATGTATTTAAAAATCAAATTTTTAACTTTAAAGAGGAACCACCAGATTACAAATTCACTATTCCATTCCAATCATTTCATAGACATACCATTTCCTAGCCAACTTTCTCAAATGAAGACCTCTTGAAACTATTAACTAAATACCTAAACCCATCAGTAATAAACGGAATACAAACGACCGAAAACATTATGGGACAAATTCAACGACTATACCCAGACCATTTTAGATCTTATAAAGTTAGATTTACCCAATCAAAGGTACAAGATATAACGGTGGAGGCGAAAAAGAAGAAATAATACTTCAAACACATAATAGAGCTCATAGGAATGCCCAAGGAAACAAATTAAAGATAGCAGAGAAATTCTATTTCCCCAAGATGAGAAACAAGATAAAAACCCTAGTAATACAAAGTCTAATTTGCAAAAAAAAAAAATTCGACAGGCATCCCTCAAACCCAGAACTAACCAAAACCCCAATTCCAGAATTCCCAGGACACACGGGAACACACATAGACATATTTTCGACAGAGAAGAAATTAGTATTAACAGCAATAGACAAATTTTCTAAACTTGCCCAAGCAAGAATAATTAAATCAAAATTTTTAGAAGACGTAAAAAAACCGCTACATGACATCCTATTCTACTATGGCGTTCCTAAATGTGTCTTAATAAACAACGAAAAATCCCTTAATTCAGCTTCAATTACATTCATGATGAAATAAGAGTTGGGAATTCGAATCTTTTAAGCTCCACCCTATAAAAGTACAGTTAATGGGCAGATTGAACGTTTCCACTCCAATCTCGCGGAAAAAATGAGATGTCTAAAAACAAAACAGGTACACAGAACTTCCGACAAATTCTTAGATAGGGCAGTTTATGAATACAACTACACTATTCATTCTGTAACAAAAAAACGACCCTTTGAAGTATTTTTCGGACGAAATATGACAACGGACCCAGAACAATACGATAAAAGTAGACAAAATACCATTGAAAAGTTACGACAAAAACAAGTAAACGACTTAGAAACTCACAACAAAAAACCGCAAAGAAATTAAAACGTAACATACATTCCAGGTCAAACCGTATTCCTTAAATTAAACACAAGACTAGGGACAAAACTTACTCCCAGATTTAAAAAGGAAACAGTAAAGGAAAACACAAATACAACCATCAATACAGAAACAGGAAGAATAGTGCATAAAAGCAACATTAGAGGCGGCTAGGAGTCCGAATACAAAAAAAACAAGTAAGAAAGCTACAGTCGAGAGTGCTCGACCGTATGATACCCGCAACCCATTTCGAGAGAAAACAAAAAACTTAAATGATATTTTAACAAAAAATATACCAAATTTACTAAAACTTGTTTTTTGTATATATTTGAAAATAGCGAATAAAAATCCACAATACCGTTATGGTCACACTGTCAACTAAACAAACAAAGCGCGGGCAGCTGCAAGCGAATTTTCTATATAAAATTGATTCTTTAATAACTTCCTTGTTTTTCATTCGATCTCAACCAAATTCACAGGAATCATTGAGATTATAATTATTATTATGCATACCAAAATTCAATTACGGCTTTTACAGACTTTTGGGGGCGGAAAGGGGCGTGCCAACTTTTGAAATAAACTTGATCTGCGTAGGACCTACAGGAGTACTGTCCCCAAATTTGGTAGCTCTAGCTCTTATAGTCTCTGAGATCTAGATGTTCATACAGAGGGACAGACAGACAGACGGACATGGCTATATCGTCTCGGCTGTTGACGCTGATCAAAAATATATACACTTTATGGGGTCGGAGATGCCTCCTTCTGCCTGTTACCTACATTTTCTGTTGGCACTAAGTCATAATACCCTTCTACCCTATGGGTAGCGGGTATAAAAAGATCGATAGATTGGCTAGGGACAGCTTGGAAATTTGTCGCAGGAAGTCCAGATCATGATGATCTAATACTTATTCACAACAACCTAAACAACCTCATCTCAAATAACAATGACCAAATTATAGTAAGCCAGCAATTGCAAGATAGGATTAATAATTTAACGTCAGTATCCAATATGCTAAAAAATTCAATTAAAGAAGATAACGGGTTTAGTAATGACAGACATAAACTACAATTATCTATTTAGTAAAGATTCCGGAATTAGATCCGTTAAATGATCAAAACCTCATAATAAAACCCGTAATAAAAAATAATACAATAGTCAAATTAGAAGCAAATGAAATATTCCTATCTGATAGTACAATAATTAAAGTACCAATGATTTGTAAAGTAACAAAGGAATTGAAAATTTGTGATAAAACAAAAACTGTAAACTTATAATATTCAAAATGTATTGCTAAGTTAGTTCAGGGAAAGGAGTCGCTGTGCGGATTTACAAATGCTGATCACATCATGACCATCGAGGAAATTGACAACAGTCTCCTTCTGTTGAGCAACTTCATCGGAAACATAATTCAAGGAAACAACACGCAACACATTAATGGAACATATCTGGTACATTTTTGAAAGACATCCGTCTAGTTGCGCTTCAAGCCTGAGATGAATACGCGTAACGCTTCATTTCTGAATTTTGTGCAAAGTCCTAATGCCATACTTGACTCGTATGACATATTGACTTTGTAAAAAGAGTGAGTTTTTTCTCCACTTTGTCGTAATACTGCAGGAGTGCCAATGAACCCTGTCTCAAGGTGCTCATTTTCTGCTCGACTACGTGGATGCCTCTCTTGTCTTTATAAGTAAAGTCGAGACGGTTAATAATGGCAGGGCTTATAAATCTCATATGCCGCAATCGTGGCTTGCCTCCAAGATGCATACGTCTCAGGCACGCCGCTGAATTCTGGTAAACACTTAACAGCGTTCAATGGTTCATTGCATTGGACGTTATTTCTAATTTCGATTCGCGCAAAAGCTTGGACTGTTGGAGTCTCAATGCTACTGGCCAATCTGTTTGATAGTGCATCTATTCGAGCATTTAAAGAAGCTGTTAGTTCCGCGTCTCCACCACTAGCACCAAAGCTTTAAAGTGTTCCGCATCCATGTTTGGATAATATGCCTGCTTGCGCGCAAGGTTGGTGACAGGTCGCTGACCGAAGAGCTTCAGCGGCTTCGGTGTAACGTGGAAATTTTAATGTTTATCGACGACCAGAATTTTCGCCGGTCGGAAAGAGCTTCCACACTTGCACTTTTTGTTTCGCAGCAAAATCTTGTCTTTAAAGCGCTTGTTTGCTTGCATTGATTTTGTTCAAGATAGCTTACAGCGTATCTTTAGATATTTCAAATATCTTGGATATTCGGTCACTTGCACTTAATTTTTGCAAAATAGTTTAGTCCCTTGTACTGTATTATTTTTCACAGCACAAAGTGGTCGTGGATTTAATTTGTTCGTAACGTTGGGCGCCAATTAAGTATTTCGAGTTCTTGTTGATTTTTTATTTACTAATACTTTTATTTATTAATATTTTGTATTTGGAAATTCTTATTGGAATAAGTTTGACATGTGAAAGAGATCTGGCCATAGTGCCGTGATCAATGAACAAATAAAACTAAGGTTGAACCGATACGTTGCAGCCGAATTATAAACTAAAGCTACCAAAGACAAATTAAAATTACTTGGCTACTTGAAGATACTCACAACAGCTGCTAAGAATGCTTAGCTTGCGTTTTGTATTCTGCCGTTGTGTCAAAACATCCGGCCCAGCGATGAGTCAGCGTCTGTGGATGTTGTCATATTTAGGACTTGTTGACTTATGTTAACTTATATATAGCAGAAAATGAAATAGAATCGATTAAATTAAAATAAAAATTAAAATGTTTGCAAAAATTGATGTTATGGTTTCCGATTGGGTGCTCTGCACTATCAGTTGGTTGCACAATCAAGCTTGAAATTCCCACTGGGTCGCAAAATAGCGGACAATTAGTGTATGACGGTGAGCGAAAACACCCAAAAACAATTTGCTTGTTAGGCGCAGCAAAAGATATTCATCACACAAAACTGCACAGCGAACACATAAACAATCCTTGGTTGCAAGCGACTACCGGAGAAAACCAAAACACAGAATTTTAAGACACAAGCAATAAGCATATCAACTTAAGAGGTGTAATTTACAATTTATGTTACAAACATAACTAAAAGTTACAAATTAATATGCTTTGAAACACAAAAAATGCAGAATTAGGTGGAGTAAGACAAAACACAACTGATGCTTACGAAATTACACATCGAATTACAGATAAATAAGACAACGGAGGTATATATGAGCAAGTAAGAAATAAACTTATACCATGAAAACACACTTTTATAGATATAAACTCTATATTATTTGGGTTATTAATGTGCAATGGCTCCTGGATCCTTTGCCTGTACTCGTGATGTCTGTCGGACCGCGGTATTGACTCAATTCTTGCATCCTTCAGTGCGCTTAGCTTTTTTTCCAAGCGAATAGTCCCCACCATTTGGAAACATGTTTTGTCCAAACATGGCGAGGTAGAGTGACACACCTGTGCTCGAATGAATCGCACTACACAATTCCGACTGAATCTCTGACACCTGGTTTGGTCTAGAGTTACATTGGTACGGATCGCCGCCAGCACTAACTGGTTAACTGACATAACTTCTGCATGGGACGGTCTGTGACCATTTCCTTTCCCATTGCTGGTCTGGTTATCTGGGTAGTGTGCTTCGTCTCCTTGCAGGTGTCGTACACCTCAATTTCCACTGGAACTCCTCGCTGTCTTCGCGCGCAAGCCGCATCTTCTTGAACAAGAGTCCGTCCTCGACTCTAAGGTCTAGAAAGCATCTAAGGTTCTCCTGAACCACTATGAGTCGCTACAAATATTCCTCGCTTTCAAAAGCTGTGATTTCGAACTCGAAGAGGTTCAACTCATCCAGATCGAAAGGATGGACAACATGTCATGTCCTTACTCTTAGTTCAATAGTAAACTGGAAAAACTGCAACGCCAACCACCATTTAATCAATCTTCCTCTTAAGTCTTTGAGTGATATCAGCCACTGTAGACTAGCATGGCCAGTGATGATGGCGAAGAGCATCATTTCGACATGTGGCCTTTAATTCGGCCAAGCATTCCCCGTAACTCTATAGTTCAACTGATATTTCTTATCCTTCTTCATCCTCTGGAACAGCACTCCGCCGATGCTCAGTTGACTTGCACCATCTTTGATAAAGTATTGCCACTGAAAATCCGGGTGTACCAGCTCCGCGCCCACCTTTGAGTGCATTCCGAAGCGCATGGAACGCCACAATAGCCTCCTCTGACATCATGAACTTTGTCTTTTCTTGCGGGCAATCAGTCAACAGTGCTGATAGTCCTGAGAAATTTCGGTCGAATCTTCGGTACCAGCCGGCAATGCCCAAGAATCTTCGAAGCTACCTCATGCAACTAAGTACTCGGATCAGGAGGGTTGCCTGCACCTTCTCCGAATCTATCCGTAGCGATTCGCCTTTGATCACATACCCTAAGTATCGCAGATACTTGAAACAGAGCCTCGACTACTTTAGGCCAACAGTTAAGTTCGTCATCCTTCGGCATTTGGCCACCTCGGACACCAACTCCATGTGCCCCAGATACACAAAGATCTTTGCTCCGACTTCGATTCTTAACTGCTGAGATGAGTTCAAGTCATGCGCTTCGATGGATTCGCTCTTCGTCACTTGCTCCAATGCCTCGACTCCCACAACGTTGGGTGTGTGCCAAAACTATCGCAAGAATTCGATGCCCAAGCATTGGGACTATTGCAAGGAAGGAGACACTGCAGACGTCTCCTTAACGACAATCTGGTGACTTGTGCCTCCCACTTCTTTCGCTATAGTTTTCGAATTGGTCATCCTCAATCCTAATTGCCGTAATAAATCTTGGCCGCCTGATCCAAGCAGACTTATGGACGTTCCTGTATCCAGCTAGCCCTGTATATGGCATCCCTGCAGCTTCACTTTGTATATCGCGCTCTTGCGCGCTATCTTCACCACGAAATACTACAAGTATTTTCCCCGGTTCTCGTCTGCATCTAAAACCAATCTCTAGCTCTCCCGTCTACGAGCAGAGGAAAATCCCAGATAACATCCTCCCAGGGCAACTGGTATGCCTTCTGCATATGCTCTGAAAATTAATAATTTCACAGGCATCGTTTCCGGGCCGTCGTCAAAGGAAAAAGACCAAATCATCGCACCAGTCCGTATTCTGGGCCAATCGGCTTATGCTCACTCCGATTCGAATGTGTGATTATCGGCCCAGTGCTTGGGATAGTTTATGTAAGAATAAAGAGAGTTCATAGTTTTGTTGTTATGGTAAGCAAAAACTTTTGCTTTCTTTTTGTGTTTTTCTTCCGGCTCGCAGAGTGATGGATTCGCTCTCAACAATTCACTCAGTTGATGAAATTTCGATCTCTGCTCTCACCGCTTGCACTATTATTTTATTGCTAGCAAATTTAATTTTGTACAATCGGAATAGTATTTACTACTTTCAAGTACATTTTATTTTATTTTGTGATAATATGGAAGGCAAAATTGTATGTTGCCTGAAAAGTTGCAAGAAGCAGATCACGGCTTCGCAACCCAGTATGGCCTGCTGGCTTTGTGATAACGTAGTACACGTAAAGTATGTAGGTTACTCAGGTCTAGATGCAGAAGCCATTGCCAAAAAACTGGACTAAACTGATGTTGTTTGTCATGTCGAGAAGATGAGTGTGAAATGCGGATGTTTATGATATAGACAAAAGTTGGTTTTAATTATCAGATTGGTGGTTTTCAAAGATAAATGAACAGTTTAGCTTGAATTCTCAGTTCAATAGTTTAAAGCTTCTTGTGACTCGCAATTATCCGAATTTTTACCTTTACCATCGACTGACCCACCCACTACTCCGGTGATTCCGGAGTTAATCTCTTTTGCTAGACAACAAAACAACTACTGCGGAAAGCATTCCCATTGGGGAACCTGCTCCAACTGTTGGATCACCGACTTTATTGTGTACCAAAAATGGTATACCTAATATTACCCCTTTGGCTCATATACCACTTGTGGAGGTTCCACCAATGAAACAGATTTGTTTTAAGGCTTGCCCCTGATCTGACGTCAATTCATTAGAGCCAAAATTTAAAATGCCAATCCAAAATGGAAAAATTTTAATTTGCTTATGATAGACAAGATCAATGTCTCACCATCACTTTTTGGAACCAAATGCTCGCTCAGTTTTTGGCAATAGAATTTGGTGGTAAAAGAGTTTAAAGCCATAGTTAAAAATCGGACTCGCCACCCATAGGGTGGAAGGGTATTATAAATTAACGCCAACAGAAAATGTATGTAAAAGGCAGAAGGAGGAATCTCTGACAACATAAAGTATATATACTCTTGATCAGTGTCAACAGCCGAGACGATATAGCCATGTCCGTCTGTCTGTCTGTCCATCCGTCCGTCTGTATGAACACCTAGATCTCAGAGACTATAAGAGCTAGAGCTACCAAATTTGGTGACAGCACTCTTATAGGTCCTACGCACATCAAGTTTATTTTCGATTTTTGCCATGCCCCCTTCCGCTTCCAAAAGCCTGTAAAAGCCGTAATAAAAGACTTAGAGCATTGGTTTGCATAATTATAATTATATTCTCAATGATTCCTGTGCATTTAATTGAGATCGAATGAAAAACAAGGAAGTTATTAAAGAATCAATTTTATATGGAAAATTCACTTGCAGCTGCCCGCGCTTTGTTTGTTTAGTTGACAGTGTAACCATGTCGGTGTTGTGGATTTTTACCCGCTATTTATACTATAAGACATAGAGACACCAAATTTGGCAAAAAGTTTCCTTCATACCCTACGCAGATCAAGTTTATTTCAAAAGTTGGATGCCACGCCCCCTTCGCCCACAATAAGCATTCATCTAGAAAAAGTCAAGTTTTTATACCCGCTACCCATAGGGTAGAAGGGTATTATAACTTAGTGCCAACAGGAAATGTATGTAACAGCCAGAAGGAAGCATCTCCGACCCCATAAAGTATATATATTCTTAATCAGTGTCAACAGCCGAGACGATATAGCCATGTCCGTCGGTCCGTCTGTCCGTCTGTATGAACACCTAGATCTCAGAGACTATAAGAGCTAGAGCTGCCAAATTTGAGGAAAGTACTCCTTTAGGGCGTACGCAGATCAAGTTTATTTCAAATGTTGGATGCCACGCCCCTTTCCGCCCCCAAAAGTCTGTTAAAGCCGTAATAATAGACCTAGAGCATTGAAAATTTGTATGCATAATAATATTTATATTCTCAATGATTCCTGTGAATTTCAAATGAAAAACATGGATGTTATTAAAGAATCAATTTTATATGCAAAATTCAGTTGCAGCTGGTCGCGCTTTGTTAGTTTAGTTGCAGAGTGACCATGTCGGTATTTAATGGATTTAAAAAAAATATCTATATACAAAAAAACAAATTTTAGTATATTCGGTGGTATATTTTTTGTTAAAATATCATTCAAGCTTTTTGTTTTCTCTCGAAATAGGTTGCGGGTATCATACGGTCGAGAACTCTCGACTGTAGCTTTCTTACTTGTTTACTGTATTGCAAAAATTTTAATTTTCCTCGAATCTTCACAATTATCCGAATTTTCGTTTATTTTTAAATTTTTTAATTTAAGTAATTTAAATATTTTTTTTTTTATTTTTTAATTTTTAGATTTTTCAAATTTTTGTTGTTTTATAATTTAGACAACTTTGAGATCTCAATTTTCCATTTTTTAGTGTATTGGAAAAATTTTACTTTTCCTCGAATTTTGACAATTATCCGAATTTTCAGTTTTTGTTAATTTTTAATATAAGTAATTAAAGTTTTTTATATTTTTTATTTTTTAAAATTTTGACGATTTCCTAAATAAATATTTTTGTTTCAATTTTTCTTCTGATGTAGTTGTGTTTTCGAAAACCTGGTCAAGTTCTGATATCTCTGATTCCGAACTCTTTTCGGCAAAGTACGCAAGATCGTTCTTCCCGAAGAGACGGTGGTGTTCAATTTCTAACTTTTGTTTTCTTATTCCTTTAAAGTGACAAGACTTTATTGATGGTTTACGTGAATTATCTTTGTTGTTCTAGGTGACCTTAACATTCCTGAAGCAGCTTGGTATCCTTGTGATAAATTTTGTTTTCTTATTCCTTCAAACCGACAAGACTTTATTGATGGTTTACTTGAATTATCTTTGGGTCAAATTAACAATGTAAGAAATTCTCCTTGCCGGCAATTAGATCTGTGCTTTGTCTTTGAACCTACAGCATAGTTCTATCTAGATCGGAACCACTTACATCTCCTGAAGACCCTTATCATTCAACCCTGGAGTTAAGGATCGAACTTAGCAGATCTGTACTCACTAATTCTTATGAACGTGCCGATCGAGTTCGTTACTTTCGAAAGGCAAACATTCCAACATTAATTCGACTTCTTAGTCGACTTGATTGGTCGAAATTGTATTCTATATTAAAATGAATCTTTTCTTTGATGCCGGTATCCCATTTAATTTTCCGCATAGGTAACCTTCTTGGTTTGGTAAACAACGTTCTAATCTTAAGAACCTGAAGTTTTGACTTTACATCAAATTTATTATTTCAGTCTCCACCATCACTTTTGGTTTTCCTCTTATTCTTTTTATCTATCTTATAAAAATTTGAAAGCATATTCTGGTCAGCCGATTACCTATCAATTTCGATATATCATACTATTTATTTATCCCTACAGTTTCTGTCGATCAAAGTGTATCTTCAGTCCCTCAATGAGAGAGGAGGCGTTGATTCGACATTTTCAAATGGTTAAGTCGATATTTTCGCCACATCCAGATGAAGTTCCCGGCCCGAGGGCTTATTCAGTCCTTTTCTGACATTGTTTGATTTGAGTTATCAGCTCTTCTCCTTTTTCTCTTCATCATAAGGTTTATGAAATGTAGATTGACATTTCTTTGTTTGTTAAGAAGGGTTTCCTTTATAATGAACAAACTGACATCATCTATACGGATTTCAGTAAAGCCTTTGTTTCACTTAAACATTCTATTTTATTAAATTATTTTGATTTAATTGGATTTCCTAATAATTTGATATGCTGGATTTGCAGTTTCTTAGCCATTGAAATCCCAAAGGACTTTTTTAATAATTATTCTCACCATTTTACTCCAAGCTACCTCTTTTTTGCCTAAAGGCTCCCATCTTGGTCCTTTACCTTTTAAATTGTTCATAAATTATCGACATTCTGTTTTTACGCTATTTCGCGTAATAATGTTTGCAGATGTTGTTAAAAATACCAGCAATACAGGGATTGGCAATGCCATTTTAAGTTTCAGAAACATATTGATTATTTCCAGTCATGGTCCAAAGTGAACTTGTTAAATTTAAATTGTGGTAAATGTGTTGTGATTAGATTTAATCCCAATTTGCCCTGCTTCTTACTTAAAAGTAATGATTTAAATAGAATTATTGCTCTTGAGGATCGAGATATTCTTAGATCATAAACTTTTTCGGACCATATTTCAAAAATGGTCAATAAAGCTGTCGGTTTCGGTTTTATTAAGAATTGGTCAAAAGAATTTGATGATTCTTATATCACTAAGATACTTATATACTATATACTTTCCTTGTTCGTCCGAGCTTGGAATATGGTTCGTGCGTAGACTCTCCACAGCACATTGAATTCGTTATTTTATTTGCTTCGCTAACTGAAAATACATAAATTTAATTTCTTAACTCCTCGGGAAATTGCTTCATTTAAATTAACTGTTCCTTCCGACTCATTTTGTTGTGTGACCTGAGTTTTTGGCCATACGGTGGTGCATGAGTTCAGGCCAAATAAACGTAACATCATCCCAATAAATTTTCAACCTAATATCACCTTAGCTCCCGCTCCTACTGTTTATAAAAAAAGTACTAATGCTTCAAAAAAACTAAATATAAATTCTGTTCAGCTAACTTCCCCTATACGTATAGCGTACCAAAGCGTAAGGGGTAGATAGTTTCTACCTAGATAGCTTTGAACATAGTATCTTAGGGTTTACAGAAACTTGGTTAAAGCCTGAAATTTCTAACCTATGTCTCTTTAGTAATAAATTTATGTCTTACAGATGTGACTGTTTGTCTAGAATTGGTGGTGGTGTTCTTATTAACAATTATCTATTTTACAGTCTATTTCCTCTAAACTACTAGATAGCGAATCTTTGTTTGTGCTTGGTAATTTTAATTTACCAAATGTATCTTGGTCTGCTGTAGATAATAATCTAGTTCCTTCTTTTTCGCACGAGTTTCGAACTTTCTCTTTCACAAATTAACCATATTTATAACTGTAATAACCGTCTTCTTGACTTAATATTTGTATCAGATCCTGTTTATTCCACTGTACATAGAATTGACCCTATTGTAGTTCCTGAAGATTCTTATCATCCAACTTTAGAGTTATCTATTTAATTACCGGTTTCTGAGCACATTGGCATACCTAAGACAGTAAATTGACCACTGTGTTTAAAAAAGTCAAATTTTTCTAAATTGAATGACATAATTGTAAATTATGATAAGTCTCTTTCACTCTTCCAGTAATTTAGAAACCGCTTTGACTATTTTTTATAAAACCCTATAATACCCAGTCTAATAGGCCACTTTGGTTCTCTCGAGAATTAAGTGGATTAAAAAAGATTAGGTCACGATATTTAAAAAAATATCAACGTCGAATTTTATCCAAGAACCTGTGATCACTGAATGTTCTCTTTTAAGCGAGTTTTAAGTAAGCCTGCAACAGCCACACCTCCTAGAAAGGAAAGAACGGTGAGCAAGCTACCGAAAAAGGCCAACCCACCTGTCAGCAAGAGGCAGAGGTCGGATGACTCGGCGAAGTCTTCGGAGAGCAAGCGGGTGTGTCCAGGGGACATCCTGGCCAACTTAAGCACGAAGCCGGAGCAACTGATAGCCATAACTGACAGACGCAACCCGGATGGGAAGCTCTCTATCGATAACTGGCTTATCCTGGAAGGGTTAATCGATCAGGGGATTGGTGCTGCCATCGCTCGACCGCAGAATCCGTTCGTGGCAGAGTTTGATGGCATCAACTAGTACAATGGTGATCCCTGCGATTTCTCAAAGACACACCGCTGAAAACTTCCCTCGGAAAACTTCCCTATGAAGAGAAGGATCCACCGTCGGAAAGTATTCGAGCCCATGGAAGCACCTTGGGCAGTAGCAATGATTGACGTCCTCCCTGTGGACCAAATTCCAGAGCGAACGATCGTTAAGGTCTGGATCCCACCCATCCGGGAGGATCGAATCACCCTTATACTGATCAAGAGCCAGAACTTGACGGTAGCGCTATGCGAGTGAAGGAACGGTCCTAATATATACCTGGCCTCGGCATACCTCCCGTATGAAAAGAAGGATCCACCGTCGGAAAGTATTCGAGCCCTTATTCAGCATGCATAGAAAAAGGGCACAGATCTAATCCTTGGGTGTGATGCTAATGCCCACAACACATTTTGGGGGAGCAAAGACACCAACGAGAGAGGGGAGTCGCTGCTGGAATTCGTGATGCTCACTACTCTTAATGTGTGTAATTCGGGTAGCCACCCCACCTTCCGTAATAACAACCGAGCAGAGGTTATCGATTTAATCCTAGCGACCAACAGCAACTCTCTCTCCGTGGAAGACTGGCACGACCTTTTCGGATCATTACAGGATGGTGTTCGAGAGGATGGTCCTGAGAGGTAAAAATGCCAGCCATCCACCTAAGTCAAACCGCAATAAGTGGTGGACTCCGAAACTCGTCCAGATACAGAAGGAAACGAGAAGACCTTGCAATAGAGCTAAAGACGGAAACTGTCTGACAGACAGGGGAATGCCATTACAATTTCAAGACCTTTAAGAAGGAAATTAGACGGGCAAAAATAGATTCGTGGTATAAATTTTGCAAGGAACTAAACAGCACCACTGAAGCGTTCAGACTTTGAAGGTTGCTGGCGAAAGATCCACCCACACCAGGGCTGCTTTGCAACCCCGAAGGCACATTCGCTAAGGACAGTCAGGAATCTCTACAACTTCTCATGAACGCACACTTTCCACGCTGCTTACAAGCTGAAAACGAAAATGAGATCTCCACCTCTCACATAAACGGCGAGCCAGAAGGAAACGTGCCTCATGAGAGCCAAGCCCTAATCGACGAAATTGTCAACACAGAAAAGATAATCTAGGCTATCAAGTCGTTCCACCCCTACAAATCAGGAGGGCCGGATGACATTAGACCGGCCATGTTACAGATTTTAGGGATTTTTAGCGGATGTCTCCTTACGGGATACATTCCAAAAACCTGGAGAGAAGTGAGGGTGGCATTCATTCCCAAGGCAGGAAAGATAAACCACTGCTCAGCAAAAGATTATAGGCCCATAAGTCTCTCATCTATTTTTTAAAAAACACTAGAGAGACTTCTGGACCTTCATCTTAGAAGTAAGCTAACACCTCACAGATTAAGCAAGTCCCAACACGCCTACCTCAAAGCTATATCAGTCGAGACGGCTCTGCTCGAGGTGGTTATAACAGGTGAAAGCACATTGCAAAGGATGGAGTTTACATTAGCGGCATTTTTCGACATAGAGGGTGCCTTTAATAATGTCAGGATCGAGTCTATAACGGCAGCACTTATCAACATACAATCACTCGATGGCTTATCAACATGCTTCGCCAAGGAATGATTAACGCCCAACTGTGCGCTTCGACTATCAGGAGATGGGCAACCAGGGTGTGTGAAATCCCCCTTATTATGGAACATTGTCTTAAATGACCTTCTTCTCAAACTGAAGAATAAGGACTGCAGACTGACTGCTTATGCGGACGACCTGGTTCTAATGGTAACTGGCAGATTCCTGCAAACAGTCAGTGAGCTACTGAATGCCGCATTGAGCTTAACACTGCGATGGGCAGAACACAATGGTCTTGGGGCCAATCCACAAAAGACCGAACTAGTTCTGTTCACTCGAAAATATAAGATACCGAGCTTCAAGCTTCCGACACTGGAAGGAACAGAGCTCAAGCTCTTAAAAGAGGCAAAATACCTTGGTGTAATCCTGAATTCCAAATTCTCCTGGAACTCGGAGGAAAGGATGAAGAAAGCGTTACAAGCCTTCTTCGTGTGCAAAAAGACTTTTGGTAAAGGATGGGGATTTCAACCGTACATCCTTCACTGGTTCTAAACTGCAATTATCAAATCTATACTGACGTATGGGGCTCTTGTATGGTGGGAGGCGGGACACACCGACTTTTATCTAAACAATCACCGCAAAGTTTAGAGACTAGCATGCTTTGGAATAACAGGAAGTATGCGTTCTACCCCCCAAGCAGCGCTGGATGTAACGTTAAATCTGGAACTCATCGGAGTCTTTCTCAAGCACGTGGCAACAAGGAGTGCGGTCAGGCTTCACGCCCAGTGCCTCCTTAAGCCTGGTGCAGGTCACAACTCCATTCTACGTACAGTAGAATTGACTGTGGCTGAGAACGACTATTGGCTATCAGAACAGGTTTACAGCTGAATTCCCTGACAGATCCGATTGGCAACAGGAATCTCCTTTGAGGCAGAATGAGGTGTCAATCTACACAGACGGATCAAAGACGACAGAAGGCACCGTATCGGGGGTTTTGTCCGAAGACCTTGCAACCACGCTTTCCTTTCGTCTTCCTGACTAGTGTAGTGTGTTCCAAGCGGAGATTTACGCTGTCTGGCAAGCGATCAAGTTGATACGGACACTGGGCGGAAGCCCGCCGTGTACATTTACGTTGACAGCCAATCAGCGATAAAAGCACTCTCATCGAACACCATTAAAAGTAAATTAACCCAAAACACAGTGATGTCACTGAACCTATGCCAACCACACTCTATCAGATTTGTCTGAGTACCTGGGCACATTATGGTAACAGGTAACGAGGCGGCTGATGAGTGTGCTCGACTGGGGTCAGCGTCATCAGAAACTCTCGCGGCGAACGATATCGGAACTTAATTGTTCCGTGAGAACGGCGGCTGAGAGACAAACAAACGTTTGTTTTGTTGACTCTACTGGTTGATTCCATAGGCTATTGCAGCCCAACAGGACTGGCCAGTAGCACACAGACAAAATAAAATAAACCGAATTTTCCTCCAATATCCCAACGAACCCTCCCAATCCCTTCTATTCCTACAGTATCAATATCAGACATCACAATGGGCCTTTTGGTCTCTGGGTGCTCTCGACTCCGGTCGAGCTGTACATTCTACCTAACCTAACCTAACCTCACGTGTTCCTCAGGGTAGTCATCTTGGTCCTCTTCTCTTTAATCTTTTCATTAACAATCTTCTGTTATTTTACATTCTAATATTTTAATGTGTGCTGATAATGATCTTCATCGTTTTTATTTGTGGTGTAAATGAAATTATCTACTACTTAATTGTTCGAATTGTAAGGTTACAGAAGCTCCGTTAACATCAGTAATTATACTGTTAATGTGCTACCTCCGATTAGAGTAGACGATGTGAATGATTTAGGAGTTCTTCTAGATTTCTACACATTTCTATTACTGTCAACAAAGCGACTCAAGCTCTTAGGTTCATCAAACAATGGGCAAAGGAATTTGATGACCCTTATACGATGAAGCTTATTTTTGTTTCGCTTGTCCGCCCAATTTTGGAATACGGTTCTTGCATTTGGTCACCACAATACTTAAATCACAAAAATCTTATCGAGTCTGTACGAAATAAATTTCTTCTACCTGAGTCTTTAAATGAGCTTCAGGTATTGACTTACCCCCTTATAATAGTAGACTTGTTTTACTTAATCTTCCCTCATTAACTAATCGTCGTAGCAAGCTTGGGGTTATGTTTATAGTCAAAAAGTGATATAGATTCTTCCTACCTTCGTAGGCATATAAATCTTTGTGTCCCAGTACAACTAACTATTCTAAGCATTAACCTTGTTGAGATCTCTGTGCTGACTACAACAGACTCTACATTGTTTTCAACGCCGAGGCATCTCTTATAAATATTTAAAATTGTATTCTATCATTCTTAGCTAAAAATAACTAGCAGCAAGCATGGTGTTGGAAATTAAAACAGAAATAAAATACTAGTGAACTAACCTATCATCTGACCTGATTGAGGTTTTCCTGGGCTTTTCCCCAATCCATGCAGCAAATACTGGGTTAGATTAATATTGCTTAAATACCCCTATAGATTTTAATTATACTTGAATTGTTTCTTTTATTTTTAACTACAAAAAAATATACTTCTTTAAAAACAAGTAAGAAAGCTACAGTCGAGAGTGCTCGACCGTATGATACCCGCAACCCATTTCGAGAGGAAACAAAAAACTTAAATGATATTTTAACAAAAAATATACCGAATATACTAAAACTGGTTTTTTTGTATATATTTGAAAATAGCGGGTAAAAATCCACAACACCGTTATGGTCGCACTGTCAACTAAACAAAAAAGCTCGAGCAGCTGCAAGTGAATTTTGCATATAAAATTGATTCTTTAATAACTTCCTTGTTTTTCAGAACAACAGAACAATAGCTTAGTAAATTGCTCTATCAATTGCCACAGGAGTCGCCGAGGTCAGAACCTGATAACCTGGTCGCTTTTTTTTACACGCCCAAAAAAAATACATTGAATATTATATAATGAAGACACAAGCTTGACACATAATGTATAAGTGCTCCTTTCAGCGGTTTCACTTTAGAATCTGTTTTAGCGATCTTAATTGGGTTTATTGAAAAATATGTTTATACACAACAAAATATATGGTATTCTATACCTTATTTATGGTAATCGCATTTACCAAAAAACATTTCTGCAGTTTGCAGGCTTGTTTTCGATAATCCAGCTAAATGATGTTAAGCATTTGAAGGTTAATAACCGAATTAAAAGAAATAACGCTTACGAAATTTAACTTATTTTTGATGATTCTCATTTTGACATAAAATCAAATTAACAACTTTAATGAAATTTAAAATAATACCAGTAGTTATTACGATACTCTCCAAAACAATATTTGTATCATATCTACGAACATACATGTGATCTAAGCTGCTTTTGTTTGTATTTTATTTATATTTTCATTATTTGTAATATTATTTATTATTGATGAAACGAATACAAAGTTTTAAAAGATTATTCATAGTAAATGCAATTTTATACTGATATTCACATCGCAACTTCTTATAATTTGACTTTGTCCTTTACAATTTCGGTGTATTCCTTTATTAAAGTTGCAATTTGAAAAGCCTGCAAAAAATAATTTTATTTAAATGAAATTATTCGAAAAAAGTCGTTAAATTTAAAGATACTAAGTTATATGCACGTTCGGCTTTGCTATATAGAAGCTGCCAGTATTATAAAAAGGATTAACCTTTAAATTACTATGAATCTGTTTACATGCTCAAAAATTAATTGATTTAAAAAATGGATTTTTAATCGAATAACATATTCGAAGAAACAATATACTTTTTGCAACGAAATCACTGTCCGACGGCGACGAATATAGCACACTTAATAATCGCAACAATCATATATTCTGCCTCGGGGAAGAAAGTTACTTTACTGAATATACATGTATTTATATTCATATTTATAAATTTATGTGCATACTTTGGGCTCATCTTTGATACAACAGAAAACGAAAATTTTGAATACAAAATATGTATAGGCAAAAAGTTTTAAGTGAAAATACAAAATTTGAGTAACTAAAACTCGGAAAATGTAAGTGCATTTATTTATTTACTTTGCTCTTCGAAAATGTTTATTTTATCCAATGAGTGACACGGGAATGCCCATGAATTCAACTTACTCAACTACAGATGACTATATAATTTAGAAAATTACCTGTGAAGTACTTAAAATGACCTTAGACTGTTTTTTTTCAGTACCAGTAAATATCATCAAGGAGTTCATATTTGGAGAAAATGATATTAGCGATTCGTATTCATGTGAACATAAAATATTCCGTGATCGATGTTCCAATAAATGTATACCACTTTGGTCAACAGCTAGCCATAACATCCTCGGCCAATTAGAAGTAAATGTTTGCTTTAATATACAAAAAATTTACTTTTGTGAGTAAAAATTGCTTAAATTGTATTTTATATAGAAGCTATTTAAATGTTGAGTCTTAATTTTATAATTATATACTATTTATCAAATTAATTTTTAATAACATTAGTTACAGATTTGCTTTTCTTTTCTCGAGAAAATGCGTGATTACGAGATAACCTGTGCTCATTAAATTGTATTCAAACAAAACGTTCTTACACATAGCACCTAAGAAGCTACAGTCGAGTGTGCTCGACTGTAGAATACCCGCCACACAGTTTTGTAGAGCACGAAAATATTTTTGAAATATTATGAAAACTTATTAAATTTGCTAAAAAAAACGAACTCAGGAACCGACGCACACTGAGACACGCATGCGGACGCTCTAACATGTGCGCCACCAAACGACTGCGTGAGGCGTTCTAATAAGAATAAGGTTCCTACTTATTGTTTGAGATTTTCTTTGCAAAACTTGCAGCATACTTTGGGTGAATTTATTTTTAAATTTGAATTTTTTTTAAAACAGGGTCACCAACTATTCATATCCATTATAAATAACATACATAATACATAAAAAACAAGTAAGAAAGCTTTTAGGAAATCTTGGCAAACTCAGGAAAAACAGCCTTTAAAGTATAATTTTTAAGGAATGTAGTGAGCGTGACAAAACTCAAAAACAAACTATAACTAGTGTTTTAAACAAAAATTTTATAGCTCTTGTTCTCATAGTCTTTGAGATCCAGGTGTTCGTACAGACAGACGGACATGGCTACATCGTCTCAGCTGTTGACACTCATCAAGAATATATATACTTTATGGGGTCGGAGATCCTTCTGCACTTTTAGTAGCAGGTATACAATTTGACGGCCCAAAATCTGGCCACACAATCAAAAGCCCGATAACAATAAAAATACTAAACAGCGTAAATATACTGTCTCTCAGAACTAGGATCGCTCACGCGAGTTAACAGCTCACTTGAGTCAGCAGGAGCTTAGAGCTAGCAGACCCAAGTGAGCTTAACAGAGCTATGTTAAGTAGAAAAACGTACCTACTTAATGAGATGCTGCGACCCAGGCTCTCACTGCACTATAGGCAAAAAGTCTGTTTTTTTGGCATTTTTACATTTTTTTTTTGTTCCGTATTATCAAATTGACCTTATTTTCTGAATTAGTATACTTTAAGAACAGTGAAACATGTATTTAATATTTTTTGGAATTTTGTGGTATTTTGTTATTTGTCAAAATTAACAGACTATGATCTGGCTACATAAAAAAAAAAAAAAGGCGCGAAAGCTTGTGATTTTTGCTGTGAGATTTATGTTGAAATTGTAAAAACCCAATCGTCCAGGTATGTAAAATATATTATAATCTCTAAATGTTTAGTACATGTGGTATATTGTCCAATTGTTCAATGTGTTGTCGGTATGTTTTTAGGTCGCTGCTAACAAATGTCTTTGTGTTTCTGTGGAATGTAACTTGTGAGTTGAGGGCAGTTGAGCCAATTTAAAAACTGAATGTTACTAATTAAACTGTTAACAATCAAATAATAGATAACGTTTTTGCCCGTTTTTGCCCGATTTACGGCAATACTTAATATTGCAGTTGCATTTACGTTTTGCCATTCAACGTTACTTGATGTTTGGAGCGACAACAACCGCCAACAAGCTGCTGTGAAGCAGTTTGTTTTGCAAAATATCGATGAAACTGAATTAAGTGATGTTCAGCAAAACTTAATAATAAATAAGCTTAAGCAGTTTTTCGGATTCATTAACACTAATATGCCAAAATGCAACAGAATGCTCGACCGCTTTAAAGAAAAGCATGCGCAATGGCTTGCATCCTCGTTAAAAATTGAGTTTCGTAAAGATGATATTCCACGCGAAAAGCCTGGTCGCAAACGCTTGACGTATACTGAGGCAGGACCAAGGTTACAGCGAAAATTAGCTTCTGAACTGGCCAATGAAACAGAAAATTCAATGCCACTGTTGTTGCATGCGGCTTCTGTATCTGCAAAAAAATTAAAAAAGGACGACACTTCTCTTTTACTGCAAAAAACATTGAATAGCGAAAACATAGCTGGCATAGCAAACCAATTTGAGCAGAATGAGATTATCATAATAAGTCCTGAAAAGGCTTTAGCATTTTTGATAGAAAATAATCTTACAAAACAACAATACATTAATATGAAAGCCATAAATAAGCTGCATGGATGCGATATTTATCCGCCGTATTCGGAACTTACAAAGATGAAATTGAAATGCAGACCAGAACAAGACAAAATAACCTATTCTGAAACGAAGGTTGAAGTATCGCTGCAGAGTTTATTAAACCATTCTGCTGACCGCATATTTGAAATGCAGAAAGATGTAATTGCTCATTCGCATGCAACGCATTGCAAATTAATTGTCAGCTATGGGTTCGATGGGTCAACAGGATACCGTGGAGTTGGAGGAAGAGTTTTGGGACGAATAAATTATTAACTGGGTATCAAGGTTTGGTGTCACAAAACTTAATATTGTGCTCTAACTAATGTTTGATTTAATTTTACAGGGATCCAAATCAACTTTAAAATGTAAATTGCTAAAAATGCATTTACTAAAATACATTAATTGCATATTTGCTAAATATATTACATTAAAATATTTAAAAACATAATTGTAGACAAAAATTCGAAAATTCTAACCTTATGGTAAGGTGGGCGGGATGGAAGGCGTGGTCCAACTGAAAATTCAAATAAATCCGAAATTCTACCTTTATTTTTTAAGTATATGTACAAAGTTTCATGTTTCTATCTTCAAAATTGGTAATTATGCCAAAAAAACGGTCTTTTTGCCTATAGTGCACTGTCTGGTAGTGTTGTGTAAACATTGCTCATTTGGATGAACATGTTCACTTGTTCTTTTTTTTCAAAAGAGTCAACTCACTCATTTTGCCCACTTGTTCAGTACTCATTGCTCAGTTGATCACTTGTTCATTACTCATTGCTCAGTTGCTCACTTGTTCAGTACTCATTGTTCAGTTGCTCACTTGTTCACTACTCATTGCTCAGTTGCTCACTTGTTCAGTACTCATTGCTCAGTTGCTCACTTGTTCAGTACTCATTGATCAGTTGCTCACTACTCAATTCTAATACGCACCACTTGCTTATCGATGCACTGCAATTTGCTTTGCGAAGCAGGCCTATGAGCATATGATGTTATCTTTTGCTGCGCAGTGGAGGTGGAGGTGGTTGGTTCCTCGTCATTTTGCCGGACAACGGGCTCCAATGCTGCCGGATGCTTGCTTCTGAGGTGCCGGCTCAGATTGCTCTGCGATTTGCAGCTTAGTACTGATTTGCAAAATTTGCATTTGGCTTGTTGGTTGCCAAATTTTCAAAATGGTTCCAAAAATCACTGCATTTTCTGATGCAAGACATAGTTAAAAGCTCAACAAAATTTCGCGGCAAATCAGAAGTAAGAATTTGAATAAAAACAAACGCAGAGTTGAACAAAAACGCGAAATGATCTACGCAAAATGCCCTCAAAAAAACTCATTTGTGCGTTGATCCACCTTCTCATTTTTGCGCACGGAGTAACTGAACAAAAATGCGCAAAAGAGTTATTGAGCAAAAATGAGCCAAATGGAACAACTGAACAAAAATGAAAAAGTCAGCGAAAATGAGCAAGTGAGCAAAAGTGAGCAAGTGAGGAAAAGTGAGCAAGTGAACAAAAGTGAGCAAGTGAACAAAAGTGAGCAAGTGAACAAAAGTGAGCAAGTGAACAATTAAGAACAAATGGGAATGAACATGTTCACTCACTCAGTTTAGTGAACAACTCTTTTTTGTTCACTCACTCATGAGCAGCCCAACACTACTGTCTGGTCAGCGATCGACGCGTATAAGACAAACAATATCAAAGACAAAGTGAAGAACACAAAGTGCGCAGGACAAATAGAAACGACGTACAGGTATGTCAATGAGTACAATTGGTACTCCTATAACCTCCCTTCGCAAATAATCCGTGTCAAGTGAAACTAACTTAAATAGATCAGCGCAACTTCGGGCGCTCTTCGTTGCTTACGCGAGTGATTTTATATATCGGAGTCTGTTTCCCCCTCTCGCCTATAACGGTGCCGTAGAAGTAATCCAGCAGTGTGACTACATACTTGCACAGATCGCTAGACGTGCCGGGCGTATGTCGTGTGACTACACACGTGCATAACCAACGTTTGCGAGTTGCCCGTTTCCCTCCCTCGTCTACAAAGTGCCGCCACAGTTGTTAGCAGTGTGACTACACACTATATCTATATCTATATCTATATCTATATCTATATCTATATCTATATCTATATCTATATCTATATCTATATCTATATCTATATCTATATCTATATCTATATCTATATCTATATCTATATCTATATCTATATCTATATCTATATCTATATCTATATCTATATCTATATCTATATCTATATCTATATCTATATCTATATCTATATCTATATCTATATCTATATCTATATCTATATCTATATCTATATCTATATCTATATCTATATCTATATCTATATCTATATCTATATCTATATCTATATCTATATCTATATCTATATCTATATCTATATCTATATCTATATCTATATCTATATCTATATCTATATCTATATCTATATCTATATCTATATCTATATCTATATCTATATCTATATCTATATCTATATCTATATCTATATCTATATCTATATCTATATCTATATCTATATCTATATCTATATCTATATCTATATCTATATCTATATCTATCTATCTTACATACATTTCTGTTTGACACCAATTGCCTACGTTCACAAAAAATCGTTTTTTCTATAAAGTCTATTAGATCAAATCTAACATTTGTCCATTGCAAAATCCTATAAGGAAGATCTGAACATAGTTTCACATGCGTAAAATATGTGAAAATATCGGAAAATATTGAAAAATTTAAATTTGCTTATGATAGACAAATTACATCTTTCAAGATCAATGTCCCACCTTCACTTTTTAAAACCACCAAGTTTTTGGCCAGAGTATTTGGTGGTAAAAGAGTTCAAAGCCAAAGTTCAAAATCGGACTCCGATTTGGCTTTTACCAAATGGACCTGTACATCTTCAAAAAACTAATTTTATCATTTCGTATAACATATCATAATGTGCGTGGTTTGCGTAGTAAAATAAGTAAGCTATACGTCGACAGTTTCACTTTTTCTACTGATGTAGTTGCGTTTTCGGAAACCTGATTAAGTTCGGATATTTCTGATTCCAAACTTTTTCCGTCAAGGTGCACTATTTACAGGCAAGATCGTTCTTCCCGAAGAGGAGGTGGTGTTCTATTTTCAGTAGACTCCAACATCTCATCGGAACCATTACATTATAATAATCCTAATAATATCGAGTTTCTATCAATAAAAGTACATTTTCATGGTGTAAGTTTATTTCTTACTTGCTCATATATACCTCCGTCGTCCGATTTATCTGTATACCAGGATCACCTGGATGCAATAAAATCTATTTTTGCCTTGTTATCCGACAAAGATCATGTTGTTGTTCTAGGAGACTTTAACCTTCCTGGAACTGCTTGGTATCCTTGTGATAACTTTTGTTTTCTTATTCCATCAAACCGGCATGATTTTATTATAATGGTTTACATGAATTATCTTTGGGTCAAATTAACAATATACGTAATGCTCTTTGCCGGCAATTAGATCTATGCTTTTTCTCTGAACCTACCAGCGTAGTTCTATCTAGATCGGAACCCCTTACATCTCCTAAAGACCGTTATCATCCAACTCTGGAGTTAAGGATCGAACTTAGCAGATCTGTACTCTCTAATTCTGATATACCTGCCGATCGAGTTCGTTGCTTTCGAAAGGCAAACTTTCCCAAATTAATCCAACTTCTTAATGGAATTGATTGGACTAATTTGTATTCCTGCACTGACATAAGTGCCGCCTATGATGCCTGTATTCCTTCTTATTTTCCGCATAGGTCTAATAAACCTCCTTGGTTTTGTAAGCAACTTTCTAACCTTAAGAACGTGAAGTCCAGACTTTACAAAAAGTTTAAGATTTCAAGCTCTGCCTTAACTTTTTCGCAATATATAATTGCTCGGTCTAATTTTATCGAGCTTAACGCTGTGTGTTATAAATATTACTTAGCTCGCTGTCGAGTTAGCTTCTCTCAAAACACAAAAAGTTTTTTAATTTTATAAACACTAAGCGTCATCATCTTATCCTCTGTGTCTATCTTACATAAATTCGAAAGCCAATTCTGGTCAGGTGATCGCTGATCTATTTGCTTATTTTTTTTCAAACCACATATTCTTCTTCTTCCTACTCTAACGCGCCCTATCCTTACAGCCTGTCTCGGTCGAATTGTATCTTCAGTCCCTTAATGAGTGAGGAGTCTCTGACTCGATATCTTCAAATGGTTAAGCCGGTGTTTTCGCCCGGTCCGGATGGAGTTCCTGGCTGTGTACTTCGGTACGGAGCCGAGGCTTTATGCAGACCGCTGCTGAAATTATTTGATTTATCCCTTGAGTCATCAACTTTTCCCTCTTTATGGAACGAGTCTTTCATTATTCCTCTCCATAAGAAGGGAAGTAAGTCTGACGCCAAAAACAATAGAGGGGTATGAAAATTGTCTGCCATACCAAAAGTTTATGAGAAGATATTAACAAGTCATTTACAACATTTATGTAGTTCTATTATTTCCCCCTACCAGCATGGGTTTTTGAAACATAGATCTACTGTTACTAATCTTCTTTCTTCGTTCGTTAACCAGGGTTTCCTTAAAAACTAACAAACTGACGTCATCTATACCAATTTTAATACAGCCTTTGACTCAGTAAATCATTATCTTTTGCTATATAAGCTTGACTTAATTGGATTTCCCAATAATTTGATTTGCTGGATTTCAAGCTATCTAAGGCAAAGAACGCAAAAAGTTTCTTTTATTAGTTTTCTTTCTAATACATTCTGAGTTACCTCTGGAGTTCCCCAAGGCACCCATCTCGGTCCCTTACTTTTCACATTGTTCATAAATGATCTACCTACTGTTTTGACACAATCTCGCGTACTAATGTATGCAGATGATGTTAAAATATGCCTGCAGTACAGGGATTGGCCATGCCATATCAAGTTACAGAGAGATCTTGACTCTTTCCAGTCATGGTGCAAAGTGAACTTGTTAAATTTAAACTTTTCTAAATGTATTGTGATGTCCTTCTATAGAGTTAATCCACATTTGGCCTCTTACTAACTGAACGGTAACGATCTAAAAAGAATTACTGCTGTTGATGATCTAGGTATTCTCTTAGATCATAAACTTAAATTTTCAGACCACATTTCTAGAACGGTCAATAAAGCTTTGTCTGTACTCGGTTTCATTAAGAGGTGGAATTTAAAAGGAATTTGATGACCGTTATGTAACTAAGACCCTTTAACCTTCATTTGTTTGTCCGATTCTGGAATATGGTTCATGCGTATGGTCTCCACAATATTATATGCACCAGGTTCGCATTGAATCTGTTCAAAAACAGTTTCTCTTATTTGCTTTGCGTGGCTTGAACTGGAATGCTGAAGTGAGATTGCCGTCATATAGAAGTAGACTTCTTTTAATTAACCTACCTTCTTTAGCTAACCGTAAAATAATGCTTGGCATTTTATTTATTTTTAATCTTATTAATGGTGATATTGATTCTTCAGAATTAATATCGCGACTAACTTATTTCGTCCCATCTAGACTAACCCGTAGTTACATCCCGCTTGCGCTCCCCCTATGTAGATCTAATTATGGATTCCATGACCCTTTTAGAGTTTTAAGTTAGATTTTGTCATGTATTTTCTAGCGCTATCACTTCTTTTAATCTTAAAACTTTACTACAAACCTATTTAATTAATAATTAGACTGAATTTAGCTTATAGTATTAAATTAAAATTTGTTCATTCCACCCGTTTCTCTCTTATGTCCGATCCTGTATTTCTTTTTTATGCTATCCGCGTTTTTTTTTGTATGCCCGAATCTATCCTGTCCGAACGCGAATCGTGTCGTTCGTCCTGCGACAGCGCCTCTCGGTCGGTAGGGCGGGAGGAGTGTTTATTGGGATCCGCGCGTAACAAGCATTGGCTTGGTATCGCTTGGGCCACTTGAATATGCATACAATGTACGTCAACGTCCAACCCATATCGGCCAACATTTTTCCGTATATTTTCTCATTCACGTGCACCGAGGTGAAACCAAATCTGATCTCCTCACACCACAAAAAGCGCATCGGGGTTTAAATAATTAATTCAATTTTGAGGTAATGCCCATTGTCGACAAATTTTGTTATCTACTTTATCCAATAGTTTATACACATATTCAAACTTTACTATCGCCTTTGCTATATTATCCGATTCAAATCTTTATTTACTTTTGGTGTATTTGAAAATTGGTCGCCGAAGATTGTTAACATTAGATCAAATGATTGAACTGGTGGCCAGCGAAGAAACCGAGAGCACAACAACAGGTCAAAAGACTGAAATGCGACCACCTCATTTTTGAAGTCTTCAAAAAGTTATGAAGAAATGTAAGACACATCCAGAATAAAAAGTGACGTTTAATGATGGCGTGAGTTTTCTTTTAATTCTTATGGTAATTCCATGTCCATAAGGCAGTTTTAAACACATCTGCTCTACTCGATCGCTATCTACTAGTCGGACTAATCGTAACTAGTTCAGTTGCGGCAATCGTCGCCAGCAGTACAAATGACCTAAGTACATTTAAAGTATGTGTAAAAAGTGTTCAAATATCATAAGCGTATATGGTATCTCATAGTCAAGTACTCTCAACTAAATTGTTTTTATGAATTTAATTATTGGGTCCTGTTGACATGCGAAATTGCTCACACCTATATTTATTTTTTATTGATGTCATAAGAATGTAAAATTAAATTTTATTAATTATATTTATTTTTCTTACCATAACGTCAAATATTGTGGCGCGGTGAAGAGGCCAACTCTGTATTAAATTCAGAAACGATTTTTTCGCTTCAACACTTAACATGCCTTTCAAACTTTGATGATGCATTGCAACCGCTCCTTGAGGAATATTTGGAACAAAGCGAGGTGGTAAACAGTGGCTGGCTACAGCTTCATAATCATTAACTTTTTCAGCATAATCGCCAAGTTCCAATTGCCCTTGGAGCGCCGTAAGCATAATTGCTTCCATTTCAGTAATGGGGTAACGTTCACTTCTTAGATTATGTAGTATTTGATGGTATAGTAATTCTTTTTCAATTTCATCGTCCAGGTTAATAAAACTGTCACAGAATAAATGTTTTTTGAACAAAAAAACGTGATTTTGATGATGCAGTGAATATTGAATCTGAAAAAATAATACAAAACATTTCAGTTATTTTGCAAATTAGAATTAGAAGAATAAAAATGACTATAGCTATTTACGAATCTTATATATAGAAGTTAGTTTCTCTAGTTTTTCCTGATTTAAATTTGTTATTGTTTTAAAGGTATTAAATTATTCGAAAGAAAAAAATAACTAAAATTCATTTCGAAATAGAATTAACTTTATTCCTTTATTTGTGAATTACCCAAATACTATGTAGTGGATCAAAAGTAATAATCCTTACACTGTGAAAGGCGAGTTTTCATTATATTTTATATTTCTCCCATTCTACACCACCTCTGTTAATTGACATTTGTATTTTTGACATTTATTTCAAAATTTGAGCCAATTGTGCAGATTAAGAAAGTAATCAAATAAAACAGATGTTAAAACAAACAACCAACGACTTTTAATTGGGGGTGCGCTGCATGCTTATTTCATTTTTTTAATGAAAGGTAAAAAAGGACAGGCAATTTTGTTGGATCCTTAATTAATATTGAAATTTTTTTTAAAATAATTTTAAACAAAGAACTAACCCGATAAAATTTACTTTAAAAAAAAATCCGGAAACATGTGGTTATTTATTTGACCGCAAAAAAGTAAAAGTGAGGAATTAAAAAATGGTATCTTAAAATTTTTATAAAAATAGTATGATTGTAAAAAAATGACAAATTTGCATGAAAAATAACCCGAACCACCATTAAAATACCAATTCTGCAAATTCTATAAAAATAATAGCTCGAAAGATTAACTTTAAATGCGTATTTAGGAAAAGCCAAACATCCTAGACTTTACGTCTTCGGTTTTAATATTCCAAATTTAAGCTTTCTTCGATATCTTAAACAAGTAGGAAAAATAGCCGCAACCCAGTTTTGTGGAACACCAAAATATTTTAATTTATTTAGAAAACTTGTCAAGTTTGTTAAAAAACAAGCAAGAAAGCTACAGTCGAGAGTGCTCGACCGTATGATACCCGCAACCCATTTTGAGAGAAAACAAAAAACTTAAATGATATTTTAACAAAAAAAATACCACATATACTAAAACTTGTTTTTTTATACCAGTTACCCATAGGGTAGAAGGGTATTATAACTTAGTGCTAACAGAAAATGTATGTAACAGGCAGAAGGAGGCATCTCCGACCACATAACGTGTATATATTCTTGATCAGTGTCAACAGCCGAGACGATATAGCCATGTCCGTCTGTCTGTCTGTCCATCCGTCCGTCTGTATGAACACCTAGATCTCAGAGACTACAAGAGCTACAGCTACCAAATTTGGTGACTGTACACTTATAGGTCCTACGCAGATCAAGTTTGTTTTAGATTTTTCCCACGCCCCTTTCCGCCCCTAAATGCCTGTAAAAGCCGTAATAATATACCTAGTGCATTTAATTTAGGTATGCATAATAAAAATTATATTCCTAAGGATTTCTGTGAATTTGGTTAAGATCGAATGAAAAACAAGGAAGTTATTTAAGAACCAATTTTAAATGCAAAATTCACTTGGAGCTGCCCGCGCTTTGTTTGCTTAGTTGACTTAAAATATCAATTAAGTTTTATGTTTTCTCTCGAAATGGGTTGCGGGTATCATACGGTCGAGCACTCTCGACTGTAGCTTTCTTACTTGTTTTTCATTCGATCTCAACCAAATTCACAGGAATCATTGAGAATATAATTATTATTAGTTATTTTAATACGGATTTTACAGGCTTTTGGGGGCGGAAAGGGGCGTGGCCAAAATCTAAAATAACCTTGATCTGCATAGGACCTATAAGAGGACTGTCAGCAAATTTCGTAGCTGTAGCTCTTATAGTCTCTAAGATCTAGGTGTTCATACAGACGGACAGACGGACATGGCTATATCGTCTCGGCTGTTGGCACTGATCAAGAATATATATACTTTATGTGGTCGGAGATGCCCCCTTTTGCTTGTTGCATACATTTTCTGTTGGCATTTATTAAAACTTATACACTAAATTCACAAATTAGTAGCAAACGTTTACCAACTCAAAAATATTTGAATCGCTGAGTAACAAGACCACTACAACATATGCGACGTTAGTTGTAGATACTGCCAGCGGAGTGGAAATATCATCAGCTCAACTTCATTACCTGCATCATTTTCGTATTATTCACTAATATATGTTAAGTGTTAATTATGAATTTGTGACCTAATTTTTTATTTCATTTCGTTATTTTCCCAGCACAGTATATACATTTAAGTGGCCAAGATGAAGCTTGTTGCGCGCGGATCCCAAAAAACACTCCACCTGACCAATCCACCGAGGGGCATCTGACAGGATAGAACAGGATATATTCGGGCATGCAAAAAATAACGCGGAAAAAATAAAATAGTAATAATTGGACATCGAACATAAAATGTAATCGGGTAGTTGAAAACACAATGTAGCTTTATTACCATAAGCTAACTATTAAATAAGTAGGTTAGTAGTAATGTTTTTAGGGGGAAAGGTTTGGTAAGACCACAATTGTGGTTAGGTGAATTTGTTTATAAAATGAATAATCAATTTCAACCCCTCCCGATAAAATTCACTTATGCCAACGTTTTTTGAAATCCTCGAAACATGCCAAATAGTCCCTTTTCGGTATAGCCATGAGGGCGCTCAATTCAGCTTTTATCTCCTCAATCGACTCGAAACGCGTTTCCCGGAGTGGTCTCTTGAGTTTTGGGAATAGCCAGAAGTCAAAATCAGGAGAATATGGTGGTTGCGAAACGATATAATGGTCTTCCAAAATGGTTTTCACAGATCCTTATGTTATTCCGATCCTATCAGTAAGGTCTCTAACAGTCAACCAACAATTTTTGAGCACCAATTCCTTCAATACATTGCCGCGTTGGTCATCTGTTGACGTCGATGGTGGTCCGAAGTCCAAGTCATCAACACGTTCCCGACCCTCTTTGAAGTCTTTATACCATTTATAAGCATTTTTCTGGGACATGGTAGAATCACCAAAGGCCTTCCGCAACATTCTCAACGTTTGCGCAGCCGAAAATTTATTCCACAAACAAAATTTGATAGCACTTCTCTGCTTAAATAAAAAACATTGTAAAAATAGAAAAATACACTCTTGCTCGTTTGGTAAACACAAGCGTAAAATAGTACTGATACTGATATTGACATGAAATAGCACGATAGCACGAAGTGCACACTACATAATAATTTTATTGGAATCTTCAGATCGTTGTCTTGCTGGAACCAAAAATCTCAATGGAGTCTCAATTGCTCAGCACTTTCTTTAAAATTCTTCTCCAAAATATTGATGTAGCTATGTTGGTCCATGAGAGGGGCGGCCAGATCGTTTCTTCGATATAATGGATTCAGTGAAATTTTAATTATTAATTACTTTTCGGATAGAGGAGTGAGATCTACCTAGTAGTTCCGCAATTTCTCGGTATGATTTGTTCTCTAAGAACAGTTTAATAATCATTTTGCGCTCTGCAACCGATATTTCCTTCCCTTTTTGCTCCATGTCGTACAAAATCTATATACGTTGACAAAATTTAGCGAAACTATGCACAAGTTCGTGCCTAGGCATTGTTAATATTAATAAATACAATTTTTTTGCGGTCTATGCAGATTTATGCGAGCAAGTTTACAACAAAAAACAAGTAAGAAAGCTACAGTCGAGAGTTCTCGACCGTATGATACCCGCAACCCATTTCGAGAGAAATCAAAAAGCTTGAATGATATTTTAACAAAATATATACCACCGAATATACTAAAATTTGTTTTTTTGTATATAGATATTTTTTTTTAAATTCATTAAATACCGACATGGTCACTCTGTCAACTTAACAAGCAAAGCGCGAGCAGCTGCAACTGAATTTTGCCTATAAAATTGATTCTTTAATAACTTCCATGTTTTTCATTCGATCTCAACCAAATTCACAGGAGTCATTGAGAATATAATTACGCATACCAAAATTCAATGCTCTAGGTCTATTATTACGGCTTTTACAGTTTTTGGGGGCGGAAAGGGGCGTGGCAAGAATCTAAAACAAACTTGATCTGCGTAAGACCTACACGAATACTGTCACCAAATTTGATATCTCTAGGTCATTCACACACTTAATACGTCCATATGCACTGGGCACAAAAATTTTGATAAAAAATTTAACGAATAACTTTTGTTCTACTTATCCGATTTGTACCAAAATAACAGGGTATATTGAGAGTGTCAAGCGCAGATGGGTTACCAAATTACACATCATTACACAAAGAACTTTTGGAGTTATACGCGATTTACATAAAAAAAACTTGACTTTTTCTAGATTAATGCTTATTGTGGGCGAAGGGGGCGTGGCATCCAACTTTTGAAATAAACTTGATCTGCGTAGGGTATGAAGGAACCTTTTTGCCAAATTTGGTGTCTCTATGTCTTATAGTCTCTGAGATCCAGGTGTTCATACGGACAGACAGACAGACAGACGGACATGGCTATATCGTCTCGGCTGTTGACGCTGATCAAGAATATATATACTTTATGGGGTCGGAGATGCCTCCTTCTGCCTGTTACATACATTATCTGTAGGCACTAAGTCTACCCATAGGGTAGAAGGGTATTATAACTTAGTGCCAACAGAAAATGTATGTAACAGGCAGAAGGAGGCATCTCCGCCAATAAAGTATATATATTCTTGATCAGGGTCAACAGCCGAAACGATATAGCCATGTCCGTCTGTCCGTCTGTCGGGTGTTGACGCTGATTTAATAATTTCCTTTCTAATCATTCCGAGTTATCTCTGGAGTTCCCCAAGGTAGCCATCTCGGTCTCTTACTTTTCACATTGTTCATAAATGATCTACCTACTGCTTTGACAATCTCGCGAACTAATGTATGCAGATGATGTTATAATATGCCTGCAGTAGAGGGATTGGCCATGCCATATCAAGTTACAGAGAGATCTTGACTCTTTCCAGTCATGGTGCAAAGTGAACTTGTTAAATTTAAACTTTTCTAAATGTATTGTGATGTCCTTCTATAGAGTTAATCCACATTTGGCCTCTTACTTACTGAACGGTAACGATCTAAAAAGAATTATTGCTGTTGATGATCTATGATCTTAGATCATAAACTTAAATTTTCAGACCACATTTCTAGAACGGTCAATAAATCTATGTCTGTACTCGATTTCATTAAGAGGTGGTCAAAGGAATTTGATGACCTTTATATTACTAAGACCCTTTATACATCACTTGTTCGTCCGATTCTGGAATATGGTTCGTGCGTATGGTCTCCACAATATTCTGTGCACCAGGATCGCATTGAATCTGTTCAAAAACTGTTTCTCTTATTTGCTTTGCGTGGCTTGAACTGGAATGCTGAAGTGAGATTGCCGTCATATAGTAGTAGACTTCTTTTAATTAACCTACCCGTAGTTACATCCAGCTTGCTCTCCCCCTATGTAGATCTAATTTTGCATTGCATGACCCTTTTAGAGTTTTATGTTATAACTATAATAGATTTTATCATGTATTTTCTAGCGCTAACACTGCTTTTAATCATAAAACTTTACTACTAATCTATTTAATGAATAATTAGACCAAATTTTGCTTATGGTAATAAACTAAAATTTTTTCATTCCACGCGTTTATTTCTTATGTCCGATCCTGTATTTCTATTTTATACTATCCCATTTTTTTTTTTTTTGCGTGCCCGAATCTATCCTGTGCGAACGCGAATCGTGTCGTTCGTCCTGCGACAGCGCCTCTCGGTCGGTTGGGCGGGAGGAGGGTTTATTGGGATCCGCGCGTAACAAGCATTGGCTTGGTATCGCTTGGGCCACTTGAATGTGCATACAATGTACGTCAACGTCCAACAAGTCTAAAACTATTCTTTACGTTGAACCTTACGGATCATCAATACATTAAAGCTTTAACCCAAAATCAATATACTATTTGTAAAGCATCAATCAAGAGAGATGCTGATATTTTTCCCTAAAAATAACATCTCTATTTCAAAAACAAAAGTGGGCAAATTAATTCTATTTTCAAACAGGGATGAAACAAAGTCAGATAAATTATTTCGGAAAATCACTTCTCAGTGGGCGCCTAGATGTCCATATCTAGGTTATGTGAAAATTGCAGCATCATAGCATTTACCATTTGGGCTGTGCTGTTGATAGTACTACTGTCAGTGTCTACTACTTTATATATATAGTAGCATATTGCGAAGTATGCTATAGTCATCATAAACAAGCTTGTGCGTGCATGATCGCTGAAACATCAGCTAACTTAAAATATATTCACTCAATTAAGCTTTATATTAAAACAAACCAATTTTTTTAAATTAGTCTTAAGCTGAACATCAAAAAAATAAACAAGTAAAAAAGTAAAATACCTGCTACCCACTTTTGTAGAGCAGGACAATATTTTTGAAATATTAAGAAAACTTGTGAAATTTGCTAAAAAAAAATAAAAAAAAAAGGTACATTTCGACAAACATGTGTGCGCTCTAACCACTGCACCACCAAACGAATTTGTGGGAAGCTTTCTAATAAGAATAAAGTTCCCATTACTAATTGTTTGAGTTTTTCTTTAGCAATTGCAAAATTTCCGCATACTTTGGGTGAATTTTTTGTTTTCAAATTTAAACTTATTTTTATTACTAGGCAAAATAATAAACCATTAATAATGTCCTTAATCCATTATAAATAACACACATAATTTTAACAAGAAAGAAAGCTACAGTCGAGAGTGCTCGACGCTATGATACCCGCAACCCATTTCGATAGAAAACAAAAAGCTTAAATGATGTTTAAACAAAAAATATACTAAAGAATATACTGAAATTTGTTTTTTTTATATACATTTAAAAAAAACCCAGTACATACGGACATGGTCACACTGTGAACTAAACAAACAAAGCGCGTATAAAATTGATTCTTTAAGAACTTCCTTGTTTTTCATTAGATCTAAACCAAATTCACAGGAATCATTGAGAATATACGTATTATTATGCATACCAAAATTCCAGTTTTTGGAGGCGGAAAGTGGCGTGGTAAAAATCTAAAACAAACTTGATCTGCGTACACGAATACTGTCACCAAATTGATATCTTTAGGTCATTCACACACTTAAAACGTCCATGTGCATTGGGCACAACAATTTTGTTCTACTTATCCGATTTTTCAAAAATTACAGAGTATATTAAGAGTGTTAAGCGCAATTTTCACATCAATACACAAAGAACTTTTGGAGTTATACGCGATTTACATAAAAAAAAACTTGACTTTTTCAAGATTAATGCTTATTGTGGGCGAAGGGGGCGTGGCATCCAATCTGCGTAGGGTATGAAGGAACCTTTTTGCCAAATTTGGTGTCTCTATGTCTTATAGTCTCTGAGATCCAGGTGTTCATACGGACAGACAGACGGACAGACGGACATGGCTATATCGTCTCGGCTGTTGACGCTGATCAAGAATATATATACTTTATGGGGTCGGAGATGCCTCATTTTCTGTTGGCTTTAAGTTATAATACCCTTCTACCTATGGGTACCGGGTATAAAAACAAATTTTGGTGTATTTATTTGCAATATTTTTTGTTCAAATATTATTTAAGATCTATGTATTCTCTCGAAATGGATAGCGGGTATCTTACGGCCAAACACTCTCGACTGCAGATTTCGTACTTGTTTTTATATTTAAAGCAGAGGGAATTTAAATCAATTCATTAATTATTCAAAAATTATAAAGAGAATAGTAGTAGTAATTTCACATATCCACTTTATATTTAAGTGCACAAAAAATACATACCTGATTTTGCAAGTCATTTTTAGATACTGTTCGATACCTCTCCCATTTGGCCATTACATCACAAACTTTCTCTTCTGATGAAAGGCTCCTCTCGGTGTTTCCCAATACTTCATAAATTGCGTATCCACGAGATTTTTCTTGAAGTCCAATAGTGTTTTTTATTATTTCTATGACATCACTGGCCGTTGAGCTAGGCTGAAACTCAAACGAATAATATTGACCATCCATGAAATAGATCCTTGAATAACATGGTCTTCGATTCGTAGTACACAATATTTCTTCACAGCTTGGAGTCCATTGACGACGTCTAGTTCCTTGAGTTCTAAAAAAACACTAAACACAAAAAAGGGAATCCGAGAATCGTATAAGCATAGTAATAAAATTAAATGCAATAATATTCTATAACTAATCGCGATAAAAAAGAAATAAAATAGTTTAATTTATATAATTATTAGCCAGATTGACACGCAGTTTCGCCAGCGAAGAACTTTTAAATAATTTGTTAGTTATTCTTCCCACTGCAGACTCTCGCTTATTTCATTTCCATTTAATATTTAAACAAGTAAGAAAGCTACAGTCAAGAGTGCTCGACCGAATGATACCCGCAACCCATTTCAGTTATCCATAACAGAAAATTATATGGAAATCCTATTATGTTTAATTTTTTAACTAAAAGGAAATGGTTAACAGAGTCAAAAGCTTTACTAAAGTCAGTATAAATAACATGAGTCTGCAACTTATTCTGAAAAACTTTGATCATCGAATACGTTAGTAGTCGTAGATCTCTGTTTCACAAAACCATGCTGAAATTGAGAGACAATAGATCTACAAATATGACTAAGTTGAGATGTAATAATTTTCTCAAAGAGTTTTGGTATTGCGGACAACTATACCTCTATAATTATTAGCGTTATGTTTTGAACCATTTTTATGGAAGGGGATTATGAATGAATCCTTCCATATAGCAGGGAAAGAGGCAGACTCAACAGACATAATAACTAATTTATTTAAAAGTAAATGCAATGATTCCGCACAATACCTAAGGACACAACCTGGAATACCATCTGGACCGGGTGCAAATACAGATTGTATTTGATTGAGTTCGATTTAAAAGAAGCTTTCTGAGATCACAGGTTCAAGAATATAATTTAGACTTTTTTGCAAGTTATAGGGTTAAGATATATGAGATGAGCAGCTTTTAATTGAGTAAGCAGATTGAAAGAAGTCTGCAAACAGATCGGCAGTGGCCTGATTACTGCATGCAGTCTTATCTTAAAATGAAACTGAGGAAGGTAGTGAAGAACATTTTCGTTTAGAGTTAACAAAATTATAGGACTGTCTAAGATTCTGAGCAAACCGTATTCGACACCGACGCAGATAAATATTGTAAAACTGCCTGTTAAGTGAAACAAAATTTGATGTTGCAATAGCATATCGCGCGAAATCAGAAGAATTTCCTGTGCGTTGATATTTTTTGAAATATCGTGATTTTAGGTTTTTTAATCCACTTAATTCCCGAGAAAACCAAAGTGGCCTATCAGACTTCAATGGATATCTACGAGGAACACACTGGACAAAAAAATTTTGGCGTATTATAAAAAATAGTCAAATCAGCTTCTAAATTAATGGAATCATGAAAAAGATCATAATTTAAGATGAGGTCATTTAATTTTTTAAAAATTGCCTTTTTAAAACACAGTGGTCTATTTACTGGGTTAGGTATGTCAATGAGCTCAGAAACCAGTAGTTCAATTGACAATTCTAAAGTTGGATGATAAGAATCTTGAGGAACTACACGAGGGTCAATTCTACGTACAGAGGCATAAGCAGGATCTAATACAAATATTAAGTTAAGAAGTCGGTTATTACAGTAAATATGGTAAATTTTGTTTTTTAAATACTTTGCTTTTATTTATTGGATCTTCTCTTAAGTTGAGACTAACAATAAGTTATCAAATCTTATAACTAAACATTAATTAACAATACAAATTGAATTGTTTTTGGGTTGCACGTCCCTAGAATCTATCGCCGGGTTGGTAGATCATTACGACGAAGACGGGAGCGGCTACACAGCCGGGTTAGCCCTCGCGCGAGGGGGTTAGGGTGCGAGGAAAGCTTGCTGTAATACTTCTCTTTCTGTTGAGCTATTACATCTCTGACTGGTTGAATGTTGAGGACTTTATGTATGTTTTCCTTGGGAACGTACCACGGTGCCCCGTGATGGTTCTCAGGATCTTTGATTGGGCTCGCTGGACAACATCAATGTTGCTACTACTAGCGTTCCCCCATAACTGGGAACCATAGGTCCACATAGGTTTAAGTACGGAATTGTAGAGCAGGACTTTGGATTCTAGACTTGATAAGTCAATGAAGACTATAAGCTTTTAGTTTTAGTTGTGTTCTCTTGGCTTCGATGTGCCTTCGCCAGGTGAGTCGTCTGTCGAGGTGTACTCCTAAATACGTAACGTCATTCGCTTACGGAAGTGTGGTCTGAGCGGTGGACAATTTTGCCTGTTTAGGGTAAACGTAATATGCTTGCATTTCTGTTCGTTTATTTTTTTTTTCACCAGCCACATTTCCACTTCGATTAGATGAGGAGCCAGTTGCGCTGATGCTTGGATAGGACACTTGGAACGGCTGAGAATAGCTGTATCGTCGGCAAAGGTATATGTTAATAATCGACTGTTTGTTGGGATGTCTTCTGTGCATAGAACGTATAGCGTTGGGCCCAGTACGCTGTCTTGGGGACTCCAGCTATAGAGGTGTAATTGTCAGACATAGCAGAATTGCATTTTACTGCGAATTTTCTGTCATATAGGAAGGATTCTACTAGCTCTGATCTTATGCATTAGACCTTTTAACGAAACTCTATCGAATGCTTGGGCTACATCTAAAAATATTGTAGTGCATTATTCTCGATTTTCGAATGCTTTTCGTATTTCAGAGGTTATGCGATTGACCTACTCGATAGTTCCGTGTTATTCACGAAACCCAAATTGGTGTGATGGGACTTTAGCATTCCGCTAAAACTTGATGCTGCCACCTATTTTCAATCTGATTTTCGAACTCTGGGTCAGCAATGCCAATATTTTTTAAGTAAAAGTACCGAACAAGGATTTTATTTGTATATATGTAAAACAACTTTTGTTTCATTTAAATAAACATGAAAAAAATCATTTTTTTGTGGTAAAACAAGTTGTACTGCAAAAATCATTTATTTATGGTGCAATTCGTGAAAACATTTGTGTGCATTTGTCTTTTTGCCAGGTGGCATTGTAAGTTGAGAAAAGAGGAAGAACCAAAATAAACAATTAAATAAGAAGGCAAAACATCGCAAGCCTAGCCAGGACGCTGTACTCTTGGAGTTCATGAAGAAGCACCCGGACATACAAACTTTACGAAAGGAGACAGGGTGGCTGTTGCGGCAGCCATGAGTGACATGACGCTCCAGCTGAATGCGTTGGGTCCTCCAATTAAAAACCCGAAGGAATGGAGAAATGTATGTCATATTTATGGAAAAGCATTTAGTATTGACCATTTTTTATTACAGGTGTGGAAAGACTGGAAGCTGGCAATTAAAAAGAAAATTGCATCAAACAAAAGAGAGAGTAGGGCGACAGGAGATGGGCAGGTGCCATTGACCCCTACAGAAGAGGAGGTAGCTCAGCTCTGCCAAATGTTCGAGGCTGTCGAAGGTGCAGCCGGTGCCAAAACATTTGGCATCGCCGAAAACGAAGACAAGGAGAACGTCATGGGCAAAATCGAACGACGTATGTTATAATAAATTACATTACAGGGCTGACAGAGGACAGGCTGTCAGCATTGATGGCTGCCGAAACAGCCATTTTTAAAGGAATTAGAGATGAACTATGCAAAATTCGAAAAAAAGGGGAAAAAACAAACATGCTTTTAGAACAACTATTAACTTTAAATTGTAATTGTAAACAAAAATCAAACAAATAAAAAATTTAACTTCTTTGCAAAGAAGCTGCTATGCCGTTTCTAAATTCAGATGCTGTTTCAGGCATATCATCAGATATTAGCATATCAACTTCTTCGAATACACCAAAATCTCCATCCTTATCTTCTCGACATAGATTATGGATAGCGCAGCAAACATTTATTATGCACGAAACCTTTAAGGGATTGTACAAAAGTATTTCTTGAAGCAATCGAAATCGACTTTTGATAACTCCAAATGTTCGTTCGATTGCATTTCTCGCAGAAGCATGGCGGAGATTGAAAGTGTGTTGGTCGGACCCTGCTGTTGGAGCTCTATATGGCGTCAGCAGGAAAGGCTCCAAGGGATAACCCGAGTCTCCAAGAAGCCAATTGTTGCGGGAACCATTGTTATACTCCTCCTGCAAGAAAGCTCTAGCTTCTCTTTGCCCCCAAGCGCATGAATCATGTGTTGCTCCTGGCATAGAAGCGTCAACATAAAGCACCTTAAGGTTGTAATCGCATATCTATGGGAACCAATATTTTAAGTTAATACAATTTCAAATTCAAGTTTGAACATTGAACGAATTCAAAACGTAGCCAATAACTCCTGGTATACCAAATTTTCTACAAAAATGCTGTTTGCATGTTTTAAGCACTTCTTCGGATCTCTTCAAATTTATAAATCGTGGTCCAAGCTTCCTTTCTAGCAACGGAAGTATTTCCCAGAGTATTTTGCACACTGCTTGCCTCGACATCGACAAATCTGCATCCTTCCCATTGCTCTTTGGAAGGATCCAATGCTAAAAAGCGCAATGTAGCCGCTAATTGCAAAACGGGCGATATTGTGGAAGATAGCATGTCCTCCACGATAATACTAAGTATCATGTTGAAAGTCCTTTTCTCGACGCGATAATTATAACGGAACCTTATTTTGTAATGAAATTCGTTTAATTATAGGTTATCCAGAATATGAAAATCACATACGTATCGTCTGATTGGGAAAGTGGATCAGATGCACATCTGAGAATCCTACGCTCTATGGTTTCTCTTTTTATTTTCCGCCGCCGGAGCTCTTCGATAAGAAGCAATCTTGAAAAAACTTTTTGGTGATTCTATTTATTTTTGTTGCCAGAAACAAAGTTACCAGACAATTACAGATTAATCTGGCAAGAGCTACCAGACAACTACTAGAGTTGACGAGTAACGTTGACTGTTTTTTTGCGCCAATAATTCAAATGTTTTTTTTTTTATTTTACGTCTAAGAAATCAAATATTTTAAAATTTGAATGAAATTGATAACATTAAAGAAAACAAAATTGAAAACTTATCGTTCTGCACCGAAATGAATAGAAAATTAGCAAATTAAATACTTGGGAAAGTTAATCTGGCAAGGTGTCAAACCTGAACAGCCAAGTTAGAAAGAGTTAAGGAAACTGCTAAAAACCTTAAATTTTTCGAAGCTCTGTATCACCGCGGAAATTTTCCAGCGGAATTGCTCTCAGCGGAATCAATTCCGCTAGCGATTTCTGTGTCACCCCTGATTATCATTGATTTTTTCAATCTCTCTGGAAAGTGGCCAAGCTTTGTAATGGCATTGAACAGCGGCGTTGGGTATTTGCTTCTTGTTGCTTTAACGCATGTAAGGTGTTTGTGCAGTTTGAGGAGTTGAAATGCGAGCAGCGGTGACAAAGGCGGACTTCAGTGTGTTGACAAAATTGTCAATGTCTGCTTCAAGGTTAAGTACAGGACTTAGATCAATATGCGAGCTTAAATATTTCCTAAAAGAGATTCAATTGGTTTTGTGTGAAGTCAATCCAGTCGGTTTATTCCACGGTTATTGATCAGATGAAAGATCCGAAAGACTTTCGCTGCTAATCAGGTTCCTTGGAATGTTTTAATGATTGCGAAGTCAATTAAATCGGGCAGTTTTTTTGGGACAGTTGGCCAATATTTTGGTCTGCTACGGGAAACAAGCTTGACCTTGTTGCTGGCTTTTATAATTGCATTATAAAGCTGCTTTCCTTTAGGAGTCACGAGGCGAGATCCCCAGTGTGTGTGCTTGGCATTGTAGTCTCCTGCTGATATGAAGTGCTCGCCTAATGAGTTAAACAACTGCATAAACTCAGCTTCAGTTACGGTGAAACGAAGGGGTTAGTATATTGCGGCTGGAGTTAGTTGGTTACCACTATCCAGTTTTATTCTTATTGATCTTGCTTGAATATAGGTAGTTGCTAGATCCTTGTAGCGGTGATGCTTAATTTGGTTTCTAATCAAGATACCAGTCCCACCGTGAGCTTAACCATTGGGATGGTTATTTATGTAGAAAGTGTAGCCTCTTAAGTTAAAGGTATATTTATTTGTAAGATGTGTTTCTGAGAGCAACATTACGTCGATATGTTTGTCAAGCAAGAATTGAGATAACTTAAGTTTATGCTGTGAGACCCATTAGCATTCCACATGGAAAGTCATTGATTATTTGGATTGTTGTGATACCAACATTTGTATCAATATGTTTTGATTACGCATTAGTAGTCAGCATGAAAGACATGAACTCGATTAAGATTTGCTGTAGTTTAGAGAACATGGCCTCAAAGTTGTTTTGTGGCGGGCTGCTCCATAGGCTGATAATGTTTAGTTGTGTTTGGCTCTGGTTGAGGTAGTTTAAAGTGCATTGTATTTCAGGAAGGAAGCTCAAATCCTGAGTTTAATGCACTGGCAAATGTCACATTTTTCCATATGAAGGACTCGGAGTTCAAGTCAAATGACGATCTAGCTGCGTTTGAAAAGAATACGTCTGGGTTTGATTAAAATGGTGTAACTCGTGCATTTTCAGAGCGTGGAGTAGTTACTCGTTGATGGATACTTTTAAAATCCTTATATACTGGACAACCTCTGTAATTAGTGGTGTGGTTACCACCGCAGTTTGGTGGTAGAATCGCCTTTGTTGGACAGTGTGCGGAGTCGTGAAGCTCTCCACAAACTACACACACTGGGCGCAGTGTGCAGTATGACCGTGTATGGCCATATTCTTGACAATTCATACATTCTACTGGTCCTTTGCGTTTGTGTGGTTCTTCTACAGTGATTCTACGATGTAGTAGAAACTGAAGTTCCTATATAGGGTGCACTTCGTTTTTCTTAAGAGAAGTGTTGTTAGTTCAAGTTCTGCCTTGAAAAGCGGTTGGGGCTTCCATTCCTTGTTTAAAATGTTAAAGACTGATTTTGCGTTAAATCCCTTGTCTTCTAATGCCTTACTTATTTTTGCTGGTGCTACATCAGACTCTATGCCCTTTAATACTACTTGTAGGCCCTTGCTGCTTTTCAGTTGATACGTGTAGTAGTTCATTTTATTGTCGGTTAAATGCTTCGATAAAACTCTATAATTATCTTCCGACTTCATTTGAACTTTTGTTTTATAGATTTTACCCCGTAAAAGGGGAATTATATAAAAGTTGTCCTTCCCAATAAGCTCTACAATTTTGTTAACAAGGGCATTGGAGCTTTTCTCCCGAATGTATATTGGTGGTGGCTTAGGCTTCTTTTTGACATCTACCTCGGGAGCGCCCGAAAGGTCTACGAAAATTTCAAACCTATTGGTGTTGTTGACTTTTCGCTTGAAGATGCGCTGGAACTGTTACGAATTATTTTTGCATTCGAGTTTAATTTGTATGTAACGATCCATTCCAGTCTGCACAAGCGGGTCAGTTACGTTTTTTGCTTTTTGTTTTATTGACAACGCAGCAGTTGCAAAATGCAAGAGTTGCTAAATGCAAGAGACAGATGTAAGGGAAGGATCCAAAACAAAAACCAGGTCAAGCATTATATATAAAGAATTTGGAATAGCATTGATTTGACTTAATGATAATCCCAACAATTTATCTGCTGGGTCGCAGAATTTAAAGCGTTGGAGTCAGAATTTGATAGCCAAGTCATTCCTGTAATGTTAAAATCACCAAGAACACCAAGACTATCGCGATCAGATAGCAAAGTAGAGACAGAAAGTATAGCCAAAAAATGTGAAGAATAGACAGAAGAATCAGAAGATGGAGGAACATATGAACAAGTTATAAAAATACAAGCACCATGAACGGACCATTTTACAGCTACGAATTCTAAATCGACAGCGCAATCAATTGTAACTACTTCAGAGGTGAAAGCAACTTCAACTGCGATTAAAACCCCACCTCCACTACGAGGAGGAGTGCGATCTCGTCTATAAATATTGTATTTACTTGAAAGGATTTCGAAGTTTAAAATGTCTGGCCTAAGCCAAGTCTCTGAAAAAGCTACGACATTGTATAGAAAGGACAGACTACTAAGATAGAGATTGCTAAGTTTGCTACACAGACCTCTTACGTTCTGGTAGCCAAGTGAGAAGGATGTTAGTTTTTTGCAGTTACAGAACTTTTACTCGCAACAGTAGGAAGTTCAACAGGAGTACGAATTTTCTTTTTTGCGATATATTCCTTTACAATTACATGATCTGGCCAGAACTTTTTACAACAAATGTTGCTAAATTGATCGGCAGGAACAGTAATTTTAAAAGACGATATTTTCCGGGAATAATCAAATTGAAATTTGTCCACTGAAACATTGGCTTTAGATTTGGCCTGAATAAAAGCCATGACTTCATCAGAAGTTTGATCAGGGGCAAGCCTGGAAACAAAAATGTGTTTCTTTGGTGGAGCGCCAACAAGTGATTTGAGATTAACCACAGCCGCATCTACGGATGCAACTACAGCCTTGGATGGCTGACCAACAGAAACTGCTGGGGTGGTTAAGGCTTCAGTGCATACAACAACTGAAACATTACCATCGCCGGTGTTAGTAGGAACAATATCCATGGGTAGAACATTATTCTCGTCACTACTAACTATTATTGGAGGAGCAGGAGAAGAAAGATTTATTAATGCAGGAACAGACGGAGCAGACAAATGATTTGGGTGTGGGGAAAGTTCATTAGCGCTTATGGACAACCTCGGATTGGCCTTTTTACGCTTAGGTGACTCATTCAAAAGTTTCATATTTTTGAATTCATCATCCAGCGCTGAGAAACCTTCAAACAGTTTTTAAAACCGTCAAAGATATCTCCAAAGCCTTTCTTGGTTTGTCGCATAAAGCCCATAATGTCTTTCTCGACATCCCTGCATGATTCACAAGTCCACTTCAAGCCTGATTTGGACTCAATTAGGTCAATAATGCGCCCACTGAGGCCAGCGCATTTCTCGTGCGACACATTGTCGCACAGCCAGCAGCAAACAAAACCCATTCTTACGTTTGCACGAACTTGGCAATTTTTATTTGAACAGACAAACATGGTGATAAGAAATGAAAATTTGAAACAAAAAACAGACAGCAAAAAAGAAAATTTTTACAAAAAGGTATATTTGAAATAATAATGAAAATAAGGTTAGTGTGCAAATAAAAATAAAAGTTGTAATTTAAAATAACAAATATTCAATTTTAATCTAATATGTTTTAATTTAAATCTGTTGACGTTGCTTTACTTGTAAAGTGATGTTACGTTTCTTTGGCTTGAACTCATGTACCACCATATGAGGTGGCCAGAAACTCAGGTCACTCAACAAAGGAAATGAGTCGGAAGGAACAGTTAATTTAAATGAAGCAATTTCTCGAGTAGATAAATTGAATTTATGTATGGCTACTGATGCCGACGATTTTATAGCGATATAAGCAGATAATCGAGAAATAAATAGCTGCTTGGCCACATCAGAAAACAAGGGGGTGTTAATATTAACAATAATATTGGGAGTAGGTGGTGAGGCAATAATCGGACAATAAGGAATAGAGTTCCATCTGAGGCCTCAATAAAGACATTGGAAATCGGAGGTACTAAAGAAATTGTGGTTCGTTCCGTAGATAAACGATTGCCATCGCTACTTAAAGGAGTTTTCTTAGACGGAATGGAGGGAATAGCTCTACAGGAATGCAAGGAGAAGAAGGTAGCGGTAGAAATATTTAAAGTGGAGGACCACTTAGGAGCAGATTGCGGGTTCGGGCAAGGCTTTGTAGGCGTCTTAAATTCGTATTGACCAAGCAATTACATACTAGTTTCAAATTCACTAGAAAGAGACATGACCACTTAATTCCACCGCTGCCCTTTTCCACAGCAGCGTTGATCTTATCATTATCGCGCCCTGTAATGCCTACACATTTTATATGCATAAAACTACCACTCAGCCAACAAGAAACAAACTTAGCCTGGTCTCCATCACGAGTCGGCCCATAAGTGCATTTTAATTTGCACCACTGCATAATTATATAAATACATGTATACATATGTATAACAGAAAATGAAAAGAAAATCGATTAAATTAAAATAAAAATTTAAATATTTGCAAAAATGTATGTTATGGATTCCGATTGGGTGTTTTAAGTTAAAAATCACTACCAGTTGGTTGCACAATCAATCTTGAAATTCGCACTGGATGGACAACCAGTGTATGACGGTGAGCGAAAACAAAAACACCCAACAACAACTTGACTTTTAGTGGCAGCAAAAGAGATCAAATATATATTCACCACACAAAACTGCACAGCGAACACACAGACAAACCTGGGTTGCAAGCAACTACCGAAGAAAACCAAAACAAAGAATTTTAAGACACAAGCAATGAGCACAGCAACTTAAAAGTTGTAATTTACAATTTAAAAACAATAGAATAAAATTTAACACAAATCATGCACCAAAAGGTTAATATCGATATATAACTTAAAGCCACAAATTGATATGCTTTTAAAACACAAATGAACGCAGAATTAGGCGGAGCAAGACAAAACACAACTGATGGTTACGAATTACTCTTGTTGAGTAAATAGGCATATACATTATGTTGCTGCAAACAACAAACTGGAATGCTTGTGATCCATCGATATGTATATATATACATATTAAGAATCGTGGTATGTATATATGTATGGAAAGCATCAATCAAGAGAGATATCCATATTTTTGCCTAATAATAACATTTCTATCTCAAAAACAAAAAGGGCCACTTAATTACATTTTTAAACAGTGACTAATGATAAAATTAGGAGGAGCAAGACAAAACACAACTGATGGTTACGAATTACTCTTGTTGAGTATATAGGAATATACATTATTTTGCTGCAGTAACATACTGGAATGCTTGTGATCCATCGATATGTATATATATTAAGAATCGTGGTATGTATATATGTATGGAAAGCATCAATCAAGAGAGATATCCATATTTTTGCCTAATAATAACATTTCTATCTAAAAAACAAAAATGGCCACTTAATTACATTTCAAACAGTGATCAAAGATAGTTAGAGAAACTATTTCGGAAAATCACTTCTTAGTGGGCGCCTATATGTCCATATCTATTTGTGTGAAAATTGCAGTATCATAGCTTTTACCGTTTGGGCTGTGCATTTAAAGAACTATAGCTCGTTAGTGTCTACAAACTACTTTTTATATGTACATATATATAGATATACAGTTATTTGCCATGAAAGGTGTCATGTTATCAAACTACAGGCTGCTTGGCATCACATAATTCACATAAATTTGAAGTAAATTATCCAGGAGCCACTTAACTAGTGATTTTTGTTAATTACAGGTGAATTTATTTTAGATTTTTAATATTCATTAATAAGCAAGCAAAAAGAAAACGTTTTCCAATACATACAAACATATACGAATCGTTGCGAACATGTAAATCGCTCTATTAAAAATTTTACCTCATTTTGAGGCAAAAAAAAACTTTCTGAAATTCTTAAAATGTATTGTATTTACAAAAGATTAATCTTCAATGTTGAGAACCAAAACTTTTTAAAACAGTAGATGGTTCCACTACAAAGATATCTGTAGAAATTAATGGGAACATGGTATAAAAACACATGACTCATGGCATTTCATGCACAGCCTTCGTTTAGTTCCAAACATGTGTGATACGAGTCGTATCATACGACCAGAACTAATCTTCCTTCTAGAGTGTTTCGTCACGCAACTTCATGCAACATGCGCACACGGTGGACACCATAGATGCGAAGTTTGTTTTGCGGTGCCTCCATTAGTCAAAACTCGAGATCAGCCGGATGCTTTGGGTTCTAGAACCGACTGGAAGGATTATCATAATAAAATAACTTTTTTCGCTGTTTGACATACATATCTATTTAGCTTTCAATTGCATTGTAATAGGAAACCAATGAACTTGTGATGTACCCATTTACATATATAGGCTTTGAAATCATTATCCCTATTTACTATTTGATTAATGTGTGAAAAATTTTATCGACTACTCAAATCCGAAGTGTCTTTTATATTATATTGGACGTTGACGTACATAGTATTCAAGTGGCCCAAGCGCTACCAAGTCAATGCTTGTTATGCGCGGATCCCAATAAACCGTCCTTCCGCCCAACCGACCGAGAGGCGCTGTCGCAGGACGAATGACACGATTCGCATTCGGACAGGATGGATTCGGGCATGCACAAAAAAAAGCGGATGGCATAAAATAGAAAAGTAAACAAGTAAGAAAGCTACAGTCAAGAGTGCTCGACCGTATGATACCCGCAACCCATTTCGATAGAAAAAAAAAATTTTAATGATATTTTAACAACAAACATACCAAAAATATACTGAAACTTGTGTTTTGTTTGTATATATTTGAAAATAGCGCCTAAAAATTCACAACATTGACATGGTCACACTGTCAACTAAACAAACAAAGCGCGAGCAGCTGCATATGAAATTGATTCTTTAATAACTTCCTCGTTTTTTATTCGATTTCAACCAAATTCACAGGAGTCATTCAGACTATCATTGTTATTCGTCGCCGCCTCGCATCGCAAACGGACGTTTTTTTTTTCTTTGAATTCTTTGCTATCACTTTCATTTATGTTATCTTTTACAAATTTAGTTTACACAAGTAATCGCTATTAGCTGTGTTTTCAGTTCTTAACTTTTGTCAAAATCAACAGTATACATTGTGAACTATTATTTATTTCGCATTTTGTTTGATTTACATAAAATCGCAAAAACAAATTCTAAGGCATACAGTGTTTACTTATTGTTTTGTCACTGCGTTCAATTTGTTTTTGCTCTTCATACTCTTGCACTCTTGCATTTACACTTTACGTCTCCCAAGTTTTCTCTTGCGCGCATTAGTTTATGTTGTTGGTGTTGGTTGCGCTCTATTTTGCTCTCAGTTATTCCGTTTGCGGTTTCTTGTTTCGGTCGTGCCCGCGCTTTTGCAAGTAAAGCAACGTCAACAGATTTAACCCTAGGGTGCGTTTTTGTTGATTAAATTTTCTTATTTAAAATTTTATATTTGGTATTTCAAATTACAACTTTTATTTTTATTTGCACACTAACCTTATTTTCTTTCAAATATAACTTTTTGTAAAAATTTTCTTTTTTGCTGTCTGTTTTTTGTTTCAAATTTTCATTTCTTATCACCATGTTTGTCTGTTCAAATAAAAATTGCCAAGTTCGTGCAAACGTAAGAATGGGTTTTGTTTGCTGCTGGCTGTGCGACAATGTGTCGCACGAGAAATGCGCTGGCCTCAGTGGGCGCATTATTGACCTAATTGAGTCCAAATCAGGCTTGAAGTGGACTTGTGAATCATGCAGGGATGTCGAGAATGACATTATGGGCTTTATGCGACAAACCAAGAAAGGCTTTGGAGATATCTTTTGACGGTTTTAAAAACTGTTTGAAGGTTTCTCAGCGCTGGATGATGAATTCAAAAATATGAAACTTTTGAATGAGTCACCTAAGCGTAAAAAGACCAATCCGAGGTTGTCCATAAGCGCTAATGAACTTTCCCCACACCCAAATCATTTGTCTGCTCCGTCTGTTCCTGCATTAATAAATCTTTCTTCTCCTGCTTCTCCAATAATAGTTAGTAGTGACGAGAATAATGTTCTACCCATGGATATTGTTCCTACTAACACCGGCGATGGTAATGTTTCAGTTGTTGTATGCACTGAAGCCTTAACCACCCCAGCAGTTTCTGTTGGTCAGCCATCCAAGACTGTAGTTGCATCCGTAGATGCGGCTGTGGTTAATCTCAAATCACTTGTTGGCGCTCCACCAAAGAAACACATTTTTGTTTCCAGGCTTGCCCCTGATCAAACTTCTGATGAAGTCATGGCTTTTATTCAGGCCAAATCTAAAGCCAATGTTTCAGTGGACAAATTTCAATTTGATTATTCCCGGAAAATATCGTCTTTTAAAATTACTGTTCCTGCCGATCAATTTAGCAACATTTGTTGTAAAAAGTTCTGGCCAGATCATGTAATTGTAAAGGAATATACCGCAAAAAAGAAAATTCGTACTCCTGTTGAACTTCCTACTGTTGCGAGTAAAAGCTCTGTAACTGCAAAAAACTAACATCCTTCTCACTTGGCTACCAGAACGTAAGAGGTCTGTGTAGCAAACTTAGCAATCTCTATCTTAGTAGTCTGTCCTTTCTATACAATGTCGTAGCTTTTTCAGAGACTTGGCTTAGGCCAGACATTTTAAACTTCGAAATCCTTTCAAGTAAATACAATATTTATAGACGAGATCGCACTCCTCCTCGTAGTGGAGGTGGGGTTTTAATCGCAGTTGAAGTTGCTTTCACCTCTGAAGTAGTTACAATTGATTGCGCTGTCGATTTAGAATTCGTAGCTGTAAAATGGTCCGTTCATGGTGCTTGTATTTTTATAACTTGTTCATATGTTCCTCCATCTTCTGATTCTTCTGTCTATTCTTCACATTTTTTGGCTATACTTTCTGTCTCTACTTTGCTATCTGATCGCAATAGTCTTGGTGTTCTTGGTGATTTTAACATTACAGGAATGACTTGGCTATCAAATTCTGACTCCAACGCTTTAAATTCTGCGACCCAGCAGATAAATTGTTTGGATTATCATTAAGTCAAATCAATGCTATTCCAAATTCTTTATATATAATGCTTGACCTGGTTTTTGTTTTGGATCCTTCCCTTACATCTGTCTCCCGATCTAAACCTTTTTCCTTTCCTGAAGATCCTTATCATCCTACTTTAGTAGTGTTGATGAACATAGAGACCCGTGTAGCATACTCTACTGACGCAACACGAGCGTCATTTTCGTAACTCGGATTTCAATGAACTCTCTCGGATCCTGTCGAACACTGACTGGTCTCCTCCTTACGAGTATAGGGACATTGATATTGCAACTGAACTGTTTTATCCTGCATTAAACTCTTCATTCGACATATGCGTCCCGTTACGTAAACCAAATAGGTCTAATAAGCCTGTTCGTTTTACACGGGAATTGACATACCTTAAAAATAAAATGTCGAGAAATTACAAGAAGTTTAAGGAATCTAAACTTCCTTTAACTTCTCTTGTTATTCGATTGCACGATCAAATTTTATTGTCCTTAATACGCAGTGTTACAATGACTACCTCGTAAATTGTGGACGGCGGTTTCACAGTGATCCGAGGAGATTCTATAACTTTGTTAATATGAAGCGTGGTTCATCAACGCTTCCATCGACTGTTTTTTTTTAAAAGAATACAGCGGAAACCAATCAGTCTATTGCTGATTTTTTCCAACCTACATATAGATCTCAAAACGATCGATTGGTTTTGCCATATCCGTATCAGATAAATGACGTACATTGCATTTTTAAACCATTAATTACTAAAATTTCACTATTAAATAATTTAAAGATTCTAAAGCCTGTATTTTCACCAGGGCCAGATTAAGTTCCAGCATGTGTGCTTAGGCATTGTGCTGAGGCTTTATTAATTCCTCTATACATTCTTTTTAATTTGTTCATGGAGTTATGTTCTTTTCCAAACTATTGGAAGGAATCTTTTATTATTCCTCTCCATAAAAAAGGAATCAAATCGAATGCCGAGAATTATAGAAAAATATCAAAATTGTCTGCTATTCCGAAACTGTTTGAGAAATTAATAACCTCACAGTTACAACATTATCGTAGATCTATTATATCACCATGCCAGCATGGGTTTATGAAATATAGATCTACTACCACTAACTTACTGGAGTTCACTTCTTTGGTAATTGATGGTTTCCAAAACAAAATGCAAACGGACGTTATTTATACTGATTTCAGTAAAGCTTTTGACTCAGTTAATCACTCACTATTACTACATAAGCTTTACCTCTTGGGATTTCCAAATAACTTAATTATTTGAATATCTAGCTATTTAAATCTTAGAACACAGAAAGTGTATTTTAAGGGCTTAGTCTCCAAGTCTGTTAAGGTCACTTCCGGTGTACCTCAAGGGAGTCACCTTGGCCCTTTGTTATTTACATTGTTTGTTAATGATCTTCCATCCGTTATTAAATTTTCTCGTGTGTTAATGTATGCCGATGATTTCAAGCTTTGTTTAACGTCAGTTGATTGTCAATCTGGTCAAATGCTGCAAGCTGATCTTGATAGTTTCCAATCTCGGTGTCAAATAAAGCTTTTAAATCTTAATTGCAATAAATGTAACGTAATGTCTTTTTACAGGCGTTTGCCTTTTAACAATACTTATTATCTACATGCAAAAACTCTTGAGCGTAGGGAGTCTGTTAAAGATCTAGGTATTATGCTCGATCCCAAACTTAAATTTGACAAGCACATCTTGGATATAACTAATCGTGCAATAGGTGTCCTTGGTTTCATTAAGCGTTGGTCGAAAGAATTTATTGATCCCTCTTTCCCTTCCACTTTGTAGTGAAAACTATGCTTTACATAATCCTTTCCGTATTTTATGTTCTAATTATAACGAGTACTATTCTATAATAAATAATGTTTCTTCGTTTTCCACTCTTAAAAATTTGATATTAAGTCATCTGTCTAGTGTGTAATTATGTAATTTTAAAATTAATTAAAATATATTTTAGCTTTATGTTCGCGATTGTCCGTTGCCACAAGCTACGTGGTGCGCCCCTACGGCCCGCGCGGTAACAAGCCCTTGCTTGGTGTCGTTGGGCCATTTGATGGTGCTGTTCATTAGCACATCAACGTCCAATAATAATTATGCATACCAAAATTCAATGCTCTAAGTCTATTATTACGGCTTTTACAGTTTTTGGGGCGGAAAGGGGCGTGGCAAAAATCTAAAACAAACTTGATCTGCGTAAGACCTACACGAATACTGTCACCAAATTTGATATCTCTAGGTCATTCACACACTTAAAACGTCCATATGCACTGGGCACAAAAATTTTGATAAATAATTTATCGAATAACTTTTGTTCTACTTATCCGATTTGTACCAAAATTACAGCGTATATTAAGAGTGTCAAGCGCAGATGGATTACACATCATTACACAAAGAACTTTTGGAGTTATACGCGATTTACATAAAAAAACTTGATTTTTTCTAGATTAATGCTTATTGTGGTGGAAGGGGGCGTGGCATCCAAATAAACTTGATCTGCGTAGGAAATGCAGGAACCTATGTGCCAATTTTGGTGTCACTATGTCTTATAGTCTCTGAGATGCAGGTGTTCATACAGACAGACAGACGGACATAGCTATATTGTCTCGGCTGTTGACGCTGATCAAGAATATATTTATACTTTATGGGGTCGTAGAGATGCCTCCTTCTGCGTGTTACATACATTTTCGGTTGGCACTAAGTTAAAATACCGTTCTACCCTATGGGTAGCGGGTATAAAAAACAGGATCCGACATAAGAGATAAACGGATGGAATGAACAAACTTTAATGTATTACTATAAGCTAAATTGAGTCTAATTATTTGTTAAATAGGTTATTAGTGAAGTTTTAAGATTAAAAAGTGTTAGCGCTAGAAAATACATGATAAAATCTAACATAAAACTCTAAAAGGGTCATGGAAGCCATAATTAGAGCTACATAGGGGGAGCGCAAGCGGGATGTAACTACGGGTTAACTACTAGATGGGACGGAAAAAGTTAGTCGCGATATTAATTCTGAAGAATCAATATCACCATTCATATGATTAAAAATAAATAAAATACCAAGCATTATTCTACGGTTAGCTAAAGAAGGTAGGTTAATTAAAAGAAGTCTACTACTATATGACGGCAATCTCACTTCAGCATTCCAGTTCAAGCCACGCAAAGCAAATAAGAGAAACTGTTTTTGAACAGATTCAATGCGAACCTGGTGCACATAATATTGTGGAGACCATACGCATGAACCATATTCAAGAATCGGACGAACAAGTGAAGGTTAAAGGGTCTTAGTTACATAACGGTCATCATATTCCTTTTAAATTCCACCTCTTATTGAAACCGAGTACAGACATAGATTTATTGACCGTTCTAGAAATGTGGTCAGAAAATTTAAGTTTATGATCTAAGAGAATACCTAGATCATCAACAGCAGTAATTCTTTTTAGATCGTTCCCGTTCAGTTAGTAAGAGGCCAAATGTGGATTAACTCTATATAAGGACATCACAACACATTTAGAACAGTTTATTTAAAAGGTTTACTTTACACCATGACTGAAAAGAGTCTGCAACTTGATATGGCATGGCCAATCCCTCTACTGCAGGCTTATTTAGCATCATCTAAATACATTAGTAGGTAGTCATAACAGTAGGTAGATCAATTATGAACAATGTGAAAAGTAAGGGACCGAGATGGCTACCTTGGGGAACTCCAGAGGTAACTCAGAATGTATTAGAAAGAAAACTAATAAAAGAAACTTTTTGCGTTCTTTGCCTTAGATAGCTTGAAATCCAGCAAATCAAATTATTGGGAAATCCAATTACGTCAAGCTTATATAGCAAAAGATAATGATTTACTGAGTGAAAGGCTTTACTAAAATCGGTATAGATGACGTCAGTTTGTTAGTTTTTAAGGAAACCATTGTTAACGAAGAGAGGAAAAATGAAAGACTCGTTCCATAAAGAGGGAAAAGTCGATGACTCAAGTGATAAATCAAATAATTTCAGCAGCGGTCTGCATAAAGCCTCGGCTCCGTACCGAAGTACACAGCCAGGAACTCCATCCGGACCGGGCGAAAACACCGGCTTAACCATTTGAAGATATCGAATCAGAGACTCCTTCCTCATTAAGGGACTGAAGATACAATTCGACTGGGACAGGCTGTAAGGAAAGGGCGCGTTAGAGTAGGAAGAAGAAGAATATGTGGTTTGAAAAACAGAAGCAAATAGATCAGCGATTGCTTGACCAGAATAGGTTTTCGAATTATCGAAAGATAGACAAGAAGGATAAGAGGAAGACTTACGCTTAGTGTTTATAAAATTAAAAAACTTTTTGTGTTTTCAGAGAAGCTAAATCGACAACGAGCTAAGTAATATTTATAACACACAGCGTTAAGCTCGATAAAATTAGACCGAGCAATTATATATTGCGAAAAAGTTAAGGCAGAGCTTGAAATTTTAAACTTTTTGTAAAGTCTGGACTTCACGTTCTTAAGGTTAGAAAGTTGCTTACAAAACCAAGGAGGTTTATTAGACCTATGCGGAAAATAAGAAGGAATACAGGCATCAAAACACAGATTTAATTTATTATAGAATAAATTGACGGCGGCACTTATGTCAGTGCAGGAATACAAATTAGACCACTCAATTCCATTAAGAAGTTGAATTTATTTGGGAAAGTTCGCCTTTCGAAAGCAACGAACTCTATCGCAGCTAAATTAGTGAGTACAGATCTGCTAAGATCGAGCATATGGTTTCAAAAAGTGAAGGTGCGACATTGATCTTGAAAGATGTAATTTGTCTATCATAAGCAAATTAAAATTTTTCCACTTTTGGATTGGCATTTTTAATTTTGGCTATAATGAAAGTCTTTACGTCATCTGACGTGAGATCAGGGGCAAGCCTTGAGACAAAAATCTGTTTCATTGGTGGAACCCCAACAAGTGGTTTATGAGCCGGAGTAATACTTGGTATATTGTCTTTGGAACCTAACAAAGTCGTTGATCCGACAGTGAGAATAGTTGGAGGAGTTGCGGAAGAAATTTTATTATTAGGATTGGGCTTGCCTCTACTTCTGGTGACAACCGTGGACAATTCAGACACAACTTCGGCGTTAACTAATGTCGGTGGAGCAGGTTCCCTAATAGGAATGCTTTCTACAGTGGTTGTTGCTACTGGGGTAGCAAACGAGATTAACTGCGGAACCAACGGAGTAGTGGGTGGGTCAATCGATGGTAGAGGTCAAAATTTGGATAATTGTAAGTCACAAGAAGTTGTTTTTTTTTCGCTTTGGAGACTCAGCCATAAGTTTCAAACTATTGAGCTGAGAATTCAAAGCACTAAACTGATCGTTTAACTTATGAAAGCCACCAATCCGATTAATAAAACCAACTCTTGTCTGTCTCATAAACATCCGCATTTCGCACTCAACTTCTCGACATGACTCACAACACCAGTTAAGCCCAGTTGTTTTGGCAATGGCATTTGCAACTAGCCCTGAATAACCTACACACTTTACGTGTACTACGTTATCACATACTGGGTTGCGAAGCTGTGATCTGCTTCTGGCAGCTCTTCACACAACATGCAATTTTGCCTTCCATTATAAAAAAAAAAACAAACAAATTAAAAATTTACAAAATTAAAAAAAATGTACTTTGAAATAGTAGGTACTATGCCCACTGTAAAGATTCAAAACAGAAATATGTTAACAACAACAAAACAGTAGAGCAACCGTCACACTGCGTGCGGGAAGGAAAGCCCAAAGAGTAGACACGCAAAATCTAATGCTTACCACAACAACAAAACATTTAACTCAGTTTACGTAGAAATAAACAGAACTCAAAAAGGCACACATAAAATTCACTATTTAGTAAACAAACTAATGTCATGCACAGGATATATACGCGATGTACCAAACGATTAAAATAATTACTGTAAAGAAAATTATTAAACACTGGTCGTTCAATAAAAAAATTGAAAATTGCTGGGCGCACAAAAAAAACACGTATGTTTGCTACAAAGAGTTCTGTTCTGGTTTCTGTTCTTTTAAATGCACTAAGGCGAGTGGCTGACATTTGAACGCAATAATCAAAGTACACCAACAAAATATCATATTAAATGTAATATATGTATTCTTTTCACTAACAAAGTTATAATATCCTTTGGATAAGATAAAGAAAATGCAAACATACCTTTTCAGCAAATCTAGCATATTTTCCTTCTTCCGAAATAAAATCGCTGGAACATCGTTTTAAATGTGCAATCAAATATTTTCGAATAGATTTTGTAGATGGCAGTATTACACTACAAGCAACAGACAAAAGGGCCCAATGCCTCAGATTAACTCTTGAGTTTGCATCTGGATGGTCCGTTGTCTGTTTGATAAGTTGAAGATATAGTTCATTTAAAAGAGAGTCCTTTCGCATGCACTTATCCAAAATAGATTGAACGATTCGTATGTGCTCATCCTCCGCTCTGTTTATTGCTTCGCCTGCAAAAATATATATTGTTGCACAGAATGTTTATGAAAATACAATAAATACCTCTGTTTGTGGATTAGCATTTTAATTTGTTTCCAGTTACATTCGTTGTAGTACATTCCTTACTATTTATGGCATGTTATCCAATACAATACACCACTCCCCCTTTGGAGGTTTCAAGAATTTTTATATCTATTTATAAAAAGTAGTTCATAGACGCTGCTATAGTGCTATCAACCCCAGCCCAAACGGTAAAAGCTACGATACAATTTTCACACAACCTAGATATGAACATCTAGACGCCCGCTAAGGAGCGATTTTCCGATCAGGAAAAATAATTGTCATGTATACAGCGCGAGGCTGCTGACATAACATATGGTTCAATTAAAGAACGCGGCAGATAATATAAAAATGTTGCAAACAACAAAAAAAATATGTAGAATGTTTTATATGCAACAATTGAATCTATTTAGCTTTACTTGAAAAAAGCTAAATGAGCAAATTTTCTTTTAGAAATATATGTCATCCAAGACATGTTTTTTAAAAAGGACAACAAAACCACATCAAAAACAAGTAAGAAAGTTACAGTCGAGAGTGTTCCACCGTAACAAAAAAAAAAAAAATTGAGTGATATTTTAACAAAAATATACCATATACATGTATTGAAAAAAAAAATCCATAACATACCGACATGGTCACACTGTCGACTAAACAAACAAAGTACGAGTAACTGCAAGTAAATATTACCTATGAAATTGATTCTTTAATAACTTCCTTGTTTTTATTCGATCTTAACCAAATTCACAGGAATCATTGAGACTATAATTATTATTTTGCGTACCAAAATTCAATGCTCTAGGTCTATTATTACGGTATTATTTTCAAGTTTTTGTGGGCGGAAAAGGGAGTGGAAAAAATCTAAAACAAACTTGATCTGCGTAAGACCTACACGAATACCGTCACCAAATTTGATTTTTTTGCGATTTTTACCAAAATTACAGGGTATATTAAGAGTATTAAGCACAGATGGCCTACCAAATTACACATCAATACACAAAAGAACTTTTGGAGCTATACGCGATTTACCCAAAAAAAACTTGTTCTAGATTTATGCATATTGTGGGCGAAGGGAGCATAACATACAACTTTTTAAATAAACTTGATCTGCGTAGGGTATGAAGGAACCTACATATGTACCACATTTTTTGTCTCTTTGTCTTATAGTCTCAGAGATCTAGGTGTTCATACAGACGGACAGACGGACAATGCTATATCGCCACGGCGGTTGACACTGATCAAGAATATATATATAATACTTTATGGGGTCGGAGATGCCTCCTTGTGCCTGTTACATACATTTTCTGTTGGAAATAAGTTATAAGCTCTACCCTATGGGTAGCGGGTATAAATACGAGCTTTAAAGTGCTTTGCGGACGAACTAGTAATATACATATGGAGTCGGAGATGCCTCCTTCTGCCTGTTACATTCATTTTCAGTTAGCACTAAGTTATAATACCCTTCTTCCCTATGGGTAGCTGCATTAAAAAAGTTGTATTTATGTAAGTTCAACATTTATATATACTGGGAGACCCGCGCGCTTCGCTGCTTGTAAACGTTGTTTTGTCATGTATATTTATTATAGAAAACATATTTTTAGTTCGAGTCATACTATCGCGACGATGTTCACGTGCAATTTCTTGTTCTCCTTCAGTCCTTTCATTTGCAGTATTTCGTATTTTTCTTGCATTACGGCTTTGCCGGGAAAGATTCGATAGTCTTGCTCGCGGCATTATTAAGTAAACTTCACTTCACTTCAATTCACCTAAAAATTTATTTCAAAACTCAAATTTCCAACCATACCGAGTTTTATAGTTCACTTCACTGTTTATACGAATGGGCAATGGCACTATCATTACATTATAATTGTTAATTATTTTTTTAATAGAAATAGTTTGAATAATGATTTCCTACAAATATCAAATTGTTATCTATACGTCATTACATAGCTGTCATTATACGTCAATTACATAAAGGTTATTTGCATTTTGTTATTCCAAGTCTGATTTTTTTGTTAGACCACGTTATATAGTGAATGACGTTTCATGTCAAGTCACACGGGAACGCTGTCGAGTGGGATAAAAAAGTATCCTATATCCGTCTCCTGGCTCTAAGCTACCTACCTACCAATTTTCACCCAAATCTGTTCTGCCGTTCCTGAGATATAAGTGGTGTAACTAACACGACTTTCTTTTATATATATAGATTAAATAAAAACTTACCAAACGTTCCAAGACCAGCAAATTGAAGAATAGAATCAAATATTTGTATCATAATTCCTTCATCCTGATCACAAAGTGAAGATAGGCATGATGATATTTGTTGTTTACTAAATGCCCAAAAGGAATGAGAAAATCCTTTATACGTTTCTCCATGGTCTTGAGGATTACTCCTTTGTTCTGTTCTTAATTTTTCAATTCGGTGCTTAGATAGACGACGCAATGTGTTTCTTAAAAATCCTCCGGATTCTTGCGGTTTTCGAACAACGCTTAAGTCAATCAACTGCCTTCGACATATAATAACATTTTGATATAATCTTGATCTATCTTCAGATGTTATTCCTTTTCCTCTTTTGGAACAATCAAAGTTATTCAGTATCCAGTTGGAGAGTAAAGGGTAATAGGAAATAATTAAGGATCCAATTTCATTTTTTTGCAATGTCTCAAAGACAAAACACTTTTGTAAATCCAAAAAAAAGCTTTTATCTTTTAGTGGTTTAGTCATTTGTTGAGAGTTTCGATTAAGGGATAGAGTTATAAAACTATCACTTGGATGTATCATAATTGATTCTATATCTGTGAATTTGAATTGGTATATAATAAATCTGTCTTCAGGCTGAATAAACAGGATTCCATCACAATTAATTCCTAAAATAATGTTGTTAACAAAATTCCAATATCCCTTGTAAATAACTTTAAACATTGTTGTTCCGTAAAGTGGATATTGCATAACACAACTTAAGTAGAGAACTTTAGCAGTCATTTCATTTCTCGATGAACCATATTGCCGATGTGCTTGTGCAAGAATCGGAATCCAAAACTGCTGTTCTCTTGTCTTAGAAATACGGGCAGGTAGAAAGCTTTTGACGTCACTATAATACTCCGGCTTAGGTTGATTTGACGGATCACCTAATGCCACTTGGGCTTGCAGACCAGCGAGTTGTAGAGCAACTTTTTCACTAACTGGGAAATCATCGCACTGAAAAGAACAAAATATATATATTATTATTTGAATTCCCATATTACGAAACAAGAAAACTACAGCTAATATTAAATAAAGTGTGCAGCTAAAGTTCTTCGTATAAAACAGTTTAAACAAATAAGAAAACTACAATCGAGAGTGCTCGATCGTAAGATACCCGCAACCCATTTCGAGAAAAACTAAAAAAATACCAAAAAAATATACTGAAAAATTTTTTTTATACCCGCTACCCATAGGGTAGAAGGGTTTTATAACTTAGTGCCAACAGAAAATGTATGTAACAGGTAGAAGGAGGCATATCCGATCCCATAAAGTATATATTTTCTTGATCAGCGTCAGCAGCAGAGACGATATAGTCATGTCCATCTGTCCGTCTGTCTGTCTGAATGAACACCTGGATCTCAGAGACTATAAGACATAGAGACACCAAATTTGGCACATAGGTTGCTGCATTTCCTACGCAGATTAAGTTTATTTGGATGCCCCCTTCCACCACAATAAGCATTAATCTAGAAAAAGTCAAGTTTTTTAGGCCATCTCTGCTTAATACTCTTAGTATACCCTGTAATTTTGGTAAACATCGGAAAAGTAGAACATAAGTTATTTGTTAAATTATTTATTAAAATAAATGTGCCCAATGGATATATTCGTTTTAAGTGTGTGAATGACCTAGAGATTTCAAATTTGGTGACAGTATTCGTGCAGCCCTTACGCATATTAAGTTTGTTTTAGATTTTTGCCACGCCCCTTTCCGCCCCCAAAAACTGTAAAAGCCGTAATAATGATATGCAGAATAATAATGATAGTCTCAATGACTCCTGTGAATTTGGTTGAGATTGAATGAAAAACAAGGAAGTTATTAAAGAATCAATTTTATATGCAAAATTCAATTGCTGCTGCTCGCACTATGTTTGTTTTTGATTTTACCAAAATTACGGGGTATATTAAGAGTGTCAAGCGCAGATGGGTTACCAAATTACACATCATTACAAATAATAATAAATAATAATAACTTTTGGAGTTATACGCAATTTACATAAAAAAAAACTTGACTTCTTCTAGATTTATTAATATTGTGGGCGAAGGGGGCGAGGCATCCAACTTTTGAAATAAACTTGATCTGCGTAGGGAATGCAGGAAGCTTTGTGGCAAATTTGGTGTCACCATGTTTTATAGTCTCTGAGATCCAGGTGATCATACGGACAGACAGACGGACATGGCTATATTGTCTGGGCTGTTGACGCTGATCAAGAATATATATACTTTATGGGGTCGGAGATGCCTCTTTCTGCCTGTTACATACATTTTCTGTTGCCACTAAGTTATAATACCCTTCTACCCTATGGGTAGCGGGTATAAAAATTATATCTTACCTTGACAACACTGTGGACTGCTTGAGCATATAGCATTCCAACTTCCACTGGATCCTGAGATAATTCTTTTGTTGGCTTAAACAGTCTTTTTTTAAATACAAATCGATTTTCTCCATACGAGGACCCATTTGAAAGCCGTTTATAGTTAACAGATGACGTTTGTTTGCATTCCCATGCAGATATTACGTCATATAAATATTCGTAGGTTTTAATATGATATTCCCCATCAGGCCTTGACTGGAAAATTGCCCAACCTTCGATTGAAGCCAAATTAAGCTTGTCTGCAAGCTTTTGTACAGCGTCGCTTGCTGTATCCGTTGGATGAACATCAATAGCTTTAGTACGGGAATCCAAAAAAAAAAACCTGCACACAATAGTGCCAAGGCGACGCATTGCCTGAAACAAAATTAAGTAAGGATATAGAGACATGTGAAATATACAAATCAGTTTTAAGATTTAGGTTTTCAACCTTTTTAAATTTTTATATTGAAAACGTAGATATTCAAGGGTGCCACAGAAATTGCTTTTTAAATTCATATCAGCTGTGGGCATTTCCGAGCGTATTTTGTCTTTTTTTAGCAGTTTCTTTCGAATTTGATATACATAGATAAATCCACCTCGCTTAAACGATCTTTATTTCTCGGGCAGTACCGCATTTTTTCATTCTCTTCATTACTCTGCACTTACCCAGTGTCAATATCTGCATCCAACAATAACAAATTCCAAAAAAAAGGTGCAGCTCTATCTGGTCTTTGATATCTGGGTGTTTTTCGAACGAACATTTAGACTAACAAACAGACGGACATGGCTATATCCCTTTAAATATTACAACGTAATTTGGCTATTTTTAGCTTATATCTTCCATATTTATTTTGCGATCGATGAAATTTTAACGAAACTGTTTCATATGCCAGTCAAAAATCACAACTACAGCTATACGCCAAGAGCTTCAAAATAGTTATTTGCGATTTTTGAAAGCGATAGTTTGGGTGGCTAATATTTGAAATAAAATTAATTTGCGTTCATCAATAAAACGAGCTAAATAAATTTGGTAGCACTAGCTTCTTTAATCTCTGAGATCTGGTTATTCACACAGGACTACTCAATTGTTGACACTTATAAAGAATTTATATACTTTATAATGTCGGAGATGCCTCCTTCTGGCTGTTACATGCATTTTTTGTTGACACTAAGTTATAATACTCATCAGGCGTTTATTTGTGTTAAATAACTTTTAAGTTTCTGTGCTCATTGTTGGTGTTTTAAAATTCTTTGTTTAGGTTTTCTCCGGTAGATGCTTGCAACCCAGTTTTGTTTATGTGTTCACAGTTTGTGTGGTGAATATTTGCTCTCTTTTTCTGCGCGTAATAGGCAAGTTGCTATTGGGTGTTTTTGTTTTCGCTCACCTTCAACACTGCTTGTCCGTTATTTTGCGACCCAGTGGGAATTTCAAGCTTGATTGTGCAACCAACTGGTAGTGACTTTTAACTTAGAGCTCCCAATCGGAGACCAAAACATACATTTTTGGAAACATTTTTAGAATTTGATACTAGTATGGAATTTCTTGGTCAATACGAATTTAAGTCGCCTACAAAACACTGATGGTCCTTCACTTTTACCAAACCAACACTAATGTTTCAAAAAACTAAATATTAATAATGTTCAACTAACCTCCCCGGTTCGTACAGCAAATTTAATTCCCGGTTTCTGAGCACAATGACGTACCTAAGACAGTAAACTGTGTTTTAAAAAAGGAAAATTTGTATAAATTAAATGACCTGAAAGTAAATTATATCATCTGATTCTTTTTTTTAAGCGCTAAAACATTTTGTTATCCAGTATTTTCCTCGTAGATAAGATAGATAAGTGGATTAAAAAACCTTAAGTCACGATATTTCGAAAAATTTCTACGCACAGGAAATTCTTCTGATTTCGAGCGATATACTATTGCAAAGTAGAATTTCGTTTCACTTAACAGGCAGCTTTATAATATTCATCTGCGTCGGAACGTAGAAAGTTCTATAAATGTGTTAACTCTACTTCTATCAATCTACTTACTCAATTGGCAGCTACTCACCTCATATAGCTTATCCCTATAACTTGCAAAAGTCTAACTTTATGCCTGAACCTGTGATCACCGAATGCTCTGTTTATTTTCACCCTGTCCAGATGGTATTCCAGGCTGTGTACTTAGATATTGTGCGGGATCATTGTCTTTACTTTTATATAAGTTATTTATTATGTCTTTTGATTCCGCCTCTTTCCCTGCTGTATGGATAATCCCTTTGCATAAAAATTGTTCATAACATACCGATAATAATTAAAGAGGTACTTCCGAAACTCTTTAAGAAAAACTCTCAACTGAGTAACTTTAGTAGATGTATTGTCTCTCCATTTCTAACTACTACTAACCTATTCGAGTTTTCTTCACAAATGATCAAAGGTTTTCAGAAAAAGTTGCAGATTGATGTTATTTATACTAACTTTAGTAAAGCTTTTGATTGTGTTAACCATTTCTTTTTAGTTAATGATTAAACATGATAGGATTTCCATATAATTTCCTGTTATGGGTATCTGACTATTTTAATAATAGAACTCAAACAGTAATATTTAAATCGACAACTTCTAAGCCTGTCTTTCTAACCTCAGGTGTCCCTCAGGTAGTCATCTCGGTCTTCTCTTTTATATTTTCATTAACGATTTTCTTTTACATATTAATTTTAATATTTTACTACAATGTATGCTGATGATGCCAACATATGTCTTACTTATAATAACATAGCTTCTAACTCACTATTGCAAGCTGATTTTTATTCCTGGGGTAAATGAAATTTTCTACTACTAAATTGCTCGAAATATAAGGTTATGACGTTTTATGGAAGCATAACATCAGTAATTATACTCTTAATATGGTACCACTGATTAGAGTAGACGATGTGAATGATTTAGTTCTTCTAATCATAGGCAAAAGCTTGACAAACACATCTCAATTACTGTCAACAAAGCGACTCAAATTCTTGGGTTCATCAAACAACGGGCAAAGGAATTTTATGACCTTATACGGCAAAGATTCTTTTGGTTTCACTTGTCCGTCCCATCCTGGAATACGGTTCTTGCATTTGGTCACCACAATACTTAACTCACAAAAATCTAATCGAGTCTGTACAAAAGAAAATTCTTCTATTTGTGTTGAGAGGCTTTATCTGAGTTTCAGGTATTGACTTACCCCCTTATAATAGTAGACTTCTTTTACTTAATATTCCCTCATTAACTAATCGTCGTAGCACGCTTGGAGCTATGTTTATAGTCCAACTACAATTGGGTGATATAGATTCTTCATACCTTCTTTGACATATAAAACTTTCTGTCCCAGTTAGACAAACACGTAACTTCACACCTTTATCTCTAACCTCTGTACAACTAACTAAGAATTTTAAGCATGAACCTTTTCGAGTTCTCTGTGCTGAGTACAACAGTCACTACTGTGTTTTCAACGCCGAGGCATGTATTCTAAATATTAAAAATTTGCATTCTATCATTCTTAGCTAACAATAACTAGCAACTTACAAGGCGTTGGAAATTAAAACAAAAATAAAATACTAACCTGATTGGATTTTGCCTGGGTTTTTCTCCAATCCATGGAGCGAATGCTGGGTTAGATTAATATTGCTTAAATACCCCCAGAGATTTTAATTTTAATTGACTTTTTTTTTTTAATTTTAAACTAAAAAAATATACTTATTTAACATAATTTTACTCTACTTTTCATAGTCGACTTAAAATAAATAAAAAATAAATAAATGCCCAAGTTTCTTTAAACTTTTGCCACGCCTCCAGAAATCAAAAACAAAATTTTGGTCTTAAAGATTTCTGAGAATTTGGTTGGAATCTGATGAAAAGGTAGATGGTTTTTAATAAACAATTTTATGGGACAAAACACGCGTTTAGTTTTTGTTTGTTGACCATGCAGGTCTCCCGACGTCTAGAGTCTCTATATTACGGACACTAACGCAGCTTAAAGACGAAATAGCCATCAGCGAACACAAATTTGTTATTGTTGTTCTCTTCGTGAAAAAACTCTTCGCTCAGTAATTAGCTTCAAACAGGGTGTGGCGGCTTGCAAAAAGCAGCGAGTACCACCGCCCTCCTCGAACGGGCCGCACGGATAAGACCAAGCCAAACGGCTTACAAATTTTGGCATTCAATGACGACGATGATGGGATTGCCGTCACTCACAAACTGTTCGGCTTGTGGGAGAGGGCCATGAAGGTTGTGGACAGAAGTAACATTTCTTTCATGTCAAAGACCTAGGTCCTTTTCCCTATTGTCGTTTATGGAGGAGGAATATGTTCAACCTAATTACAGCTCTGACGAGCAAGCAAGGCTGTGTCCAGCTAGCTTCCTGCTTCATGGCGCATAACCTATCCGAGCCGCCGGACGAGCTTTTGCTTAACCAAAAAACTGCAGGTCATCGTTTTACAAAGAGTTAAGTTCAAGAAATAGAATCCATGGTAAAAATCTTCTCGGAAGGACCCACAAAAATCCTGTTAGATGACGAGACCGTATGAGATATCGAAACCCTAAAGGAATTTTGATCTCTTGCCACTTCGCTAAGACCTTAAGATGATGTTAAAAATTGCTAAATGGACGAATAATGTCTTTGTTTGTGAACGCTAATTCGTTCCTCAAAGAGATCATCCAGAAGAGCCTTTTGTGCAGGCCTAGAAAACATCAAAAACAAATCCAGACATGGAAAGACCCCAAGTTTACTACTTATGCTTATGTCTGCAAACTGACATGGAATCTCATTTAATAAAAAAAGGCAACAATGGAGCCTTTCACCCTTACTTATGCGTTGATGTCCTGCGCATAATTTGATAAATTTGGATAGCCAAGCTGCTATAAAATCAATGCAACCCAGAACAACAATGGAGACATTAAATCGACTAGTGGATATCAGTATATCTTGGATCCCATTGGGATATGGAAGGTATGTAGACCAAATTCCTGAGCGGACGATCATTAAGGTCTGGATCCAACCTCCTATCCGGGAGGATCGAACCACCCTTATATTGATCAAAAGCCAGAATGCGGACTGTCACAGAGAGGACTGGACGATCAAACGAGGTCTCGCCCGAGACAAAGGAAACGGCAAGGATCTCTGGATCAGCATTGGTCCGGAGTCCAAGAGCCAATTCCTTAGTAAGCAAGGCTGGCTGAAGATGGGAATGGGTTGCGTTCGGGCAATCGTTCCTGGAGGCGCTGGGCGCGAAGATGCTAGGTCGACCGGAAAGAATTCGGGTAGTGCAGATTAATCTGCACCACTCGAGGGTTCCTTCCACAGACCTACTACGGTGGATGGACAAGGAGAGGGTGGATGTGGCTCTCATCCAAGAACCCTGGATCGTAGGTGAAAGGGTTTGTGGTTTGGAAGCTCGCGGATACCATCTCCTTGTCCCGAAAACTGTGGGTAAGTCCTGAACCTGTATCGTGGTAAGAACCGGACTTAATGTGCTCTTCTCTTCCATTTACAGCAACAGGGACTTGACGGTAGCGCTATGCGAGCGTAGGAACGGACCCAATCTTTACCTAGCCTCAGCATATCTCCCGTACGAAGAAAAGGATCCACCATCGGAAAGTATTCGAGCCCTCATTCAGCATGCGCAGAAAGAGGGCACGGATCTAATCTTTGGGTGTGATGCTAATGCCCACAATACCTTTTGGGGGAGTAAAGACACCAACGAGAGAGGGGAGTCGCTGCTTGAATTCGTGATGCTCACTAATCTTAATGTGTGTAATCGGGGTAGCCACCCCACCTTCCGCAATAAGAACCGAGCCGAGGTTATAGATTTAACTCTAGCAACCAACAGCGACTCTTTCTCCTTAGAAGACTGGAAGGCTGAAAAACCCAGACAAATAGGAGAAATCGACCCAAACTATCACTGAGACTTTTCGTAAGGCCTTTATTAAATTCTGTTCAGTCAGCCATCCTCCTAAATCAAGCCGAAACAAGTGGTGAATTCCGGAACTCGACCAGACACGGAAGAAATCGAGAGGATAGTTTCAAAATCTTTAAAAGATTCCTCTTTGTGGAATCTTGTCCTAAATGACCTTGTTCTCAAACTGAAGAATAAGCGATGCAGAGTGACCACCCATGCGGACGACCTGGTTCCGATGGTAACTGGCAGATTTCTGCCAACAGTCAATAGACTACTAAATGGCGCATTGAGCCTAAGACTGTGATGGGCAAATACCGAGCTGCAAGCTTCCGACATTGGGAGGAACAGAGCTCAAGCTATCAAAGGAGGCAAAATACCTTGGTGCAAACCTGGACTCCAAACTCTCCTGGTGGAGAAACTCAGAGGAAAGGATGAAATTGGCATTACTAGCCTATTTTGTCTACACCGACTCCTATCTAAACATTCTCTGTTAAGAGCCTATCATGCTTGGGAATAACAGGATGCATTCGTTCTACCCCATACACCGCTTGATGTAATGTTGAGTCTTTCTCACACACACGGCAGCAAGGAGTGTGGTTGGGCAAGATGCCCAGCACCTGGTGCAGAGGGTCATAAGTTGAACTTAAGTGGGATGACAGGTTTGCAACTGAATTACCTGACAGATCGGTTTGCAATTAGAATCTGCATTGAGGCAGAATGAGTTGTCAATCCACACAGACAGATCAATGACGATGGAAGGCACGGCTGTTGACTATGGGTTTATATTTTGCTATTCAGCTCTCAGTGCTATTCCTCGCACAAATCTACGCTGTTTGGTAAGCAACCAAGTTAATACAGACATTGAGAGCCACCACACTCAATTTGGCTGTACCAAATTTATGGTGGTCAGCAGAGATGGAAGGAGAAGCAGACGAGATTCTATGTATTTTCTATGTGTATTTACAGTTATTATAATTTTGTTTTTGTTTTTAGTGTGTTTGTTGTTGTGTGTACTTACAACGTGTGTTTGTGTTTCTTGTGTGATAAGACAACAACAATTAAAAAGCTGTTTTGGCACTCGAATGCATTCGACGCGCTTATTCTTTTACTCATGCATTCCCACACATTCAATTAAATTTGTTTCATATGAACCGTTGTGCGTCCGAGTCTTACGTGAGCCAAATCACTCAGTTAATCGTATTCCGCTTCGTACTCAGTTTCATTCAATTCATTTAGAGTTTATTTCAATGTGTAAGTAGCTATGGATAAAAATATTGAACAAAGTGTTTGTGTGAAATTTTTTGTTTCTAACGAAATTTCTTGTGCCAAACCGTTGAAAATGTTAAAAAAAACAAGTAAGTAAGCTACAGCCGAGAGTGCTCGACCGTATGATACCCGCAACCCATTTCGGGAGAAAACAAAAAGCTTAAATGATATTTTAACAAAACATATACCACAGAATATATACTGAAATTTGTTTTTTTTTTGTATATATACTGTCACCAAATTTGATATCTCTAGGTCATTCACACACTTAAAACGTTCATATGCATTGGGCACAACAATTTTGATAAATAATTTAACGAATAACTTTTGTTCTACTTATCCGATTTTTACAAAAATGACAGGGTATATTAAGAATGTTAAGCGCAGATGGGTTACCAAATTACACATCATTACACAAAGAACTTTTGGAGTTATACGCGATTTTGATAAATAACTTAACGAATAACTTTTGTTCTACTTATCCGATTTTTACCAAAATGACAGGGTATATTAAGAGAGTTAAGCGCAGATGGGTTACCAAATTACACATCATTACACAAAGAACTTTTGGAGTTATACGCGATTTACATAAAAAAAAACTTGACTTTTTCTAGATTAATGCTTATTGTGGGCGAAGGGGGCGTGGCATCCAACTTTTGTAATTTATGCTCGAAAATCATTCGGAATTCTGACCGGAGGGTAAAACCGTCAATAAGAATATTATCCTGGCAATATGAAGCGTTAAAGAGAGAATATTCGTCGCAAAAATCGAGATTTATTGCGGACAATAGTTGTATTTTGCACTGCGATAATGCACCAGCGCACAAATTAATCAGTGTACGAGTTTTTGATCAAAAATTCTACAAATATCATCGTGCAATCACCGTTCTCGCCAGATATGGCCCCATGTGACTTTTTCCTGTTTCCAAAACTAAAATTACCACTTCTTGGAGCCCGTTTTGAGAGCATTGAAGACATCTGGCACAAGTATCTTTCCTTCGAATTCACAACCGGTGTTACACAATACACGAACTTTTGCAACTCCTTCGTGTTAGTACTTCTACTACCATATGCGATTCATGGACGTTTAACCTGCGATTTATTGATATTCTCCACCTCCCTGTTCGCTTGCGGCTAATATGGACGCGTTGGACTCAATGTATCTTGCTTCCACTAATATATTATTTCCTTATCTTGAGAACAACTCGTTACTATTTCTGAAATTGATAATGAACTGAAATATTATATTATTACGATATGAAATATGATTTGCTCTTCCTGCCAATAAAATGAGTCGGCGATATTTGGTTTTTCTGGCTTATATACAATCCGCCTTTCGATGCGAGCTGGATGATTGGAGGTGGGCTTAAATATAGCCTTAAGAGGTTATCAAATTGAATAAAAATCAAATCAAATAAAAATAAAACAAACGAGAGAACCGTTGGTGAACCGCTCCTTATGCTACTGGACTAGCGTCTGCAATTAAACTAGTCCGATCCGTTAATGCAAAATAGAAAAGCAAGGGGACTACCGAAAACGGTTCCCTTCATCTGTTTAAATGCTAACTTCTGCACCTTTCCCCATATGGATTTCTCGTTCAATTTGAGCAATCCACTCAATAGCTTCAAACTACCCGCCAAATCTGGTACAAACCTAGCGATCACCCCCGGCTCACTCTTTACGCTTATCGGAGCTTAAAATACTCTCAATAGTTTAAGAGGTTGATATGAAAGAAAGTTGTTCGAAGTTTTAGCGCGCATGATGAAAATGGTTGGCTGGTCATCGATAAGTTTCTGTCAATTTGCTTGACTGGATTGTGTTTGGAACCCGAGTCTAATTTTTTAAATCATAGTCTTCTCTACGAATTTGGAATGGAATGGTGACCCAAATCACCTTTAGAAGGGAAAAAGAGTGCACCAGGTAAGCTTGCAAAAGCCACACCTCCTGGAAAGGAGAGAATGGTGAGCAAGCTACCGAAAAAGGCCAACCCACCTGTCAGTAAGAGGCAGAGGTCGGATGACTCGCCGAAGGCTTCGGAGAGCAAGCGGGTGTGTCCAGGGGGCATCCTGGCCAGCTTAAGCACGAAGCCGGAGCTACAGGTAGCTATCGTCGACAGAAGCAAGCCGGATGGGAAGCTCTCTGTTGATAACTGGCTTATCCTGAAAGGGTTAATCGACCAGGGGATTGCTGATGATTGATTGACGTCGTCCCTGTAGACCAAATTCCTGAGCGGACGATCATTATGGTCTGGATCCAACCTCCTATCCGGAAGGATCGAACCACCCTTATATTGATCAAAAGCCAGAATGCGGACTGTCACACAGCGGACTGGACGATCAAACGAGGTCTCGCCCGAGACAAAGGAAACGGCAAGGATCTCTGGATCAGCATTGGTCCGGAGTCCAAGAGCCAATTCCTTAGTAAGCAAGGCTGGCTGAAGATGGGAATGGGTTGCGTTCGGGCAATCGTTCCTGGAGGCGCTGGGCGCGAAGATGCTAGGTCGACCGGAAAGAATTCGGGTAGTGCAGATTAATCTGCACCACTCGAGGGTTCCTTCCACAGACCTACTACGGTGGATGGACAAGGAGAGGGTGGATGTGGCTCTCATCCAAGAACCCTGGATCGTAGGTGAAAGGGTTTGTGGTTTGGAAGCTCGCGGATACCATCTCCTTGTCCCGAAAACTGTGGGTAAGTCCTGAACCTGTATCGTGGTAAGAACCGGACTTAATGTACTCTTCTCTTCCATTTACAGCAACAGGGACTTGACGGTAGCGCTATGCGAGCGTAGGAACGGACCCAATCTTTACCTAGCCTCAGCATATCTCCCGTACGAAGAAAAGGATCCACCATCGGAAAGTATTCGAGCCCTCATTCAGCATGCGCAGAAAGAGGGCACGGATCTAATCTTTGGGTGTGATGCTAATGCCCACAATACCTTTTGGGGGAGTAAAGACACCAACGAGAGAGGGGAGTCGCTGCTTGAATTCGTGATGCTCACTAATCTTAATGTGTGTAATCGGGGTAGCCACCCCACCTTCCGCAATAAGAACCGAGCCGAGGTTATAGATTTAACTCTAGCAACCAACAGCGAATCCTTCTCCGCAGTAGACTGGCACGTATCCACGGAATGTTCCTTTTCGGATCATTACAGGATAGTGTTCGAAGTTGGATGGTCCAGAGAGGCAAAGGCGCCCTTCAGGAACCCACGAAAGGCAAACTGGGTCAAATACTCAAAGCTTGTTATGGAATCTATTCCCAACCACCCAGTGGGAAGGCTAGACAACCCAGACAAGTTGGAGGAATCGACCCAGAACGTCACAGATACTCTTTGTAAGGCCTTCATCAAATCCTGTCCAATCAGCCGTCCACCGAAGTCAAACCGCAACAAGTGGTGGACTCCGGAACACGGCCAGATACGAAAGGAAACGAGGAAGCTTTACAACAGAGCAAAAGACGGAAACTGCCAGGTAGACTGGAATGCCTTCCATAACAGTTTTAAGACCTTCAAGAAGGAAATCAGAAGGGAAAAAATAGACTCATGGTCTAAATTTTGCGAGGAACTAACCAACACCACTGAAGCGTCCAAACTTCGAAGGTTGTTGGCGAAAGATCCAGCCACACCGGGGCTGCTTTGCAACCTGGATGGCACATTCGCTAAAAATAGTCAGGAGTCTCTGCAACTCCTCATGAACGCACACTTTCCAGGCTGCACACAAGCTGAAGACGAGAATGGGATCTCCATCTCTCACATCAGCGGCTTGCCGGAGGGAAACGCGCTTCATGAGGGTCAAGTCCTAATTGACGAAATTGTCAACACTGAGAAGATAATCTGGGCTATCAAGTCGTTCCACCCCTACAAATCAGCAGGACCGAATGACATCAGACCGGTCATGTTACAGATGGTAGGCAATGGCTATTAGAAATCATCAGGGGATGTCTCCTTACAGGATACATTCCAAAAACCTGGAAAGAAGTGAGGGTGGCATTCATTCCTAAAGCAGGAAAGATAAACCACTGCTCAGCAAAAGACTATAGGCCCATAAGTCTCTCATCGTTTTTATTGAAAACACTAGAGAGACTTCTGGACCTTCATCAGCAAGTCCCAACACGCCTACCTCAAAGGTAGATCAGTAGAGACGGCTTTGCACGAGGTGGTTAGCACAATTGAAGGCACACCGCAAAGGAAGGAGTTTACGTTAGCGGCATTTCTCGACATAGAGGGTGCCTTTAACAATGTCAGGATCGAGTCTATAACGGCAGCACTTGTCAACATAGGCTCACACCCGACAATCACTCGATGGCTCAGCAACATGCTTCGCCAAAGAATGATAAACGCCAAACTCTGCGCCTCAACTATCAGGAGAAGGGCAACTAGGGGCACCCCGCAAGGAGGTGTGATATCCCCCTTGTTGTGGAACATTGTCCTTAATGACCTTCTTCTTAAACTGAAGAATAAGGGCTGCAGAGTGACTGCTTATGCGGATGACCTGGTTCTAATGGTAACTAGCAGATTCCTGCCAACAGTCAGTGAGCTACTGAACGCCGCACTGAGCGAAACTCCGCGATGGGCAGAACACAACGGTCTTGGGGCCAACCCACAAAAGACCGAACTAGTTCTGTTCACTCGAAGATATAAGATACCGAGCTTCAAGTTTCCGTCACTGGGAGGGACAGAGCTCAAGTTATCAAAGGAGGCAAAGTACCTTGGAGTAATCCTGGACTCCAAACTCTCCTGGAGGAGAAAGTCGGAGGAAAGGATGAAGAAAGCGTTACAAGCCTTCTTTGTGTGCAAAAAGACCTTTGGTAAAGGATGGGGATTGCAACCGTACATCCATCATTGGTTTTACACTGCAATTGTCAGACCTATACTGACGTATGGGGCTCTTGTATGGTGGGAGGCGGGACACACCGACTCCTATCTAAACAATCTCCGCAAAGTCCAGAGACTAGCATGCTTGGGAATAACTGGATGTATTCGTTCTACCCCCCAAGCAGCGCTGGATGTAATGTTAAATCTGGAGCCCATCGGAGTCTTCCTCAAGCACGTGGCAGCACTCCTGGTCAGGCTTCACGCCCAATGCCTCCTTAAGCCAGGTGCAGGTCACAACTCCATTCTACGTACAGTAGAATTGACTGTGGCTGAGAACGACTACTAGGTACCAGAACATAAGTGTGATGACAGATTTACAGCTGTATTCCCTGACAGATCCGGTTTGCAACAGGAATCTCCTTTGAGGCAGAATGAGTTGTCAATCTACACACACGGATCAAAGACGATAGAAGGCACTGGATCGGGGGTCTTCTCCGAAGACCTTGCAACCAAGCTTTCCTTTCGTCTTCCTGACTGGTGTAGTGTGTTTCAAGCGGAGATTTACGCTGTTTGGCAAGCGGCCAAGTTGATACGGACACTGGGCGGGAGCCCGAAGGACGTGTCCATCTATGTCGACAGCCAATCAGCGATAGAAGCACTCTCATCGCCATTAAGAGCAAACTAACCCGAGACACAGTGATGTCACTCAACCTATGCCAACCACACTCTATCAGACTTGTCTGGGTACCTGGGCACATTGGGGTACCAGGTAACGAGGCGGCTGATGAGTGTGCTCGACTGGGGTCAGCGTCATCAGAAACTCTCGCGGCGGACGATATAAATAGATCTATTCAGCACGTGCTATCGGAACTTAATTGTTCCATGAGAACGGCGGCTGAGAGACACTGGGCAGCATCATCGGGCTGCGAGGTGTCAAAAGCACTCTGGCCAAGATACAGTCCCAAGCGAACAACCGAGCTCTTAAACTTTAAAAGGAACAAGATAAGGTTACTGACAGGAGTCTTAACGGGACACTGCTACATCGGCCGTATGGCTCAACGGTACGGTGGACCCCAACAGGACTTCTGTCGCAGCTGCGGGGACGAAGAGGAAACCGAGAGTATCCAGCATCTTCTCTGTGACTGCCCTGCACTTCTTAGAAAGCGGACCCAATTTCTGGGCAAGCCTTTCTTTGCGGAACTGGGCAGTCTTGGGAATATTCGGCTGGAGAACATGCCGCTTTTCCTCGACTCTACTAGCTGGTTCCAGAGGTTACCGCAGCCCAACAGAACTGGCCAGTAGCACGTAGACAAATAATATAATCAGAGCCTTTCCTCCAATTATCCCAACAATCCCTCCCAATCCCTCCTATTCCTACAGTCCACACAGAGCAGGCATCACAATGGACCATATGGTCTCCGGGTGCTCTCGACTCCGGTCGAGCTGCCTGCCTAACCTAACCTAACCTTACCTAACGGGTGGAATGAAAAAACTTTAATGTATTACTATAAGCTAAATTCAGTCTAATAATTAGTTGAGTATGTTAGTAGTAAAGTTTTAAGATTGAAAGCAGTGTTAGAGCTAGAAAATACATGATAAAATCGATTATAATTATAACATAAAATTTTAAAAGGCAATGCAAAATTAGATCTACATAGGGGGAGAGTAAATGGAATGTAACTACGGGTTAGTCTAGATGGAACGGAAAAGGTTAGTCGCGATCAGTGGCGGATTTAAGGTATGGCGGAATGGACAATAGCCGCCTGGGCCCCCCGAAAGAATGGTCAGAGGGCCCCCGGCCCTCCCAGCAGAAAAGCTTGTACTCCACATTCTCAAGTAGAATGTAAAATCTATTGCAGCGAGATCTAAATGTAGCATTACATAGAAGTTATTTTGCATTTTATGTTTTTTGAATTCGGTATAAGTGAGTATGAAGTTATTTTCAGTAAGAGGTGCGAGGGACGTAGCAGATTCACCCCCATTGGTTCGTCTTTTGGGTTTACATCGGGTGAAATCCGTAAAGGCATTTCTGAGGCTGGGCGATTTCTATATTAGTTTAACCGAGCTCAGTCAGAACTCGACGTGGGCATTCATGGCAAGTGGCTAAAGGGTCTGGTAAATTCAACATCTGTCATAATCAATGCACGGCAGAATGATCGGCTGCCAACCATGCTATACTATATTTACTGGCTCGATGTGTTGCCATATGTTTCTTCATAACTGATATCGCGAACGGTTTTTGTGTTTTTGTATTGCATTATTCATCAAAACTACCAAACAGGATGAGCAGACTGAGACATTTCCATATTAATAATATCCGTAGGTTGTAAAATAGAAATGTAAATACTGATTGTAATAACTCTAGCAAATCTTGAATCTGGGAATGCTGCACAACATGATCCTGTTGGCAAAGAAACAGTCGCAAATGAAAGAAAACTGCTCATCAAAGGTTTGAGCACAACACGTTGGCCTTCACGATTAAACGCTGTGGAAGCGATACTACAGAATTTCGAATGTATCATCAAGCTTCTGGAGAAGATATAATGAATGCAAGATCTTTAGTTTCCTCCATGAATTGGGTATTTTTTCTCAATTTGTTATGGTGCCAAGCAGTACTGAACGTGATGAATACTGTGCAAGTTCAAATGCAAAAAAAAGAAATTGATTTTATGACGGCGCAAATGTGCATTTCAACGGCATTCAAGAAGCTGCAAGATTTGAGGAACGAAAGCAAGTACAATAATTTTGTACTAAAAACTAAAGAAAAGTGGGAAGATATGGTTTCCCCTTTAGAAAACGAAAAGCTAAAAGAATGTACGACGAAAAAGCGGCTGATTTACCACTGGAAACACACGAAAGACATCGCTTAAGTTACTACGAAGTTTTGGATTCAATGAGTCATGAATTGCAGGAACACATAGAGGGATTCCGAGAAGTGAACGAAGTTTTTGGTTTTTTGATGCCCGAAAATTTGAAAATTTTGAAACAAGACGAATTGGAGACAAGTGACTTTGATACAAAGTACTCGGAATTTTTCACTACGGATCTGAAGTATGAACTGTCTATTTTCACAGGCATGTATTTTTCGAAAAATCGTGATTATACGAACGACACACCGTTACATTATTTAGAGTTTATCATCGCAAGCAATATAATGGACAGTTTTTCCGAAAGCTGCAGTTTACTTAAATTGTTCCTGACTTTGCCAATAGCTTCGGCTAGTGCTGAAAGTGTTATGAGCTCTTTGAAAATAGTCAAAGAATATCATAGAGTTACTCTGGCTGAAGACACACTGAACGATTTCTGTATTCTCCACATCGAAAGATGTGGAGATGGAATTTGGATTCTGCGATTGAAGTTTTTGCTGAACGAAAAGCATGACGAGGATTCAAAGTTGCATGATTCTGTTTTTCTGTATTCAATAAAAGTTTTTCCACAATTTATCACTTGATTTATTTAATGTACCGAACGACTGGGCCCCTCTTAGGAAATTGCCGCCTGGGCTTTTTTCCTTAAATCCGCCACTGGTCGCGATATTAATTCTGAAGAATCAATATCACCATTAATATGATTAAAAATAAATAAAATGCCAAGCATTATTCTACGGTTAGCTAAAGAAGGTAGGTTTCTTAAAAGAAGTCTACTACTATATGACGGCAATCTCACTTCAGCATTCCAGTTCAAGCCATGCAAAGCAAATAAGAGAAACTGTTTTTGAACAGATTCAATGCGATCCTGGTGCACAGAATACTATGGAGACCATTCGCACGAACCATATTCAAGAATCGGACAAACAAGTGAAGGTTAAAGGGTCTTAGTTATATAAGGGTCATCAAATTCCTTTGACCACCTCTTAATGAAACCGACTACAGACATAGCTTTATTGACCGTTAAGGAAATGAGGTCAGAAAATTTAAGTTTATGATCTAAGAGAATACCTAGATCATCAACAGCAGTAATTCTTTTTAAATCGTTACCGTTCAGTAAGTAAGAGGGCAAATGTGGATTGACCCTATAGAAGGACATCAGAACACATTTAGAACAGTTTAAGTTTAACAAGTTCATTTCGCACCATGACTGAAAATAGTCAAGATTTCTCTGCAACTTGATATGGCATGGCCCCGTACTGCAGGCATATTTTAACATCATCTGCATACAATTGTACGCAAGATTGCGTCAAAACAGTAGGAAGATCATTTATGAACAATGTGAAAAATAGGGGACCCAGATAGGGACCTTGGGTAACTCCAGAGGTAATTTGGAATGTATTAGATAGCTTGAAATTCAGCAAAGCAAATTATTGGGAAATCCAATTAAGTCAAGCTTATATAACAAAAGAGAATGATTTACTGAGTGAAAGGCTTTACTAAAATCGGTATAGATGACGTCAGTTTGTTTGTTTTCAAGGAAACCCTGGTTAACGAACGAAGAAAGCTTAAAATTATTAGTTACAGTGATCTATGTTTCACAAATCCGTGCTGGTAGAGGGAAATAATAGAACTACATAAATATTGTAAATGACTTGTTAATATCTTCTAAAAAACTTTTGGTATAGCAGACAATCTACATATCCCTCTATAGTTTTTGGCGTCAGACTTACTTCCCTTCTTATAGAGAGGAAAAATGAAAGACTCCTTCCATAAAGAGGGAAAAGTCGATGACTCAAGCGATAAATCAAATAATTTCAGCAACGGTCTGCATAAAGCCTAGGCTCCGTACCGAAGTACACAGCCAGGAACTCCACCCGGACCGGGCGAAAACACCGGCTAAACCATTTGAAGATATCGAATCAGAGACTCCTCACTCATTAAGGGACTGAAGATACAATTCGATCGAAGCAGGCTGTAAGGATAGGGCGCGTTAGCGTAGAAAGAAGAAGAATATGTGGTTTGAAAAAAAGAAGCAAATAGCAAATGCTTGACTAGAATTCGCTTTCGAATTTCCGAAAGATAGACAAGAAGGATAAGAGGAAGACTTACGCTTCTTGGGTTTTCAGAGAAGCTAACCCGACAGCGAGCTAAGTAATTTTTATAACATACAGCGTTAAGCTCAATAAAATTAGACCGAGCAATTATATATTGCGAAATAGTTAAGGTAGAGCCTGAAATTTTAAACTTTTTGTAAAGTCTAGACTTCAGGTTCTTAAGATTAGAAAGTTGCTTACAAAACCAAGGAGGTTTATTAGACCTATGCGGAAAATAAAAAGGAATACTGGCATCAAAACAAAGATTTAATTTTTAATAGAACAAATTGACGGCGGCACTTATGTCAGTGCAGGAATAAAAATTAGGACAATCAATTCCATTAAGAAGTTAGATTAATTTGGGAAAGTTCGCCTTTCGAAAGCAACGAACTCGATCGGCAGGTACATCAGAATTATTGAGTACATATCTGCTAAGTTCGATCCTTAACTCCAGAGTTTGATGATAAGGGTCTTCAGGAGATGTAAGGGGCTCCGATTTAGATAGAACTACGCTGTTAGATTCAGAGACATAGCACAGACCAAGGAGAAATTCATTTATTGTTAATTTGACCCAAAGATAATTCAAGTAAACCATCAACAAAGTCATGTTGGTTTGAAGGAATAAGAAAATAAAAGTTATCACAAGGATACCAAGCTGTTCCAGGAAGGTTAAAGTCTCCTAGAACAACAATATAATCTTTGTCGGATAACAAGGCAAAAACAGATTTGATTGCTTCCATGTGATTTTTGTATACAGACAAATCGAACGACGGAGGTATATATGAGCAAGTAAGAAATAAACTCACACCTCTAAAATTTACTTTTATAGATACAAACTCTATATAATTAGGATTGTTATTATGTAATGGTTCCGATGAAAAGTTTGATAAAAATAGAACAGAACCGCCTCTTCGGGAAGAACGATCTTGCCTGTAAGTAGTGTACTTTGCCGGAAAGAGTTCGTTATCAGAAATATCCGAACTTCACCAGATTTCCGAAAACACAACTACATCAGTAGAAAAAGTGAAACTGCCGACGTATAGCTTACTTATTTTGCTACGCAAACCACGCACCTTTTAAAAGGTTATAAGAAATAATGAAATTATTTTTTTGAAGATGGAGAAGAAGTTTGAAATTGAGACTGTACAGGTTAATTTGGTAATAGCCCAATCGGAGTGCAATTTTAAGTTTGGCTTTGAACTCTTTTACCACCAAATACTCTGGTCAAAAACTTGGCGAGCATATGGTTTCAAAAAGTGAAGGTGCGACATTGATCTTGAAAGATGCAATTTGTCTATCATAAGCAAATTAAAATTTTTCCACTTTTGGATTGGCATTTTTAATTTTGGCTATAATGAAAGTCTTTACGTCATCTGACGTGAGATCAGGGGCAAGCAAGTCGGTGATCCGACAGTAAGAATAATTGGACATGGTGCGAAGAACATTTTTATACCCGCTACCCATAGGGTAGAAGGGTATTATAACTTAGTGCCAACGGAAAATGTATGTAACAGGCAGAAGGAGGCATCTCCGACTCCATAAAGTATATATATTCTTGATCAGCGTCAACAGCCGAGACGCTATAGCCATGTCCGTCTGTCTGTCTGTCCGTCTGTCTGTGTGTATGAACACCTATATGACAGAGACTATAAGACATAGAGACACCAAATTTGGCACAAAGGTTCCTGCATTCCCTACGCAGATCAAGTTTATTTCAAAATGACACGCCCCGTTTGGACGTTTTAAGTGTGTGAATGACCTAGAGATATAAAATTTGGTGACAGTATTCATGTAGCTCATACGCAGATCAAGTTTGTTTTAGATTTTTGCCACGCCCCTTTACGCCCCCAAAAACTGGAAAAGCCGTAATAATAGTCCTAGAGCACTGAATTTTGGTATGCATAATTCAATGATTTCTCAATGATTCCTGTGAATTTGGTTGAGATCGAATGCAAAATAAGGAAGTTATTAATGATTCAATTTTATGTGCAAAATTCACTTGCAGCTGCTCGCGCTTTGTTTGTTTAGTTGACAGTGTGACCATGTCGGTATTTCATAGATTATAAAAAAATATGTATATACAAAAAAAAACAAATTTCAGTATATTCTGTGGTATATTTTTTCTTAAAATATCATTTAAACTTTTTGTTTTCTCTCGAAATGGGTAGCGGGTATCATACGGTCGAGAACTCTCGACTGAAGCTTTCTTACTTGTTTATTATTATTTTATTTTATTGCCTCTATTCAGACTCAACTTCGGCGTCAAATAATAACGGTGGAGCAGGTTCCCTAATGGGAATGCTTTTCTCAGTGGTTGTTGCTACTGGGGTAGCAAAAATTCGTCGCCGCCTCGCATCGCAAACGGACGTGTTTATTTTTTCTTCGCATTCTTTGCTATCACTTTCATTTGTGTTACCTTTAACAAATTTAATTTACACAAGTTATCGCTATTAGCTGTGTTTTCAGTGTTTAACTTTTGTCAATATCAACAGTATACATTGTGAACTATTATTTATTTCGCATTTTGTTTGATATGCATAAAATCGCAAAAACAAATTCTAAGGCATACAGTGCTTACTTATTGTTTTGTCACTGCGTTCAATTTGTTTTTGCTTTATATACTCTTGCACTCTTGCACTTACTCTTTAGGTCTCCCAAGTTTTCTCTTGCGCGCATTAGTTTGTGTTGTTGGTGTTGGTCGCGCTTTATTGTGCTCTTTTACAAGTAAAGCAACGTCAACAGATTTAACCCTAGGGTGCGTTTTTGTTGATTAAATTTTCTTATTTAAAATTTAATATTTGTTATTTCAAATTACAATTTTTAATTTTCTTTGCACACTAACCTTATTTTCTTTCAAATATAACTTTTTGTAAAAAATGTTTTTTTTTGCTGTCTGTTTTTGTTTAAAATTTGAATTTCTTATCACCATGTTTGTCTGTTCAAATAAAAATTGCCAAGTTCGTACAAACGTAAGAATGGGTTTTGTTTGCTGCTGGCTGTGCGACAATGTGTCGCACGAGAAATGCGCTGGCCTCAGTGGGCGCATTATTGACCTGATTGAGTCCAAATCAGGCTTGAAGTGGACATGTGAATCATGCAGGGATGTCGAGAAAGACATTTTGGGCTTTATGCTACAAACCAAGAGAGGCTCTGGAGATATCTTCGGACGGCTTAAAAAACTGTTTGAAGGTTTCACAGCGCTTGATGATGAATTCAAAAATATGAAACTTTTGAATGAGTCACCTAAGCGTAAAAAGGCCAATCCGAGGTTGTCCATAAGCGCTAATGAACTCTTCCCACACCCAAATCATTTGTCTGCTCCGTCTGTTCCTGCATTAATAAATCTTTCTTCTCCTGCTCCTCCAATATAAGTTAGTAGTGTTCTACCCATGGATATTGTTCCTACTAACACCGGCGGTGGTAATGCTTCAGTTGTTGTATGTACTGAAGCCTTAACCACCCCAGCAGTTTCTGTTGGTCAGCCATCCAAGGCTGTAGTTGCATCCGTAGATGCGGCTGTGGTTAATCTCAAATCACTTGTTGGCGTTTCACCAAAGAAACACATTTTTGTATCAAGGCTTGCCCCTGATCAAACTTCTGATGAAGTCATGGCTTTTATTCAGGCCAAATCTAAAGCCAATGTTTCAGTGGACAAATTTCAATTTAATTATTCCCGGGAAATATCGTCTTTTAAAATTACTGTTCCTGCCGATCAATTTAGCAACATTTGTTGTAAAAAGTTCTGGCCAGATCATGTAATTGTAAAGGAATATACCGCAAAAAAGAAAATTCGTACTCCTGTTGAACTTCCTACTGTTGCGAGTAAAAGCTCTGTAACTGCAAAAAACTAACATCCTTCTCACTTGGCTACCAGAATGTAAGAGGTCTGTGTAGAAAACTTAGCAATCTCTATCTTAGTAGTCTGTCCTTTCTATACAATGTCGTAGCTTTTTCAGAGACTTAGCTTAGGCCAGACATTTTAAACTTCGAAATCCTTTCAAGTAAATACAATATTTATAGACGAGATCGCTCTCCTCCTCGTCGTGGAGGTGAGGTTTTAATCGCAGTTGACGTTGCTTTCACCTCTGAAGTAGTTACAATTGATTGCGCTGTCGATTTAGAATTTGTAGCTGTAAAATTGTCCGTTCATGGTGCTTGTATTTTTATAACTTGTTCATATGTTCCTCCATCTTCTGATTCTTCTGTCTATTCTTCACATTTTTCGGCTATACTTTCTGTCTCTACTTTGCTATCTGATCGCGATAGTCTTGTTGTTCTTGGTGATTTTAACATTACAGGAATGACTTGGCTATCAAATTCTGACTCCAACGCTTTAAATTCTGCGACCCAGCATGATTTTATAGATAATTTATTTGGATTGTCATTAAGTCAAATCAATGCTATTCCAAATTCTTTATATAGAATGCTTGCCCTGGTTTTTGTTTTGGATCCTTCCCTTACATCTGTCTCCCGATCTGAACCTTTATCCCTTCCTCAAGATCCTTATCATCCTACTTTAAAAGTGTTGATGAACCTAGAGACCCGTGTAGCATACTCTACTGACGCAACACGAGCGTCATTTTCGTAACTCGGATTTCAATGAACTCTCTCGGATCCTGTCGAACACTGACTGGTCTCCTCCTTACGAGTATAGGGACATTGATATTGCAACTGAACTGTTTTATCCTGCATTAAACTCTTCATTCGACATATGCGTCCCGTTACGTAAACCAAATAGGTCTAATAAGCCTGTTCGTTTTACACGGGAATTGACATACCTTAAAAATAAAATGTCGAGAAATTACAAGAAGTTTAAGGAATCTAAACTTCCTTTAACTTCTCTTGTTATTCGATTGCACGATCAAATTTTATTGTCCTTAATACGCAGTGTTACAATGACTACCTCGTAAATTGTGGACGGCGGTTTCACAGTGATCCGAGGAGATTCTATAACTTTGTTAATATGAAGCGTGGTTCATCAACGCTTCCATCGACTGTTTTTTTTTAAAAGAATACAGCGGAAACCAATCAGTCTATTGCTGATTTTTTCCAACCTACATATAGATCTCAAAACGATCGATTGGTTTTGCCATATCCGTATCAGATAAATGACGTACATTGCATTTTTAAACCATTAATTACTAAAATTTCACTATTAAATAATTTAAAGATTCTAAAGCCTGTATTTTCACCAGGGCCAGATTGAGTTCCAGCATGTGTGCTTAGGCATTGTGCTGAGGCTTTATTAATTCCTCTATACATTCTTTTTAATTTGTTCATGGAGTTATGTTCTTTTCCAAACTATTGGAAGGAATCTTTTATTATTCCTCTCCATAAAAAAGGAATCAAATCGAATGCCGAGAATTATAGAAAAATATCAAAATTGTCTGCTATTCCGAAACTGTTTGAGAAATTAATAACCTCACAGTTACAACATTATCGTAGATCTATTATATCACCATGCCAGCATGGGTTTATGAAATATAGATCTACTACCACTAACTTACTGGAGTTCACTTTTTTGGTAATTGAAGGTTTCCAAAACAAAATGCAAACTGACGTTATTTATACTGATTTCAGTAAAGCTTTTGACTCTGTTAATCACTCACTATTACTACATAAGCTTTATCTCTTGGGATTTCCAAATAACTTAATTATAGAAAGTGTATTTTAACGGCTTAGTCTCCAAGTCTGTTAAGGTCACTTCCAGTGTACCTCAAGGGAGTCACTTTGGCCCTTTGTTATTTACATTGTTTATTAATGATCTTCCATCCGTTATTAAATTTTCTCGTGTGTTAATGTATGCCGATGATGTCAAGCTTTGTTTAACGTCAGTTGATTGTCAATCTGGTCAAATGCTGCAAGCTGATCTTGATAGTTTCCAATCTCGGTGTCAAATAAAGCTTTTAAATCTTAATTGCAATAAATGTAACGTAATGTCTTTTTACAGGCGTTTGCCTTTTAACAATACTTATTATCTACAAAAACTCTTGAGCGTAGGGAGTCTGTTAAAGATCTAGGTATTCTGCTCGATCCCAAACTTAAATTTGACAAACACATGTTGGATATAACTAATCGTGCAATAGGTGTCCTTGGTTTCATTAAGCGTTGGTCGAAAGAATTTAATGATCCCTACATCACTAAAACTCTTTATACTTCTGTTGCTCGACATATTCTTGAATATGGCTCTTGTATTTGGTGTCTCCAATATAAGGTTCATCAGGAAAGAATAGAGTCCGTATAAAAACAATTTCTTTTATTTGCCTTTCGGTGTCTTAACTGGAGTGCTATCACTCCTTTACCTTCCTATCGTAGTAGACTTTTACTTATCAATCTTCCTTCACTTTCTGATCGTAGAGCCATGCTTGGTGTTATTTTTTTTTGCATAAGCTCATTAATAGTGAGATCGATTCATCCGAACTGATTAGTCAAATTAAGGTTCCGATCAGAAATACAAGGAACTTTTTACCTCTTTCCCTTTCCGTATTTTATGTTCGAACTATAACGAGTACTATTTTATAATAAATAATATTTCTTCGTTTTCCACTCTTAGAAATTTGATATTAAGTCATCTGTCTAGTGTGTAATGATGTAATTTTAAAATTAATTAAAATATATTTTAGCTTTATGCTCGCGATTGTCCGTTGCCACACGCTACGTGGTGCGCCCCTACGGCCGGCGCGGTAACAAGCCCTTGCTTGGAGTCGTTGGGCCACTTGATGGTGCTGTTCGTTAGCACATCAACGTCCAATAAAACGAAAAAACGAGATGGGGGGTCAACAAGAAGTTGATTTTTTTCGCTTTGGAGACTCAGCCATAAGTTACAAACTATTGAACTGACAATTCAAAGCACTAAATTGATCGTTTAACTTATGAAAGCCACCAATCCGATTATTAAAACCAACTCTTGTCTGTTTCATAAACATTCGCATTTCACACTTAACTTCTCGACATGACTCACAACACCAGTTAAGCCCATTTCTTTTGGCAATGGCATCTGCAACTAGCCCTGCATAACCTACACACTTTACGTGTACTACGTTATCACAGAGCCAGCAGGCCATACTGGGATGCGAAGCCGTGATCTGCTTTTGGCAACTTTTCAGACAACATACAATTTTATCTTCCATTATAAAATTCAAAATTAAAAAATCAGGTAATTTACTATAAAATAGTATGTACTATGTCCACTGTACAGACTCAAAACAGAAATATGTAAACAACAACAAAATAGTAGAGCAAGCAGTGAGAGCAGGAAGGAAAGCCCAACAGAGTAGACACGCAAAATCTATTGCTTACTACAGCAACAAAACTTTGAACTCAGCTTATGTAGAAATAAACAGAGCTCTAATAAGCACAAAGGTAATTCACTATTTTGTTATAAGAAACTAATAACAAACGATTAAAGTAATTACTTTAAAAAAATGCATTAAACAATGGTTGTTAGATAAAAAAGAGAAAATTGCGGGGCGCTCAAAAAAAAACACGTCTGTTTGCTACAAAGAGTGACAGTGTACCTTATATCAAACCTATAATATTAAAAAACCTTGTCAAGTGTATTTTGCCCGTCCAAGTAGATGATTCATTCATGTACTTGGCTATATTGGACATCGGTATTGAACGATTGTAAATATGCCCCACCAGCAATATACTCTAGATGACGTCAGTTTGTTCGTTTTTAAGGAAACCCTGGTTAACGAACGAAGAAAGCTCAAGAAGATTAGTAACAGTGGATCTATGTTTCACAAACCCATGCTGGTAGGGGGAAATAATAGAACTACATAAATGTTGTAAACGACTTGTTAATATCTTCTCAAAAACTTTTGGTATGGCAGACAATTTACATATCCCTCTATAGTTTTTGGCGTCAGACTTACTTCCCTTCTTATGGAGAGGAATAATGAAAGACTCCTTCCATAAAGAGGGAAAAGTCGATAAATCCAATAACGGTCTGCACGAAGCCTCGGCTTCGTACCGAAGTACACAGCCAGGAACTCCATCCGGACCGGGCGAAAACACCGGCTTGACCATTTGAAGATATCGAATCAGAGACTCCTCACTCATTAAGGGACTGAAGATACAATTCGACCGAAGCAGGCTGTAAGGATAGGGCGCGTTAGAGTAAGAGGAAGAAGAATAAGTAGTTTGAAAAAAAGAAGCAAATTGATCAGCGATCGCCTGACCAGAATTCGCTTTCGAATTTTCGAAAGATAGACAAGAAGGATAAGAGGAAGACTTACGCTTAGTGTTTACAAAATTAGAAAACTTTCTTAGGTTTTCAGAGAAGCTAACCCGACAGCTTGCTAAATAATTTTTATAACACACAGCTTTAAGCTCGATAAAATTAGACCGAGCAATTATATACTGCGAAAAAGTTAAGGTAGAGCCTGAAATTTTAAACTTTTTGTAAAGTCTAGACTTCAGGTTCTTAAGATTAGAAAGTTGCTTATAAAACCAAGGAGGCTTATTAGACCTATGCGGAAAATAAGAAAGAATACAGGCATCAAAGCAAAGATTTAATTTATTATAGAACAAATTGACGGTGGCACTTATGTCAGTGCAGGAATACAAATTAGACCAATCAATTCCATTAAGCAGTTGGATTAATTTGGGAAAGTTTGCCATTCGAAAGCAACGAACTCGATCGGCAGGTATATCAGAATTAGAGAGTACAGATCTGCTAAGTTCGATCCTTAACTCCAGAGTTGGATGATAACGGTCTTTAGGAGATGTAAGGGATTCCGATCTAGATAGAACTACGCTGGTAGGTTCAGAGACAAAGCATAGATCTAATTGCCGGCAAAGAGCATTACGTATATTGTTAATTTGACCCAAAGATAATTCATGTAAATCATCAATAAAGTCATGTCGGTTCGATGGAATAAGAAAACAGAAGTAATCAAAAGGATACTAAGCTGTTCCAGGAAGATTAAAGTCACCTAGAACAACAACATGATCTTTGTCGGATAACAAGGCAAAAATAGATTTTATTGCTTCCAGGTGATCCTGGTATACAGATAAATCGGACGACGGAGGTATATATGGGCAAGTAAGAAATAAACATACATCATGAAAATGTACTTTTATTGATAGAAACTCTATATTATTAAGATTATTATAATGTAATGGCTCCGATGAGAAGTTGGAGTCTACTGCAAATATAACACCACCTCCTCTTCGGGAAGAATGATCTTGCCTGTAAATAGTGTACTTTGACGGAAAAAGTTCGGAATCAGAAATATCCGAACTTAACCAGATATGTTGTATATTTTTTCTTAAAATATCATTTAAGCTTTTTGTTTTCTCTCGAAATGGGTAGCGGGTATCATACGGTCGAGAACTCTCGACTGTAGCTTTCTTACTTGTTTATTATTATTTTATTTTATTGCCTCTATTCAGACTCAACTTCGGCGTCAAATAATAACGGTGGAGCAGTTTCCCTAATGGGAATGCTTTTCTCAGTGGTTGTTGCTACTGGGGTAGCAAAAATTCGTCGCCGCCTCGCATCGCAAACGGACGTGTTTATTTATTCTTCGCATTCTTTGCTATCACTTTCATTTGTGTTACCTTTTACAAATTTAATTTACACAAGTTATCTCTATTAGCTGTGTTTTCAGTGTTTAACTTTTGTCAATATCAACAGTATACATTATTTATTATTATTTATTATCGCATTTTGTTTGATATGCATAAAATCGCAAAAACAAATTCTAAGGCATACAGTGCTTACTTATTGTTTTGTCACTGCGTTCAATTTGTTTTTGCTTTATATACTCTTGCACTCTTGCACTTACTCTTTAGGTCTCCCAAGTTTTCTCTTGCGCGCATTAGTTTGTGTTGTTGGTGTTGGTCGCGCTTTATTGTGCTCTTTTACAAGTAAAGCAACGTCAACAGATTTAACCCTAGGGTGCGTTTTTGTTGATTAAATTTTCTTATTTAAAATTTAATATTTGTTATTTCAAATTACAATTTTTAATTTTCTTTGCACACTAACCTTATTTTCTTTCAAATATACATTTTTGTAAAAAATGTTTTTTTTTTGCTGTCTGTTTTTGTTTAAAATTTTAATTTCTTACCATGTTTGTCTGTTCAAATAAAAATTGCCAAGTTCGTACAAACGTAAGAATGGGTTTTGTTTGCTGCTGGCTGTGCGACAATGTGTCGCACGAGAAATGCGCTGGCCTCAGTGGGCGCATTATTGACCTGATTGAGTCCAAATCAGGCTTGAAGTGGACATGTGAATCATGCAGGGATGTCGAGAAAGACATTTTGGGCTTTATGCGACAAACCAAGAGAGGCTATGGAGATATCTTTGGACGGTTTAAAAACTGTTTGAAGGTTTCTCAGCGCTGGATGATGAATTCAAAAATATGAAACTTTTGAATGAGTCACCTAAGCGTAAAAAGGCCAATCCGAGGTTGTCCATAAGCGCTAATGAACTCTTCCCACACCCAAATCATTTGTCTGCTCCGTCTGTTCCTGCATTAATAAATCTTTCTTCTCCTGCTCCTCCAATAATAGTTAGTATTGACGAGAATAATGTTCTACCCATGGATATTGTTCCTACTAACACCGGCGATGGTAATGCTTCAGTTGTTATATGTACTGAAGCCTTAACCACCCCAGCAGTTTCTGTTGGTCAGCCATCCAAGGCTGTAGTTGCATCCGTAGATGCGGCTGTGGTTAATCTCAAATCACTTGTTGGAGTTTCACCAAAGAAACACATTTTTGTATCAAGGCTTGCCCCTGATCAAACTTCTGATGAAGTCATGGCTTTTATTCAGGCCAAATCTAAAGCCAATGTTTCAGTGGACAAATTTCAATTTAATTATTCCCGGGAAATATCGTCTTTTAAAATTACTGTTCCTGCCGATCAATTTAGCAACATTTGTTGTAAAAAGTTCTGGCCAGATCATGTAATTGTAAAGGAATATACCGCAAAAAAGAAAATTCGTACTCCTGTTGAACTTCCTACTGTTGCGAGTAAAAGCTCTGTAACTGCAAAAAACTAACATCCTTCTCACTTGGCTACCAGAATGTAAGAGGTCTGTGTAGAAAACTTAGCAATCTCTATCTTAGTAGTCTGTCCTTTCTATACAATGTCGTAGCTTTTTCAGAGACTTGGCTTAGGCCAGACATTTTAAACTTCGAAATCCTTTCAAGTAAATACAATATTTATAGACGAGATCGCACTCCTCCTCGTCGTGGAGGTGGGGTTTTAATCGCAGTTGACGTTGCTTTCACCTCTGAAGTAGTTACAATTAATTGCGCTGTCGATTTACAATTTGTAGCTGTAAAATTGTCCGTTCATGGTGCTTGTATTTTTATAACTTGTTCATATGTTCCTCCATCTTCTGATTCTTCTGTCTATTCTTCACATTTTTCGGCTATACTTTCTGTCTCTACTTTGCTATCTGATCGCGATCCTTCCCTTACATCTGTCTCCCGATCTGAACCTTTATCCCTTCCTCAAGATCCTTATCATCCTACTTTAAAAGTGTTGATGAACCTAGAGACCCGTGTAGCATACTCTACTGACGCAACACGAGCGTCATTTTCGTAACTCGGATTTCAATGAACTCTCTCGGATCCTGTCGAACACTGACTGGTCTCCTCCTTACGAGTATAGGGACATTGATATTGCAACTGAACTGTTTTATTCTGCATTAAACTCTTCATTCGACATATGCGTCCCGTTACGTAAACCAAATAGGTCTAATAAGCCTGTTCGTTTTACACGGGAATTGACATACCTTAAAAATAAAATGTCGAGAAATTACAAGAAGTTTAAGGAATCTAAACTTCCTTTAACTTCTCTTGTTATTCGATTGCACGATCAAATTTTATTGTCCTTAATACGCAGTGTTACAATGACTACCTCGTAAATTGTGGACGGCGGTTTCACAGTGATCCGAGGAGATTCTATAACTTTGTTAATATGAAGCGTGGTTCATCAACGCTTCCATCGACTGTTTTTTTTTAAAAGAATACAGCGGAAACCAATCAGTCTATTGCTGATTTTTTCCAACCTACATATAGATCTCAAAACGATCGATTGGTTTTGCCATATCCGTATCAGATAAATGACGTACATTGCATTTTTAAACCATTAATTACTAAAATTTCACTATTAAATAATTTAAAGATTCTAAAGCCTGTATTTTCACCAGGGCCAGATTGAGTTCCAGCATGTGTGCTTAGGCATTGTGCTGAGGCTTTATTAATTCCTCTATACATTCTTTTTAATTTGTTCATGGAGTTATGTTCTTTTCCAAACTATTGGAAGGAATCTTTTATTATTCCTCTCCATAAAAAAGGAATCAAATCGAATGCCGAGAATTATAGAAAAATATCAAAATTGTCTGCTATTCCGAAACTGTTTGAGAAATTAATAACCTCACAGTTACAACATTATCGTAGATCTATTATATCACCATGCCAGCATGGGTTTATGAAATATAGATCTACTACCACTAACTTACTGGAGTTCACTTTTTTGGTAATTGAAGGTTTCCAAAACAAAATGCAAACTGACGTTATTTATACTGATTTCAGTAAAGCTTTTGACTCTGTTAATCACTCACTATTACTACATAAGCTTTATCTCTTGGGATTTCCAAATAACTTAATTATAGAAAGTGTATTTTAACGGCTTAGTCTCCAAGTCTGTTAAGGTCACTTCCAGTGTACCTCAAGGGAGTCACCTTGGCCCTTTGTTATTTACATTGTTTATTAATGATCTTCCATCCGTTATTAAATTTTCTCGTGTGTTAATGTATGCCGATGATGTCAAGCTTTGTTTAACGTCAGTTGATTGTCAATCTGGTCAAATGCTGCAAGCTGATCTTGATAGTTTCCAATCTCGGTGTCAAATAAAGCTTTTAAATCTTAATTGCAATAAATGTAACGTAATGTCTTTTTACAGGCGTTTGCCTTTTAACAATACTTATTATCTACAAAAACTCTTGAGCGTAGGGAGTCTGTTAAAGATCTAGGTATTCTGCTCGATCCCAAACTTAAATTTGACAAACACATGTTGGATATAACTAATCGTGCAATAGGTGTCCTTGGTTTCATTAAGCGTTGGTCGAAAGAATTTAATGATCCCTACATCACTAAAACTCTTTATACTTCTGTTGCTCGACCTATTCTTGAATATGGCTCTTGTATTTGGTGTCTCCAATATAAGGTTCATCAGGAAAGAATAGAGTCCGTATAAAAACAATTTCTTTTATTTGCCTTTCGGTGTCTTAACTGGAGTGCTATCACTCCTTTACCTTCCTATCGTAGTAGACTTTTACTTATCAATCTTCCTTCACTTTCTGATCGTAGAGCCATGCTTGGTGTTATTTTTTTGCATAAGCTCATTAATAGTGAGATCGATTCATCCGAACTGATTAGTCAAATTAAGGTTCCGATCAGAAATACAAGGAACTTTTTACCTCTTTCCCTTTCCGTATTTTATGTTCGAACTATAACGAGTACTATTTTATAATAAATAATATTTCTTCGTTTTCCACTCTTAGAAATTTGATATTAAGTCATCTGTCTAGTGTGTAATGATGTAATTTTAAAATTAATTAAAATATATTTTAGCTTTATGCTCGCGATTGTCCGTTGCCACACGCTACGTGGTGCGCCCCTACGGCCGGCGCGGTAACAAGCCCTTGCTTGGAGTCGTTGGGCCACTTGATGGTGCTGTTCGTTAGCACATCAACGTCCAATAAAACGAAAAAACGAGATGGGGGGTCAACAAGAAGTTGATTTTTTTCGCTTTGGAGACTCAGCCATAAGTTACAAACTATTGAACTGACAATTCAAAGCACTAAATTGATCGTTTAACTTATGAAAGCCACCAATCCGATTATTAAAACCAACTCTTGTCTGTTTCATAAACATTCGCATTTCACACTTAACTTCTCGACATGACTCACAACACCAGTTAAGCCCAGTTCTTTTGGCAATGGCATCTGCAACTAGCCCTGCATAACCTACACACTTTACGTGTACTACGTTATCACAGAGCCAGCAGGCCATACTGGGATGCGAAGCCGTGATCTGCTTTTGGCAACTTTTCAGACAACATACAATTTTATCTTCCATTATAAAATTCAAAATTAAAAAATCAGGTAATTTACTATAAAATAGTATGTACTATGTCCACTGTACAGACTCAAAACAGAAATATGTAAACAACAACAAAATAGTAGAGCAAGCAGTGAGAGCAGGAAGGAAAGCCCAACAGAGTAGACACGCAAAATCTATTGCTTACTACAGCAACAAAACTTTGAACTCAGCTTATGTAGAAATAAACAGAGCTCTAATAAGCACAAAGGTAATTCACTATTTTGTTATAAGAAACTAATAACAAACGATTAAAGTAATTACTTTAAAAAAATGCATTAAACAATGGTTGTTAGATAAAAAAGAGAAAATTGCGGGGCGCTCAAAAAAAAACACGTCTGTTTGCTACAAAGAGTGACAGTGTACCTTATATCAAACCTATAATATTAAAAAACCTTGTCAAGTGTATTTTGCCCGTCCAAGTAGATGATTCATTCATGTACTTGGCTATATTGGACATCGGTATTGAACGATTGTAAATATGCCCCACCAGCAATATACTCTAGATGACGTCAGTTTGTTCGTTTTTAAGGAAACCCTGGTTAACGAACGAAGAAAGCTCAAGAAGATTAGTAACAGTGGATCTATGTTTCACAAACCCATGCTGGTAGGGGGAAATAATAGAACTACATAAATGTTGTAAATGACTTGTTAATATCTTCTCAAAAACTTTTGGTATGGCAGACAATTTACATATCCCTCTATAGTTTTTGGCGTCAGACTTACTTCCCTTCTTATGGAGAGGAATAATGAAAGACTCCTTCCATAAAGAGGGAAAAGTCGATGACTCAAGTGATAAATCCAATAACGGTCTGCACGAAGCCTCGGCTTCGTACCGAAGTACACAGCCAGGAACTCCATCCGGACCGGGCGAAAACACCGGCTTAACCATTTGAAGATATCGAGTCAGAGACTCCTCATTCATTAAGGGACTGAAGATACAATTCGACTGGGACAGGCTGTAAGGATAGGGCGCGTTAGAGTAGGAAGAAGAAGAATATGTGGTTTGAAAAAAAAAAAGCAAATAGATCAGCGATCACGTGACCAGAATTGGCTTTCGAATCTATGTAAGATAGACACAGAGGATAAGATGATGACGCTTAGTGTTTATAAAATTAAAAAACTTTTTGTGTTTTGAGAGAAGCTAACTCGACAGCGAGCTAAGTAATATTTATAACACACAGCGTTAAGCTCGATAAAATTAGACCGAGCAATTATATATTGCGAAAAAGTTAAGGCAGAGCTTGAAATTTTAAACTTTTTGTAAAGTCTGGACTTCACGTTCTTAAGGTTAGAAAGTTGCTTACAAAACCAAGGAGGTTTATTAGACCTATGCGGAAAATAAGAAGGAATACAAGCATCATAGGCGGCACTTATGTCAGTGCAGGAATACAAATTAGACCAATCAATTCCATTAAGATGTTGGATTAATTTGGGAAAGTTTGCCTTTCGAAAGCAACGAACTCGATCGGCAGGTATATCAGAATTAGAGAGTACAGATCTGCTAAGTTCGATCCTTAACTCCAGAGTGGGATGATAACGGTCTTTAGGAGATGTAAGGGATTCCGATCTAGATAGAACTACGCTGGTAGGTTCAGAGAAAAAGCATAGATCTAATTGCCGGCAAAGAGCATTACGTATATTGTTAATTTGACCCAAAGATAATTCATGTAAACCATTATAATAAAATCATGCCGGTTTGATGGAATAAGAAAACAAAAGTTATCACAAGGATACCAGGCAGTTCCAGGAAGGTTAAAGTCTCCTAGAACAACAACATGATCTTTGTCGGATAACAAGGCAAAAATAGATTTTATTGCATCCAGGTGATCCTGGTATACAGATAAATCGGACGACGGAGGTATATATGAGCAAGTAAGAAATAAACTTACACCATGAAAATGTACTTTTATTGATAGAAACTCTATATTATTAGGATTATTATAATGTAATGGTTCCGATGAGAAGTTGGAATCTACTGCAAATAGAACACCACCTCCTCTTCGGGAAGAATGATCTTGCCTGTAAATAGTGTACTTTGACGGAAAAAGTTCGGAATCAGAAATATCCGAACTCAACCAGATTTCCGAAAACGCAACTACATCAGTAGGAAAAGTGAAACTGTCGACGTATAGCTTTTTTATTTTACTACGCAAACCACCCACATTTTGATAGGTTATAAGAAAGGATGAAATTATTTTATTGAAGATGAAGAAAAAGATTGAGATTGAGACTGTACAGGTCCATTTGGTAAAATCGGAGTCCGATCTGTTTCATTAGTGGAACCCCCACAAGTGGTTTAGAAGCCAAAGGAGTAATATTTGGTATATTATCTTTGGAACCTAATAAAGTCGGTGATCCGACAGTTGGAGGGGGTGCGGAAGACATTTTTTTATTAGGATTCGGCTTGCCTCTACTTCTAGTGACAACCGTGGACAATTCAGACACAACTTCGGCGTTAACTAATGTCGGTGGAGCAGGTTCCCTAATGGGAATGCTTTCCGCAGCGGTTGTTGCTACTGGGGTCGCAAACGAGATTAATTGTGGAACCAACGGAGTAGTGGGTGGGTCAGTCGATGGTAGTGGTAACAATTTAAGTTGATTTTTTTCGCATTGGAAACTCAGCCAGAAGTTTCAAACTATTGATCTGAGAATTCAAAGCACTAAACTGATCGTTTAACTTGTGAAAGCCACCAATCAGATTATTAAACCCAACTCTTGTCTGTCTCATAAACATCCGCATTTCGCACTCAACTTCTCGACATGACTCACAACACCAGTTAAGCCCAGTTCTCTTGGCAATGGCATCTGCAACTAGCCCTGAGTAACCTACACACTTTACGTGTACTACGTTATCACAGAGCCAGCAGGCCATACTGGGTTGCGAAGCTGTGATCTGCTTCTGGCAGCTCTTCACACAACATGCAATTTTGCCTTCCATTATAAAAAAAAACAAACAGATTAAAAATTTACAAAATTAAAAAGCATTTACTTTGAAATAGAAGGAACTATGCCCACTGTACAGATTCAAAACAAAACTATGTTAGCAACAACAAAACAGTAGAGCAAGCAGTGAGAGCAGAGAGCGCCACTACTGTCAACTGAGAGTTATTGAGAGAGAAACCGTCACACCGCAAGCGGGAAGGAAAGCACAAAGAGTAAACACGCAAAATGTAATGCTTACCACAACAACAAAACCTTGAACTCAGTTTACGTAGAAATAAACAGAGCTCAAAACAAGTAAGAAAGCTACAGTCGAGAGTGCTCGACCGTATGATACCCGCAACCCATTTCGAGAGAAAACAAAAAAATTAAATGATATTTTAACAAAAAATATACCGAATATACTAAAACTGGTTTTTTTGTATATATTTGAAAATATCGGCTAAAAATCCACAACACCGTTATGGTCACACTGTCAACTAAACAAACAAAGCGCGAGCAGCTGCAAGTGAATTTTGCATATAAAATTGATTCTTTAATAACTTCCTTGTTTTTCATTCCATCTCAACCAAATTCACAGGAATCATTGAGAATATAAATATTATTATGCACACCAAAATTCAATGCTCTAGGTCTATTTTTACGGCTTTTACAGACTCTTGGGGGCGAAAAGAGGCGTGGCATCCAACTTTTGAAATAAACATGATCTGCGTAGCACCTATAGGAGTACTGTCCCCAAATTTGGTAGCTCTAGCTCTTATAGTCTCTGAGATCTAGGTCTTCATACAGACGGACAGACTGACAGACGGACAGACGGACATGGCTATATCGTCTCGGCTGTTGACACTGTTCAAGAATATATATAGTTGATGTGGTCGGAGATGCCTCCTTCTGCCTGTTACATACATTTTCTGTTGGCACTAAGTTATAATACCCTTCTACCCTATGGGTAGCGGGTATAACAAGCACAAATGTAATTCACTATTATGTGATAAAAGACTAATAAACATGCACTATCACAGGATAGATTAAATTAGGATTAAAGTAATTACTTTAAAGAAAATGTATTAAACACCGGTTGTTAGATACAAAAAGCGAAAAATTGCGGGGCGCACAAAAAAACACGTCTGTTTGCTAAAAAGAGTGACAGCGATTGTTCTTGAAGAAAACAAATTGGTATGGCCACTAACCAAAGAACACATAGATGTGTCAAATTGCCAAAAAAGTGATTTCACTTGAAACAGCATTATTAGCACCCCAAGCGAATACAACAACCGCTGAGTGCACGGCTGATTTTGAATTTCGAACATCAGATGCAGTGCACAGCGAACAGCTTCGAATTTATAGTACTTCAGTCGCAGATCGACTGTGGAACGATGAGCACGGGTGTATTTCGTTGCGCTGTGCTATCGTTTCTATGTATGCGTGTGTGTATCTACACGTTGGCGCATATGTTCTTTGGTTAGTGGTATGGCTTTTCTATACAACAATTTGTGGAACATTTTGAAACTGATTCAGTTTTATAAGGCATTTTTACATTTGGCAACTTTGCCTTAAAATGTATTTTAAAATTATATTTGTATATAACGTGTAAAGCGTGATTTCGCGCGGTTTTTCGTTTTAAGTTTAAACAAGTAAGAAAGCTACAGTCGAGAGTGCTCGACCGTATGATACCCGCAACCCATTTCGAGAGAAAACAAAACACTGAAATGATATTTTAACAAAATATATACCAATATACTGAAATTTGATTTCTTTTATATATATTTGAAAATAGTGGATATAAAAATCCATAATATAACGTCATGGTCACACTGTCAACTAAACAAACAAAGCGCGAGCAGCTGCAACTGAATTTTGCATATGAAATTGATTCTTTAAAAACGGGTATAAAAATACTGTTTTCCCGAATCTTGTAATTTTTCGTGACACTTTCTACCAAAGCACACAAGTAAGAAATTTTTATACCCGCTTCCCATAGGGTAGAAGGGTATTATAACTTAGTGCCAACAGAAAATGTATGTAACAGGCAGAAGGAGGCATCTCCGACCCCATACAGTATATATATTCTTGATCAGTGTCAACAGCCGAGACGATATCCGTCTGTCATGTCATGTCCGTCTGTCCGTCTGTATGAACACCTAGATCATAGAGACTATAAAAGCTAGAGCTACCAAATTTGAGGACAGTACTCCTATAGGTCCTACGCAGATCAAGTTTATTTCAAATGTTGGATGCCACGCCCCTTTCCGCCCCCAAAAGTCTGCAAAAGCCGTAATAATAGACCTAGAGCATTGAATTTTGGTATGCATATTAATAATTATATTCTCTATGATTCCTCTAAATTTGGTTGAGATCGAATGAAAAACAAGGAAGTAGTTAAAGAATCAATTTTATATGGAAAATTCACTTGCAGCTGCCCGCGCTTTGTTTGTTTAGTTGACAGTTTGACCATAACGGTGTTGTGGATTTTTATTCATTTTTTTTCAAATATATTAAAAAAAACAAAGTTTTAGTATATTTGGTATATTTTTTGTTAAAATATCATTTAAGTTTCTTGTTTTCTCTCGGAATGGGTTGCGGGTATCATACGGTCGAGCACTCTCGACTGTAACTTTCTTACTTGTTTCTCATTAACCAAACATAGATATGTTACATAGATATGTCATCTCATAGAGCAGTTTGGTTTCACTTGAAACTGCGTTATTTCAACTCCAAGCGATGACCCTACCGTACAGCGCACGGCTGATTTCGAACATCTGAAGCAGCGCACAGCGAACAGCAGGGGCGTATTTCGTGGCGCATATGAGTACGCGTATGCGTGTGAAGTTTTGAACTGCGCGACAAGCGGTTAGCGAAAGCCGTTTTTGTTCTTCCGAGACGAAAGTCTTGAGAACGAATATGACATTTATTTCTCGTGTCATACAAGCTTACAACTTAGCGAATTTTTTACAAAGTTGCAAATTGGTCTGATTTGCACTTGATTGTGGGTTCGATCCTCGGTGAAAATTGCAATTATTATTATTATTGGTTTATATCAAAGCTCGCAAATAGCTATTGACAGAATCATGCGGTCTCCAATTAAGTGTTTTTCTCTCAGACTTTGAGCAAAGAACTAGAGAGCAACCGATTGAATTGTTCGTTCAAAAATTTTGCTCGCATTCAGCCGACGAGCAGTTGTTTCGGCTTTCTTTTACCCGGCTCGTTCACAGACCGATTGGTCTTGAACGACGATTCAAAAAGTGAAACTATACAAAGTAGTTCAGTCGGCAGTAGACCGTCAACGACACTTATAGCGATATCGCTCTCCCTTTCACTTGCACGTTTTTTCAGTGTCATTGACGGTCTACTACCGAAGGGACTACCTTGTATAGTTGTATTAGGGAAAAGACCGTTTGCGATAACTTTTTCAGTCAGTCGGTTATTCTCGCGAGCAGAGCGTAAGGAAAAAAACGGTTAACAGTTATTTGCATGCTGTGATATCAACCACTTTTGTTCAATTTGGCGACATTTTCATTTGGTTGATAAACATATTGTAGTTGAATCCTACATTGCACAGGATTATCTAATTCAAATGTTGTCTCTAAGACAATTTTTTTTGAAAAAAAATCGAGATCCAATAACCGGTCAAAATTCCAAATAAAAAACAATTAAGAAAACTACAGTCGTGTGTGCTCGACTGTAAAATACCCGCTATCCAGTTTTGTAGATCACGAAAATATATTTGAAATAATTTTAAAATTTGTTACATTTGCCAAAATTTGTACACCGACGCACACCACGCCACGCATATGTTACAGCAGCTTTCTTATAAGAATAATGTTTCCATTACTTATTGTTTTTTTAGCAAACTTTGGGGTAATTTTTTTTTTTAATTTTTACTTGTGTTTATATTTAGGAATTTTTTAAAAGTGTTTCCAACTACTATATCCATTATAAATAACATTCATAATTTCAAAAATTAAAAAAAAGAGCGTGACTCGAACCCCTGTTGCCTTAGGTGCTTAGTTGCAAGTGTTTTCATACATGTTGGCGTAAAAAAGTTGCTATTAAAATTACATCTTTTTTGGTTTATATCATCCATATTTATCACGCAATTTTACAAATTGCGGAAGATCACAGCTACAGCTATATGGCAACTCTTTTAATGTATGTTTTTTAAAACCTTTAGTGGGCGTGGCAAATTTCCAAAACAAACTATCTCTGCGTGCAAGCATAGCTAGTGCTTTAAAAAAAAAATCTAGGTCTTATAATCTCTGTGATCTAGGTGTTCATACAGACAGACAGACAGACGGACATGGCTATATCGTCTCGGCTGTTGATACTGATCAAGAATATATACACTTTATGAGGCGGAGATGCCTCCTTATGCCTGTTACATACATTTTCCGTTGGCACTAAGTTATAATACCCTTCTACCCCATGGGTAACGGGCATAATAGTAAAAACCGAACTTTACCAAACTGTTCCATGTATTCTCTGATGATATAAAGTGTCATACAAAAATTAACAGGTTCACTTAACAGCCCACCCTCGTAGATTTTGTGCGTTCCAAAACTGAAGATTTAAGCTTTAAAATTACTCTTATTTTTCGTTTTGAAGGGGCGGGAAGGGGCGTGACTATAATCTAAAACAACAATAATAATTTTCTAAATATATAGCTCTAGCTTTTATAGTCTCTGAGACATGAGTTTTTATAAGCAGCCAGACAGACATGGCTCAACAGCATATGTACAACAGCACAGCAGGACATAAATCAACAGCACGGCCTCATTTATGGGATATATAGTATTAACAAAATGGTTTTATTGCTATATTATTTAATGCTATGTAATACTTACAGCAACTTCCACACTTGACGGTGATTGTAATCTTGTCGAAACCTTGGTACATTTACAATTATCGAAACACCACTGTGCATATTGTCTTAGTTTTCCATCAAATGATTCCAATTTTTGCTTTAGAAATGATACATAAAACCTGAAAAATGTTTATTAAATTAAATGCTCAGATAAATTGTCTTTTGATTTAAAATTTGTCCACAAGATACATCTAAGAAACAACACTTGAGTGTGCTTGACTGCAAGATATTCTCTTCCCATTTGTAAAGAATACAAAAAACAATTAAGAAAACAATCGAGTAAAAAATTTGCTAGTCTAGAGTGCTTGCTACAAGATACCCTTCAAATATGTTTGTAAACATACATACTAATCAAAACGTAATCTTTTTGCTCAAATAAATGTGCTAATCAAATAAGTATATATTTGCTTGAATACATATGTTTTGAAAGGATTTCAAACAAAATTAATTTTGTTCTGCTTTCTAGTTCAACGAGTGCAGTAAATCACTACCAAAGAACTGAAATTAAACATTTACCTTGATTTATATGAGCAAATTCATTTAATTATCAATAATTCATTACATTAAGAACTTCTAAAAAGAGAACTTCTAAGAGTGACATCTGTGAGTCTTTGTGGCATTTTTTGGAACGCTCAATTATTTCTTTTGATTTTGTCGTTTCGGTGTTCATCAAATATAATCTTAAAGTCAAAAAGTGGTGCACAGATAATATTAAAAAATGTATAAAAATAGTATATAAAATATAAATAATATTAATAATAATAGCAATCTTCAACGAGGGTCGAACCCGCAATCATATGCAATTTAGACCAACACTCTACAATCAAAGCCAACACTATCCTTGTAGGAATTTCGCTGAGTTGCAAGCTTGTATGACACGAGCAACAAAAGTCATTGTCGTTCTCAAGACTTTCGTCTCAAAAGAACAAAAACGGCTTGCGCTAGCCGCTTGTCGCGTAGTTGCAAAACTTCATACGTATACACATACAAATAAGCATCAGCGAGTACATACACACACACGCATATGTACATAGAAACTAAATCACAGCGCAACGATATACACCCGTGCTCATCGTTCCGCATTTGATCTGTTACTGAACAGAGTCTGTGCACTCGCTACGGGCTGCGTTCGAATTGAATAAAATTCGCTCTATCAGTTGACGTATCTATGTATTGTATGGTTAGTAGTCTTATGTACGGTCCTTCCTACACATCTTTCTCTATCTATGCCCTGCCAACTGTGCTGGCGCAAACGTCGTTATCAAAACGTAACAATATCAATGTTCAGAAATATCGATATCGATATTTTCACTTAAATTAACATCACTAATTGCTAGGCAAAGTTTGTATGCGAGTCGATTACCAAAGTTTATCTCACACAATTAGAGTTTGTTGTTTCGTTTCGTCTCAGATGTTTCATGCCGCCAACTCTCATTTGTGTATGTGTTATTGCGTGAGGGAGAAAGAGTTCGGATCTGCTCTACAGGATTTGATTATTATTGTATATATGCATGTATTGGTAAACGTTACTTGGTTGAAAGATAGACTTATGAAAAATCGTTTTTCATCGAACTCATACATGATTTACATAAAATTATTGTGAAGGGATAAAGGGGCGTATGGACAGATACTCAGAAACATGTTACTATTTTCTTAATCTGACCTCACCATTGGATTGAAAATAATCATCTTACGATAAGTGTTCTACTAAATATTTGCCACAGTATTTCCATTAATAATTAATATATTTTGGGGTTAGGTAATTACCTGAATAATAGTTTGCTGGGTTGAAAGGCGACAATAATAAGGCACATTAAAAGCCATAATCGTTCTGCCCATTCCGTGTTAGGATTTTTTGTCATTTGTCTCATACATTGAACGAATATTTCATCACGAAGTTCTTCTCTTTCAATACCCAAACCTATAATATATTGAATACTTTGAAGTTCTCGTTCCGCATTTTGGTCTCCACGCATATATTTACACAGCTCCTAAAACAAAACAAATATATATTTTAGAGAAGAGTACAAACATTAAAGCCTAGTACATTTATTTATTATTAAAATCGAAATGTATGGAACATCTAGAAGGAGACGTCAGCGATATATGTTTATATTATAAACCAGCATCATCTGCCGACACCATATATATATATACATATACTATATATATATATATATATACATATACTATATATATACATATACTATATATATATATATATTTGGTGCCTACAATTAAAATATTTTTATTATTTTTAACATTGTTTTTTTTTTTTGTTTTTTTTCACCGAAGCTCATGATTCTTTTCTATTGTTCAGGGAGAACGACCCTTTCAGCTTCTTAAAAACAGAACCCGGCAGTTCCTATGATTGACTGGGCCGTGCTAAAGGTCGACGTCCCGCAAATAATAACGGCCAGCACGAATTTATAAATAAAGGAATTTTTATAAGCGCAATAAGAATATGAGGTGAGGTGTAAGGAGCATCCGTTGGGTTGGGGAGCATTTACTGGGTGTGTGAGTACTTAGATTCAGCTCTATACTGTAGATTATTGACTCTTTCAGGCGACATGATAGCCTGAACTAAATAAGATCATTCCAGCAATGCTACAACATAGAAAACTGTGATCATCACTTGGCTTCTGGAGATATATTCCGCAAAATGAGTCGTAGCCATTTGAGTCCCAACGACTAGAGATCAATTAGCCCAACGTCGTTTCTTCTTAACACCATGGAAAAGCCATTGGAGCAGCACTTTAAAGGCGAAGCGTCGCATCTGATGCCCCCAAACAGCTTGCACAAAGGGAAAGTTCACTAAGATTGACATGTATGCACTAGTAGCCTCTATTGATTTTCATATTTTTGCTAAGAGGTACCAGGTACCGCGTTGTTTTACCTAAAAAGCTACATCCAGCCATATAAACATTACTGACTATAATTTGTGACCGTTCACAACCTGTGGCGCCTTCTTTAAAACCAGGTGCCCTTAGAACGAGTAGGCGTTTAAAGTGATTGTGAGAATCAAACCGTTTCACCTAAAAGCTGACTCTATCCTAGTAGCACGTTTGGTTGCAACAAGCAACATGGTACTTCAAGGCTATGGTCACCATGACATAGGTAGACAAGACACTATAATATACCTCGTCTCACGTACGCGCAGTGCCTTCGCACTGCCACAGGTGTTCGGCGGAAAGTCAGGCTGGAAACAGTCTATCACTTCATTTTGTGAGACAGAAAGTCATACAGTCTGGTCTGCTACTATGTCAGCCAGTTCTTTCGAATAAAATTCGCGTAATAAATTTTGAATCAGTGAAGACATTGGCTGACTGGGTCAGAATTAAAAATTAAAGCTTCAGTTTCACCTGGTATTAAATCAATGCAATCTAACATGGGCCATTCCCACGTTGCCTTGAAACGCATATTGGACACTCCTCAGCGACCTCCGTAGAAAGTTCGAAGTGCAATTTCCTGTACAAGCTGAACAACTAACTGAATTAGATGTGAACTTTAGAAGAATTGCCGACCTACGCTAACTGAACGAATCATTATGTTAACTTTTTATAAATTCATGTATGTACGTTTTTTGTTTTCTCTCGAAATGGGTTGCTGGTATCTTACGGTCGAGCACTCTCGACTGTAGCTTTCTTACATGTTTTATTTTAATTTATTTGCACTGTCAACAGTGCGAAATTTTTCTAAAGACAATTAAATTGTTTTGTTACAATTACTATTTTGGAACGTTGAGTCTTCAAAAAAGTATATATTCTGAAAAAATCAAGTCTCTATGTTTGTACCGACCAGAGGTATAGCATTGCCAATAAATCGAAAATTTGAAGAAATTTAAAGTAATTTTCTAAAAAATATTTAAAATAAAAAAAATCCTGAAACTCGTAATTGATTATTTAACCAAAAGAACGTTACAAAAAATGTTCAGCCATTTTAAAAATTTTCTCTTAAAATTTGTATAAAACATGTGCGATTTTTAAAAGAATGACCCATATATATAGTAGTTCGTTTGCATTCACTAACTGTTTTTTTATTTTGTGCAAATGAAACAATTTTGATGTAATGCAGCGAGTGGCAACAGAGGGAAGCTGCTTTGGGAGGCTTCAGTGCGAAGCAACAAAATTAACAACTAATAATAAATCTTTACAAATAAATAACGAGCGAAGCTTCTGGGTACTATATTTGTATATTATATAAAACGTATGGAGTTAAGACGAATTGGATAAACGAAGGGAAACGAACAACACGAATTATTTTCGACACATGCTCTACATCGGCCTTTGAAGTTCTAATATTTAGATACACTCAAAAAAAGTATCAACTTTTAAATTCGAGGTGACAATGGTAATTTAAATGCAACTAAAATGTGCAAATTAGAGAACGCATTTGTTTATCTTAGTTTACTTTAGAGAAACAATTTGAAGAACTTTTAAAATTAATTCTCGGAGCTCGACTGATAGATTACATTTTAGTTGGTTCTATAAGATAGTTGCTTTCCTCTTATATTATAATATACACACATAAATTTTACTCACTCTAAATATATTACACGATATCACTATATTTTCTGGATCGTACATATGAATATGAGAAGTTGGAATTTTTTCCGATCTAGTAAAAATGATCATTTCATGCTTCGGCATGATATCCAAGACTTTCTTGCCTTTTCGTGTCAATGTAGATATCAGTGTTCCGTCAATGATTCGTTCATGCTCATTATAAAAGTTTTCGGCAAATTCTAAAATATTATAATTTGAATCATTATTTAACACTCCATTTTTGATATCCAGTTGATGCATCTCTAAAAGTTTTTTTTCGACTCTGAACTTTCGTCGTTGTTCACGATCATTATATATAGGGGATGCTACTGTTGACACACTATCTTTCTTTTTAGCACCCAAATTATTTTTAGTATTATTATTCAACTTTACAAAATCACTTATATTTTCTTGTATTGTTTTCAAATCTTCGGTATTTGGCAACGCTTCATATATAGGCTCGAAATTTTGGTCCTTTTCAACAGTAAATATATTTTTATCCATCAGCAATGTTGGTGATGCAGAAGAAAGTGATAAAGTTTCACTAGAAGCTGTTGTTTTCTGATCATTAACAATTGGTGCAGAGTCCATTTGAAGGCAAACATCGATCTGAAATGAAAACATATATAGAAAAGACGCATATAAATGTCGTTGATTAAATGTGGTTCTAAGTACATTTGAAGTTAAGTGAATATGCTACCTATGTAGCATATTTTATGTAGCTCAATGTAAAAAGGGCTACATCACTAAAAAAATATGTTTATTTTCTGAAATTAACAAATCAGAAATCCACTGTCGAGAACGCTCGACTTATATGACACTTATATGATATTTTAAAAATTTATTTATTTATTTAAAGTCGACTATGAACTGTCGACAGTTAAAAAATTATAATAGAAAATTGTTAAATAAATATATTTTTAATTTAAAAAATAATTCGATTAAAATTAAAATCTCTGGGGATATTTAAGCAATATTAATTTAATCCAGCATTCGCTGCAGGGGTTGGGAAAAACCCCAATCTGGTCAGATGATAGGTTATTTCACTAGTATTTTTATTTTTGTTTTATTTTCCTACACTATGTTAATTGCTAGTTATTGTTAGCTAAGAACGATAAGATAAAATTTTTAATATTTATAAGAGATGTCTTGGCGTTGAAAACGCAGAAGAGTGTAAATAGTTAGGTGTACATTGGTTAAGGGATAAAGGTGTCAAGTTACGTGTATGTCTAACTGGAACAGAAAGGTTAAAAAACCTAAGCAGTTATGAAGAATCAACATCGCCTTCTGACTATGAACAGTACCCCAAGAACTTAACGGCTATTGGTTAATGAAGGAAGATTATATATCTTTTGTGCAGACTCGATAAAATGTTTGTTATTTAAGTATTAAGGTGACCAAATTCAAGAACCGTATTAAACAAGTAAGAAAGCTACAGCTCGACCGTATGATACCCCCAACCCATTTTTAACATATTTTAACAAAATATACCAAATAATATACTGACATTTGTTTTTTTTTTTCATAATATACCGACATGGTCACACTGTGAACTAAACAAACAAAGCGCGAGCGACTGCAAGTGAATTTTGCATATAAAATTGATTCTGTAATAACTTTCTTGTTTATACCCGCTACCCATAGGGTAGAAGGGTATTATAACTTAGTGCCAAAAGAAAATGTATGTAACAGGCAGAAGGAGGCATCTCCGACCCCATAAAGTATATATATTCTTCATCAGTGTCAACAGCCGAGACGATATAGCCATGTCCGTCTAACCGTCTCTTTGTCTCAGATACTATAAGAGCTACGAAAGTTTTTTAAGACACTAGTTATGCTTGCAAGCGGCTGGTGAAAATCCTCTGACTGAACCCTCCTCGAGGGTGCAGGCTGGACAATGTATACTGGATCGTTTCGGGCGACCGAGAGATGTCAGCATCACTTGCTCGCTTAGGAGACCTTGCAGTTTCTAGCTAAGAGGATGGATGGAGGATGTATTAGAGGCGTCAATTCGGGCTGGGATGTCAGCCCAAACGTCGGTGGGAAGTGTGACCGCTACCACCGGCAGGCACGGGGAGGAGAAATCCTCTCTGCGTGTCGCCAGTGGTCACGACGGTGGAGTGGACAAACTCCATCGACAGGAGGGTGTGGACCTAGAAACAGCTGTCACGGAGTCGGAGTCTTTGCTTACAGGCTCATCGATGACGGAGTCCGAGCTAGCGCTTGCGCTAGGGAGGATGCCGTTGGATGAGTCATCGAGCACTGATGAAGACGAAGTGACAGTAGTCCAGGAACCATCCAACAAGGAAGGCGCTAACCTCAAGCGCAAACAACGCTCAGGGTATAATAGCTCTCTCAAGTTTCTTAAGAGACTGGAAGGCCGCAACCCAGAGTCGTTGAACGATCGTGAGAGGAAATTGCGCAAAAAGCACGAATACAACGTGCTGCGGTATTTGAGGCTTGCTGGCGTGTCCGGCAACACTCAGTCCGCTGAACCGAGTATGAGTGCACGGTACCAGGGTGACAAGGGGTTTCAGGCAGTAGCCGTAGCCAACCCGACGGAGGAAGTCAAACCTTCCACGTCGAAGTTGGTGGAACCAAAAAAACCCAAGTCACCTTTAGAAGGGAAAAAGAGTGCACCAGGTAAGCTTGCAAAAGCCACACCTCCTGGAAAGGAGAGAACGGTGAGCAAGCTACCGAGCTCGCGGATACCATCTCCTTGTCCCGAAAACTGTGGGTAAGTCCAGAACCTGTATCGTGGTAAGAACCGGACTTATGTGCTCTTCTCTTCCATTTACAGCAACAGGGACTTGACGGTAGCGCTATGCGAGCGTAGGAACGGACCCAATCTTTACCTAGCCTCAGCATATCTCCCGTACGAAGAAAAGGATCCACCATTGGAAAGTATTCGAGCCCTCATTCAGCATGCGCAGAAAGAGGGCACGGATCTAATCCTTGGGTGTGATGCTAATGCCCACAATACCTTTTGGGGGAGTAAAGACACCAACGAGAGAGGGGAGTCGCTGCTTGAATTCGTGATGCTCACTAATCTTAATGTGTGTAATCGGGGTAGCCACCCCACCTTCCGCAATAAGAACCGAGCCGAGGTTATAGATTTAACTCTAGCGACCAACAGCGAATCCTTCTCCGTAGTAGACTGGCACGTATCCACGGAATGTTCCTTTTCGGATCATTACAGGATAGTGTTCGAAGTTGGATGGTCCAGAGAGGCAAAGGCGCCCTTCAGGAACCCACGAAATGCAAACTGGGTCAAATACTCAAAGCTTGTTATGGAATCTATTCCCAACCACCCAGTGGGAAGGCTAGACAACCCAGACAAGTTGGAGGAATCGACCCAGAATGTCACAGATACTCTTTGTAAGGCCTTCATCAAATCCTGCCCAATCAGCCGTCCACCGAAGTCAAACCGCAACAAGTGGTGGACTCCGGAACTCGGCCAGATACGAAAGGAAACGAGGAAGCTTTACAACAGAGCAAAAGACGGAAACTGTAGACTGTAGGTAGACTGGAATGCCTACCTTAACAGTTTCAATACCTTCAAGAAGGAAATCAGAAGGGCAAAAAGAGACTCATGGTCTAAATTTTGCTAGGAACTAACCAACACCACTGAAGCGTCCAGACTTCGAAGGTTGTTGGCGAAAGATCCAGCCACACCGGGGCTGCTTTGCAACCTGGATGGCACATTCGCTAAAAATAGTCAGGAGTCTCTGCAACTCCTCATGAACGCACACTTTCAAGGCTGCACACAAGCTGAAGACGAGAATGGGATCCCCACCTCTCACATAAGCGGCTTGTCGGAGGGAAACGCACTTCATGAGAGTCAAGTCCTAATTGACGAAATTGTCAACACTGAGAAGATAATCTGGGCTATCAAGTCGTTCCACCCCTACAAATCAGCAGGACCGGATGACATCAGACCGGTCATGTTACAGATGGTATGCGTACATCTGTCGCAATGGCTATTAGAAATCTTCAGGGGATGTCTCCTTACAGGATACATTCCAAAAACCTGGGGAGAAGTGAGGGTGGCATTCATTCCCAAAGCAAGAAAGATAAACCACTGCTCAGCAAAAGACTATAGGCCCATAAGTCTCTCATCGTTTTTATTGAAAACAATAGAGAGACTTCTGGACCTTCATCTCAGAAGTAAGCTAACACCTCACACTTTTAGCAAGTCCCAACACGCCTACCTCAAAGGTAGATCAGTAGAGACGGCTTTGCACGAGGTGGTTAGCACAATTGAAGGCACACTGCAAAGGAAGGAGTTTGCGTTAGCGGCATTTCTCAACATAGAGGGTGTCTTTAACAATGTCAGGATCGAGTCTATAACGGCAGCACTTGTCAACATAGGCTTACACCCGACAATCACTCGATGGCTCAGCAACATGCTTCGCCAAAGAATGATTAACACCCAACTCTGCGCCTCAACTATCAGGAGAAGGGCAACCAGGGGCACCCCGCAAGGGGGTGTGATATCCCCCTTGTTGTGGAACATTGTCCTTAATGACCTTCTTCTTAAACTGAAGTATAAGGGCTGCAGAGTGACTGCTTATGCGGACGACCTGGTTCTAATGGTAACTAGCAGATTCCTGACAACAGTCAATGAGCTACTGAACGCCGCACTGAGCGAAACTCTGCGATGGGCAGAACACAACGGTCTTGGGGCCAACCCACAAAAGAGCGAACTAGTTCTGTTCACTCGAAAATATAAGATACCGAGCTTCAAGCTTCCGTCACTGGGAGGGACAGAGCTCAAGTTATCAAAGGAGGCAAAGTACCTTGGAGTTATCCTGGACTCCAAACTCTCCTGGAGGAGAAAGTCGGAGGAAAGGATGAAGAAAGCGTTACAAGCCTTCTTTATGTGCAAAAAGACCTTTGGTAAAGGATGGGGATTGCAACCGTATATCCTTCACTGGTTCTACACTGCAATTGTCAGACCTATACTGACGTACGGGGCTCTTGTATGGTGGGAGGCGGGACACACCGACTCCTATCTAAATAATCTCCCCAAAGTCCAGAGACTAGCATGCTTGGGAATAACAAGATGTATTCGTTCTACCCCCAAGCAGCGCTGGATGTAATGGAGCCCATCGGAGTCTTTACGCTCTTGGCAAGCCACCAAGTTGATACGGACACTGGGCGGGAGCCCGAGGGACGTGTCCATCTATGTCGACAGCCAATCAGCGATAAAAGCACTCGCATCGAACACCATTAAGAGCAAACTAACCCGAGACACAGTGATGTCACTCAACCTATGCCAACCACACTCTATCAGACTTGTCTGGGTACCTGGGCACATGGGAGTACCAGGTAACGAGGCGGCTGATGAATGTGCTCGGCTGGGATCAGCGTCATTAGAAACTCTCGCGACGGACGATATAAAGAGACCTATTCAGCACGTGCTTTCTTACTTGTTTTTAATCATATTAATGGTGATATTGATTCTTCAGAATTAATATCGCGACTAACCTTACCGTTCCATCTAGACTAACCCCTAATTACAATCCGATTGCTCTCCCCTTTGTAGATCTAATTATGCATTGCATGACCCTTTAGAGTTTTATGTTATAACTATAATAGATTTTATCATGTATTTTCTAGCTGTAACACTGCTTTAAATCTTAAAACTTTACTACTATCCTACTTAACTAATATTTAGAAAGAATTTAGCTTTTAGTAATAAATTTCAATATTTTCATTCCCCCCGTTTCTTTGTTATGTCCTTTCAAAATAATAGTTTATTCTATTTTATGCTATCCGTGTTTTTTGGTCGGGAGGAGGGTTTATTGGGATCCGCGCCTTACAAACATTAGCTTGTTATCGCTTATGCCCTGAACTTAAGGTAAACGTCGGGCATTCCGCTCGCCCAGTGCGGCCATAAGTTCACTTTAGTTTGCAGGAATTATATATTATGTAAATACAAAATGAATTGAAAAATAAAACCATTGAGTGCCAGGGTTATGCCGATGACATATCCTTAGTATGTGCGGGCAAATACGAGCACACGCTATGTGAAAGAGGAAGTGGGACTGTACATTAACCCATCCAAAACCACAATTGTTCTATTTACAAACCGCTATAAAATGAGGTCGTTGACGCAGATTGTTATAGGTGGAGCAACTATACCGATTGCCAAAGAAGTCAAGTATCTAGGTATAATACTAGATCAAAGACTAAACTGGAGGGGGCATGTTGAACATGTTGTGAAGAAAGCAACGGATGCACTCATGATCTGCAGGGCACTCGCAGGGAAGAGTTGGGACCTATCACCAAAAATAATGAGAGCCAGGATGTACCTCACTATGGTAAGACCCATTATCAGTTATGGTGCGGTAGTTTTGGGCCAGACGCGATGAACGAGCTAACACTAATATGCAACTGGATAAAGTCCAGAGGCTGGCCTGTGTTTGTATCTCTAGCGCTATGCGAACCAGCCCATCGACGGCACTGGACGTCCTAATGGGTCTGCCACCATTATTTATTCATATACAGCACATTGCGATCAAATCGCAGTACAGGATACTGGGGGGACTAGCTAACTTACACCCGTGCTCCAAGTTATTAGCTGGGCTACACCAAGATGAACAGCGGATCAGATATAACTTATCGCAGTTATTCAGAACTAAGCTGAGCAGCAATCAAGAGTGGAGCAGTCTCTCTACCACTTACAGTGTGGTAACCACGCCAGATGGCTGACTCACCAATGAAGGGGCAGATGTAGAAGTCTGTGTGCCTAGACTAAAATACTCTGAATCGCTAGGGAAATGTGCCAGCATTTTCCAGGCAGAGATTTACGCCATAGAACGATGTGTCCTTTAACATTCAGAGAGGCTATAATCACAACGTCATTGCTATATTCTCGGATAGTCAAGCGGCCTTAAAGGCACTCGGCTCATATATGATAATATCCGAAATTGTATGGCAATGCTTAGGTACCTTAAACAAGCTTTCAGCGTGTAACAAGGTGCCACTATACTGAGTACCAGGTAGGGTTGTTGAGAATATATCAATATATCGATATTTTTTCTAAAAATTATATATTTATGTTATATCGAAACTCCGATTTTTTTTTTGTTATATTATATTTTTCTCTTTGGTCACTCTGAATTCCGAAGCGACATCGAGAGAACGAATTCAAGCACAAAATAAAATAATGTAAAATCAAACTATACGGATTTAAAAAACGGGACAGCGAAGTGAAAACTCTGTGAAAAAGTGATTAAAACAAGCGGGAATACAAGCAACCTGTCTCCGCACCTGAATGTCAATAACGGAGTCTTTCAAGAATGCTGAGGCTTTTAAAGGTATATTTAAAAACCCTTGGTTGTTTTGTAAGCCAATAAAATTGAAGGTAAGAGCCGATGGCGTTTGTTACCTTAACTTACTTTTATTTTCATTTTAGAAGAGGGATTTAAGACAAAAGAAATAAATGAGACAATTGTTTTTATTATTTGCAAGGATAACATGCCAGTGCGCTGCGTAGAAAAGAAGGACTTTTAAAGATATGTGTGCCGCATTTTAAAATGCTTTGCAGGTCCAAAGCAAGTATTAAAAACGTTTAATGTATTATGATAGAGTTTTATTAACATTTTTACTTTTTCCAGATAACAACAACGGTTGAGGAGAAATACAATAAAAATTAAACCTAATAACTTACTTGTTATACCCGCTACCCATAGGGTAGAAGGGTATTATGACTTGGTGCCAACAGAAAATGTATGTAACAGGCAGAAGAAGGCATCTCCGACCCCATAAAATATATATATTCTTGATCAGCGTCAACAGCCGAGATGATATAGCCATGTCCGTCTGTCTGTCCGTATGAACACCTGAATCTCAGAGACTATAAGACATAGAGACACCAAATTTGGCAAAAAGTTTCCTTCATACCCTACGCAGATCAAGTTTATTTCAAAAGTTGGATGCCACGCCCCCTTCGCCCACAATAAGCATTAATCTAGAAAAAGTCAAGTTTTTTTTATGTAAATCGCGTAAACCTCCAAAAGTGTAATGATGTGTAATTTGGTAACTCATCTGCGCTTGACACTCTTAATATACCCTGTAATTTTGGTACAGATCGGATAAGTAGAACAAAAGTTATTCGTTAAATTATTTATCAACATTTTTGTGCCCAGTGCATATGGACGTATTAAGTGTGTGAATGACCTAGAGATATCAAATTTAGTGACAATATTCGTGTAGGTCTTACGCAGATCAAGTTTGTTTTAGATTTTTGCCACGCCCCTTTCCGCCCCCAAAAACTGTAAAAGCCGTAATAATAGACCTAGAGCATTGAATTTTGGTATGCATAATAATAATTATATTCTCAATGTGAATTTGGTTGAGATCGAATGAAAAACATGGAAGTTATTAAAGAATCATTTTTATATGCAAAATTCAGTTGCAGCTGCTCGCGATTTGTTTGTTTAGTTGACAGAGTGACCATGTCGGTATTTAATGGATTTAAAAAAAAATATCTATATACAAAAAAACAAATTTTAGTATATTCGGTGGTATATATTTTGTTAAAATATCATTCAAGCTTTTTGTTTTCTCTCGAAATGGGTTGCGGGTATCATACGGTCGAGAACTCTCGACTGTAGCTTTCTTACTTGTTTTTTTATTGTGGGCGGCAAATTTTTTTATTTAACACAAAAAATATCAAATACATCGATATTTTTATGTGATATGTTAAATATTATTGTTTTTTTTTTTGATAAAAACAATATCGATACCATTGTTTATTAAAATTTTCGAAAACCCTAGCACTAGGACGCGCTGATATGCGTGGAAATAAAGTTGCGGAAACACTCGTCAGACGGGGAGCCAGTGCACCCTTTTAGGGGCCTGAGCCCTTTTGCGAAATTGGACCAGACTTTGTAAACCACAGTCTTAAATCTGATCTGCAGGACTTGTGCTGTGCGCACTGAAGAAACGTCTATTGGGGGAGTACAACCGCAAAAGAACCAGAGAGTGTATTAACCTGAGCAAAATTTCACTCAGAATAGTGACAGGAATCCTAACAGGACTCTGTCGACTACACAGGGATCTGTGTAATCTACGACTAGCAGGGGACCCCACTTGTAGACTCTGCCTCGGAGAAGAGGAGACTCTAGGTTGCACATTCTAGGTAACTGTCCAGCAGCCAACACAGTGAGACACCATCACTTTGGTAATCACCAGCTGAGTACATCAGAGCTGAGAGCCATAAAAACCCCCTAGCATAATTGCATATTTGCAAGAGCTGGGCCTGAGGGAGGTGCAATAACTCAGAAAACAGTAAGAGGGCACAATAAAACTTTAAGGATGCGTTGCAAATATTTTTTATTAAAGCATCCTCTATTATGTGTAGTGTTTCAACAGATCTCAACCAAATTTGTTGGATGATTTTGGACTTAAATATGATTAAAGACGCCAGTCTTTAAAAGTTATTTTAAATTATGCAAGTTATATTTTTTGCAATATGAAAGGGGCCAAAATCTGAAGCAAACTTTATCTGCGTAAGATATTCACTGCCACAAGTATAGTTGTTCATACAGACAGACGGACAGATAAACAGACATCGCGGATCGGGTCGTCTGTTGAGACTAATTGAGAATATAAATACTTTATGGATTCGGAGATGGCTGGTGCAGGTCACAACTCCATTCTACGTACAGTAGAATTGACTGTGGCTGAGAACGACTACTGGGTACCAGAACATAAGTGGGATGACAGATTTACAGCTGTATTCCCTGACAGATCCGATTGGCAACAGGAATCTCCTTTGAGGCAGAATGAGTTGTCAATCTACACAGACGGATCAAAGACGATAGAAGGCACTGGATCGGGGGTCTTCTCCGAAGACCTTGCAACCAAGCTTTCCTTTCATCTTCCCGACTGGTGTAGTGTGTTTCAAGCGGAGATTTACGCTCTTTGGCAAGCCACCAAGTTGATACGGACACTGGGCGGGAGCCCGAGGGACGTGTCCATCTATGTCGACAGCCAATCAGCGATAAAAGCACTCGCATCGAACACCATTAAGAGCAAACTAACCCGAGACACAGTGATGTCACTCAACCTATGCCAACCACACTCTATCAGACTTGTCTGGGTACCTGGGCACATGGGAGTACCAGATAACGAGGCGGCTGATGAATGTGCTCGGCTGGGATCAGCGTCATCAGAAACTCTCGCGAGTTTATAAAGAGACCTATTCAGCACGTGCTTTCTTACTTGTTTTTAATCATATTAATGGTGATATTGATTCTTCAGAATTAATATCGCGACTAACCTTATCCGTTCCATCTAGACTAACCCCTAATTACAATCCGATTGCTCTCCCCTTTGTAGATCTAATTATGCATTGCATGACCCTTTAGAGTTTTATGTTATAACTATAATAGATTTTATCATGTATTTTCTAGCTGTAACACTGCTTTAAATCTTAAAACTTTACTACTATCCTACTTAACTAATATTTAGAAAGAATTTAGCTTTTAGTAATAAATTTCAATATTTTCATTCCACCCGTTTCTTTGTTATGTCCTTTCAAAATAATAGTTTATTCTATTTTATGCTATCCGTGTTTTTTGGTCGGGAGGAGGGTTTATTGGGATCCGCGCCTTACAAACAATAGCTTGTTATCGCTTATGCCCTGAACTTAAGGTAAACGTCGGGCATTCCGCTCGCCCAGTGCGGCCATAAGTTCACTTTAGTTTGTAGATACAAAATGAATTGAAAAATAAAACCATTGAGTGCCAGGGTTATGCCGATGACATATCCTTAGTATGTGCGGGCAAATACGAGCACACGCTATGTGAAAGAGGAAGTGGGACTGTACATTAACCCATCCAAAACCACAATTGTTCTATTCACAAACCGCTATAAAATGAGGTCGTTGACGCAGATTGTTATAGGTGGAGCAACTATACCGATTGCCAAAGAAGTCAAGTATCTAGGTATAATACTAGATCAAAGACTAAACTGGAGGGGGCATGTTGAACATGTTGTGAAGAAAGCAACGGATGCACTCATGATCTGCAGGGCACTCGCAGGGAAGAGTTGGGACCTATCACCAAAAATAATGAGAGCCAGGATGTACCTCACTATGGTAAGACCCATTATCAGTTATGGTGCGGTAGTTTTGGGCCAGACGCGATGAACGAGCTAACACTAATATGCAACTGGATAAAGTCCAGAGGCTGGCCTGTGTTTGTATCTCTAGCGCTATGCGAACCAGCCCATCGACGGCACTGGACGTCCTAATGGGTCTGCCACCATTATTTATTCATATACAGCACATTGCGATCAAATCGCAGTACAGGATACTGGGGGGACTAGCTAACTTACACCCGTGCTCCAAGTTATTAGCTGGGCTACACCAAGATGAACAGCGGATCAGATATAACTTATCGCAGTTATTCAGAACTAAGCTGAGCAGCAATCAAGAGTGGAGCAGTCTCTCTACCACTTACAGTGTGGTAACCACGCCAGATGGCTGACTCACCAATGAAGGGGCAGATGTAGAAGTCTGTGTGCCTAGACTAAAATACTCTGTATCGCTAGGGAAATGTGCCAGCATTTTCCAGGCAGAGATTTACGCCATAGAACGATGTGTCCTTTAACATTCAGAGAGGCTATAATCACAACGTCATTGCTATATTCTCGGATAGTCAAGCGGCCTTAAAGGCACTCGGCTCATATATGATAATATCCGAAATTGTATGGCAATGCTTAGGTACCTTAAACAAGCTTTCAGCGTGTAACAAGGTGCCACTATACTGAGTACCAGGTAGGGTTGTTGAGAATATATCAATATATCGATATTTTTTCTAAAAATTATATATTTATGTTATATCGAAACTCCGATTTTTTTTTTGTTATATTATATTTTTCTCTTTGGTCACTCTGAATTCCGAAGCGACATCGAGAGAACGAATTCAAGCACAAAATAAAATAATGTAAAATCAAACTATACGGATTTAAAAAACGGGACAGCGAAGTGAAAACTCTGTGAAAAAGTGATTAAAACAAGCGGGAATACAAGCACCTGAATGTCAATAACGGAGTCTTTCAAGAATTCTGTGGCTTTTAAAGGTATATTTAAAAACCCTTGGTTGTTTTGTAAGCCAATAAAATTGAAGGTAAGAGCCGATGGCGTTTGTTACCTTAACTTACTTTTATTTTTATTTTAGAAGAGGGATTTAAGACAAAAGAAATAAATGAGACAATTGTTTTTATTATTTGCAAGGATAACATGCCAGTGCGCTGCGTAGAAAAGAAGGACTTTTAAAGATATGTGTGCCGCATTTTAAAATGCTTTGCAGGTCCAAAGCAAGTATTAAAAACGTTTAATGTATTATGATAGAGTTTTATTAACATTTTTACTTTTTCCAGATAACAACAACGGTTGAGGAGAAATACAATAAAAATTAAACCTAATAACTTACTTGTTATACCCGCTACCCATAGGGTAGAAGGGTATTATGACTTGGTGCCAACAGAAAATGTATGTAACAGGCAGAAGGAGGCATCTCCGACCCCATAAAATATATATATTCTTGATCAGCGTCAACAGCCGAGATGATATAGCCATGTCCGTCTGTCTGTCCGTATGAACACCTGAATCTCAGAGACTATAAGACATAGAGACACCAAATTTGGCAAAAAGTTTCCTTCATACCCTACGCAGATCAAGTTTATTTCAAAAGTTGGATGCCACGCCCCCTTCGCCCACAATAAGCATTAATCTAGAAAAAGTCAAGTTTTTTTTTATGTAAATCGCGTATAACTCCAAAAGTGTAATGATGTGTAATTTGGTAACTCATCTGCGCTTGACACTCTTAATATACCCTGTAATTTTGGTACAGATCGGATAAGTAGAACAAAAGTTATTCGTTAAATTATTTATCAACATTTTTGTGCCCAGTGCATATGGACGTATTAAGTGTGTGAATGACCTAGAGATATCAAATTTAGTGACAATATTCGTGTAGGTCTTACGCAGATCAAGTTTGTTTTAGATTTTTGCCACGCCCCTTTCCGCCCCCAAAAACTGTAAAAGCCGTAATAATAGACCTAGAGCATTGAATTTTGGTATGCATAATAATAATTATATTCTCAATGTGAATTTGGTTGAGATCGAATGAAAAACATGGAAGTTATTAAAGAATCATTTTTATATGCAAAATTCAGTTGCAGCTGCTCGCGATTTGTTTGTTTAGTTGACAGAGTGACCATGTCGGTATTTAATGGATTTAAAAAAAAATATCTATATACAAAAAAACAAATTTTAGTATATTCGGTGGTATATATTTTGTTAAAATATCATTCAAGCTTTTTGTTTTCTCTCGAAATGGGTTGCGGGTATCATACGGTCGAGAACTCTCGACTGTAGCTTTCTTACTTGTTTTTTTATTGTGGGCGGCAAATTTTTTTATTTAACACAAAAAATATCAAATACATCGATATTTTTATGTGATATGTTAAATATTATTGTTTTTTTTTTGATAAAAACAATATCGATACCATTGTTTATTAAAATTTTCGAAAACCCTAGCACTAGGACGCGCTGATATGCGTGGAAATAAAGTTGCGGAAACACTCGTCAGACGGGGAGCCAGTGCACCCTTTTAGGGGCCTGAGCCCTTTTGCGAAATTGGACCAGACTTTGTAAACCACAGTCTTAAATCTGATCTGCAGGACTTGTGCTGTGCGCACTGAAGAAACGTCTATTGGGGGAGTACAACCGCAAAAGAACCAGAGAGTGTATTAACCTGAGCAAAATTTCACTCAGAATAGTGACAGGAATCCTAACAGGACTCTGTCGACTACACAGGGATCTGTGTAATCTACGACTAGCAGGGGACCCCACTTGTAGACTCTGCCTCGGAGAAGAGGAGACTCTAGGTTGCACATTCTAGGTAACTGTCCAGCAGCCAACACAGTGAGACACCATCACTTTGGTAATCACCAGCTGAGTACATCAGAGCTGAGAGCCATAAAAACCCCCTAGCATAATTGCATATTTGCAAGAGCTGGGCCTGAGGGAGGTGCAATAACTCAGAAAACAGTAAGAGGGCACAATAAAACTTTAAGGATGCGTTGCAAATATTTTTTATTAAAGCATCCTCTATTATGTGTAGTGTTTCAACAGATCTCAACCAAATTTGTTGGATGATTTTGGACTTAAATATGATTAAAGACGCCAGTCTTTAAAAGTTATTTTAAATTATGCAAGTTATATTTTTTGCAATATGAAAGGGGCCAAAATCTGAAGCAAACTTTATCTGCGTAAGATATTCACTGCCACAAGTATAGTTGTTCATACAGACAGACGGACAGATAAACAGACATCGCGGATCGGGTCGTCTGTTGAGACTAATTGAGAATATAAATACTTTATGGATTCGGAGATGGCTGGTGCAGGTCACAACTCCATTCTACGTACAGTAGAATTGACTGTGGCTGAGAACGACTACTGGGTACCAGAACATAAGTGGGATGACAGATTTACAGCTGTATTCCCTGACAGATCCGATTGGCAACAGGAATCTCCTTTGAGGCAGAATGAGTTGTCAATCTACACAGACGGATCAAAGACGATAGAAGGCACTGGATCGGGGGTCTTCTCCGAAGACCTTGCAACCAAGCTTTCCTTTCATCTTCCCGACTGGTGTAGTGTGTTTCAAGCGGAGATTTACGCTCTTTGGCAAGCCACCAAGTTGATACGGACACTGGGCGGGAGCCCGAGGGACGTGTCCATCTATGTCGACAGCCAATCAGCGATAAAAGCACTCGCATCGAACACCATTAAGAGCAAACTAACCCGAGACACAGTGATGTCACTCAACCTATGCCAACCACACTCTATCAGACTTGTCTGGGTACCTGGGCACATGGGAGTACCAGATAACGAGGCGGCTGATGAATGTGCTCGGCTGGGATCAGCGTCATCAGAAACTCTCGCGAGTTTATAAAGAGACCTATTCAGCACGTGCTTTCTTACTTGTTTTTAATCATATTAATGGTGATATTGATTCTTCAGAATTAATATCGCGACTAACCTTATCCGTTCCATCTAGACTAACCCCTAATTACAATCCGATTGCTCTCCCCTTTGTAGATCTAATTATGCATTGCATGACCCTTTAGAGTTTTATGTTATAACTATAATAGATTTTATCATGTATTTTCTAGCTGTAACACTGCTTTAAATCTTAAAACTTTACTACTATCCTACTTAACTAATATTTAGAAAGAATTTAGCTTTTAGTAATAAATTTCAATATTTTCATTCCACCCGTTTCTTTGTTATGTCCTTTCAAAATAATAGTTTATTCTATTTTATGCTATCCGTGTTTTTTGGTCGGGAGGAGGGTTTATTGGGATCCGCGCCTTACAAACAATAGCTTGTTATCGCTTATGCCCTGAACTTAAGGTAAACGTCGGGCATTCCGCTCGCCCAGTGCGGCCATAAGTTCACTTTAGTTTGTAGATACAAAATGAATTGAAAAATAAAACCATTGAGTGCCAGGGTTATGCCGATGACATATCCTTAGTATGTGCGGGCAAATACGAGCACACGCTATGTGAAAGAGGAAGTGGGACTGTACATTAACCCATCCAAAACCATAATTGTTCTATTCACAAACCGCTATAAAATGAGGTCGTTGACGCAGATTGTTATAGGTGGAGCAACTATACCGATTGCCAAAGAAGTCAAGTATCTAGGTATAATACTAGATCAAAGACTAAACTGGAGGGGGCATGTTGAACATGTTGTGAAGAAAGCAACGGATGCACTCATGATCTGCAGGGCACTCGCAGGGAAGAGTTGGGACCTATCACCAAAAATAATGAGAGCCAGGATGTACCTCACTATGGTAAGACCCATTATCAGTTATGGTGCGGTAGTTTTGGGCCAGACGCGATGAACGAGCTAACACTAATATGCAACTGGATAAAGTCCAGAGGCTGGCCTGTGTTTGTATCTCTAGCGCTATGCGAACCAGCCCATCGACGGCACTGGACGTCCTAATGGGTCTGCCACCATTATTTATTCATATACAGCACATTGCGATCAAATCGCAGTACAGGATACTGGGGGGACTAGCTAACTTACACCCGTGCTCCAAGTTATTAGCTGGGCTACACCAAGATGAACAGCGGATCAGATATAACTTATCGCAGTTATTCAGAACTAAGCTGAGCAGCAATCAAGAGTGGAGCAGTCTCTCTACCACTTACAGTGTGGTAACCACGCCAGATGGCTGACTCACCAATGAAGGGGCAGATGTAGAAGTCTGTGTGCCTAGACTAAAATACTCTGTATCGCTAGGGAAATGTGCCAGCATTTTCCAGGCAGAGATTTACGCCATAGAACGATGTGTCCTTTAACATTCAGAGAGGCTATAATCACAACGTCATTGCTATATTCTCGGATAGTCAAGCGGCCTTAAAGGCACTCGGCTCATATATGATAATATCCGAAATTGTATGGCAATGCTTAGGTACCTTAAACAAGCTTTCAGCGTGTAACAAGGTGCCACTATACTGAGTACCAGGTAGGGTTGTTGAGAATATATCAATATATCGATATTTTTTCTAAAAATTATATATTTATGTTATATCGAAACTCCGATTTTTTTTTTTGTTATATTATATTTTTCTCTTTGGTCACTCTGAATTCCGAAGCGACATCGAGAGAACGAATTCAAGCACAAAATAAAATAATGTAAAATCAAACTATACGGATTTAAAAAACGGGACAGCGAAGTGAAAACTCTGTGAAAAAGTGATTAAAACAAGCGGGAATACAAGCAACCTGTCTCCGCACCTGAATGTCAATAACGGAGTCTTTCAAGAATTCTGTGGCTTTTAAAGGTATATTTAAAAACCCTTGGTTGTTTTGTAAGCCAATAAAATTGAAGGTAAGAGCCGATGGCGTTTGTTACCTTAACTTACTTTTATTTTTATTTTAGAAGAGGGATTTAAGACAAAAGAAATAAATGAGACAATTGTTTTTATTATTTGCAAGGATAACATGCCAGTGCGCTGCGTAGAAAAGAAGGACTTTTAAAGATATGTGTGCCGCATTTTAAAATGCTTTGCAGGTCCAAAGCAAGTATTAAAAACGTTTAATGTATTATGATAGAGTTTTATTAACATTTTTACTTTTTCCAGATAACAACAACGGTTGAGGAGAAATACAATAAAAATTAAACCTAATAACTTACTTGTTATACCCGCTACCCATAGGGTAGAAGGGTATTATGACTTGGTGCCAACAGAAAATGTATGTAACAGGCAGAAGGAGGCATCTCCGACCCCATAAAATATATATATTCTTGATCAGCGTCAACAGCCGAGATGATATAGCCATGTCCGTCTGTCTGTCCGTATGAACACCTGAATCTCAGAGACTATAAGACATAGAGACACCAAATTTGGCAAAAAGTTTCCTTCATACCCTACGCAGATCAAGTTTATTTCAAAAGTTGGATGCCACGCCCCCTTCGCCCACAATAAGCATTAATCTAGAAAAAGTCAAGTTTTTTTTTATGTAAATCGCGTATAACTCCAAAAGTGTAATGATGTGTAATTTGGTAACTCATCTGCGCTTGACACTCTTAATATACCCTGTAATTTTGGTACAGATCGGATAAGTAGAACAAAAGTTATTCGTTAAATTATTTATCAACATTTTTGTGCCCAGTGCATATGGACGTATTAAGTGTGTGAATGACCTAGAGATATCAAATTTAGTGACAATATTCGTGTAGGTCTTACGCAGATCAAGTTTGTTTTAGATTTTTGCCACGCCCCTTTCCGCCCCCAAAAACTGTAAAAGCCGTAATAATAGACCTAGAGCATTGAATTTTGGTATGCATACTAATAATTATATTCTCAATGTGAATTTAGTTGAGATCGAATGAAAAACATGGAAGTTATTAAAGAATCATTTTTATATGCAAAATTCAGTTGCAGCTGCTCGCGATTTGTTTGTTTAGTTGACAGAGTGACCATGTCGGTATTTAATGGATTTAAAAAAAAATATCTATATACAAAAAAACAAATTTTAGTATATTCGGTGGTATATATTTTGTTAAAATATCATTCAAGCTTTTTGTTTTCTCTCGAAATGGGTTGCGGGTATCATACGGTCGAGAACTCTCGACTGTAGCTTTCTTACTTGTTTTTTTATTGTGGGCGGCAAATTTTTTTATTTAACACAAAAAATATCAAATACATCGATATTTTTATGTGATATGTTAAATATTATTGTTTTTTTTTTTGATATAAAAAATATCGATACCATTGTTTATTCAAATTTTCGAAAACCCTAGCACTAGGACGCGCTGATATGCGTGGAAATAAAGTTGCGGAAACACTCGTCAGACGGGGAGCCAGTGCACCCTTTTAGGGGCCTGAGCCCTTTTGCGAAATTGGACCAGACTTTGTAAACCACAGTCTTAAATCTGATCTGCAGGACTTGTGCTGTGCGCACTGAAGAAACGTCTATTGGGGGAGTACAACCGCAAAAGAACCAGAGAGTGTATTAACCTGAGCAAAATTTCACTCAGAATAGTGACAGGAATCCTAACAGGACTCTGTCGACTACACAGGGATCTGTGTAATCTACGACTAGCAGGGGACCCCACTTGTCGACTCTGCCTCGGAGAAGAGGAGACTCTAGGTTGCACATTCTAGGTAACTGTCCAGCAGCCAACACAGTGAGACACCATCACTTTGGTAATCACCAGCTGAGTACATCAGAGCTGAGAGCCATAAAAACCCCCTAGCATAATTGCATATTTGCAAGAGCTGGGCCTGAGGGAGGTGCAATAACTCAGAAAACAGTAAGAGGGCACAATAAAACTTTAAGGATGCGTTGCAAATATTTTTTATTAAAGCATCCTCTATTATGTGTAGTGTTTCAACAGATCTCAACCAAATTTGTTGGATGATTTTGGACTTAAATATGATTAAAGACGCCAGTCTTTAAAAGTTATTTTAAATTATGCAAGTTATATTTTTTGCAATATGAAAGGGGCCAAAATCTGAAGCAAACTTTATCTGCGTAAGATATTCACTGCCACAAGTATAGTAGTCTTTGAGTTCTAGTTGTTCATACAGACAGACGGACAGATAAACAGACATCGCGGATCGGGTCGTCTGTTGAGACTAATTGAGAATATAAATACTTTATGGATTCGGAGATGGCTCCTTCTGCTTGTTGACACTAATTTGCATTACCTTATAAAAATATACCATTTCGCTCGAAGAACATATGTTAGATTATTTTATAGTGCTCCAGTGATAACAGTATTGAAAAGCTAACTCAGTTAGCAAACTTTGGGAATGTAAGTGCTCTTGGTGAAAGCCAGTAGCGCTTTGACGCATGACAAAGTAAAGCTAAAGACGCCGCCTCAACTTAATACAAAATTAACAGTATTGTCATCCTAAGAATTCGACTCTCTGCAGCTGCAGTTGCTTTTTACGCTGTATAGTTATTTCTAAAATAACTTTCTAGATTATTACCCCAAACGATGTCATTTAGACTTTGGATATTACATTCATGTTTTTTTCGATATTTGGATTGAGGGGGAGAAAAGGAGTGTCCTCTATAGCTATTATAATTTAAAAAATGCAAGCACTTACAAGGACAGACGGATATTACATATAAATGGATTTATGTTGACCATTGCATATATGCGTATGTGATGGACCAATGTCGCTTGCTTTGACATGCATAGTAGCTGGAAAAAAATGGACTCTGCTGCAGAGTGAGGTCGGTTCGTAAGGAGTTGACTGAATAGGAAAGGGCGATAGGTTTCTTAGATAGTGGCCATACTGTCAGTTGTAAAATTGGGTAGAAAAGTCATATATAACATATATAATGATTAGTGGCGAAGCTTAGGCATAGGGGCAATGTTGCATAGTCAGTTGGAAACACATATAGGGAACAAGCAGAATTTGATATCCAAGCTGAATTTCTTTTAAGGGTCGGATAAGTCTCATTTTCCCTGTTACATATATTTGCAAAAACGTTATTATCCTTTTACCTATTTTCAATGGAATCATGGTATAACTATTTGTTTTTGGGATCCTAACTATAAAAAATAGAGTTTTTAGAATAAGATTATATGGATTTTACATATATTTTGATTTGACACAAGATATCAAAAAATCTATAAAATTTTAAATTTCAATGACCCGATCAATAGGTTGATATATTTGTTGTTTGATTTTGTAACTAATTACTTTACTTGTGTCATATCTTGTGAGCATTTGCTAGGCAGTTAATATAGAAATTCCAATATTTATTGGTAGTTTTAATTTTAGTTTATAACTTACTTCGTTATCAAGATCCGAAACTAAGTCGTTCATTTTACTATTTATTTCATCAATAAGTTGATTGTGCGATGCGTTTGTAGCTTCCGTCAAAAATGCAAATAGGTTATCCAAATCAACTGTGTCTATGTTTTGGGCACTACGATCTTCAGAAGATAAAATATCCAAATTTTTGTCTTCACTATTTAACTTTCCAAGAGATGAATTTAAGTTTTCTGCCATGTGTGCCAGAACAGTGATTTCATTTTGCACTAATCTGCAAAAATTCATAGATTCAAAATTTTATCCAAAATTACTAACTTTGTAAACACGAATTTTGTTAACAATGTAATACAAAACCAAAAAAAAAACATAGTTTTTACAATCAATATGATATTTTGTTTTTATTATTAATTAAATATTGTATTAAGTGTGCCGAAATCAAAATGTGCGTAACATGCCGGAAAAATCATATAATATCCCATGAAGTATATATCAGAATATATATATATATATATATATATCGATCGAGTCATGTCCCCAAAACTTCATAAAGAAGTACCTAGCTAGCGCCGCAGCTTCGCATCCGATTCATAGATCTATTTTTATTAGGCACCCTCCCGCTGGTGCCACACGCTGCATTACATTCATTTGCACTTAAATACAAAATATAACCATTTTTCTTTCAGGAATCGAACCAACATTCACAACACTTTAATCCTTCTGTGTCAGAGATCGAACACAAGTTCTCAGCTTTCGTTTAGATACATACAAATTACATCCCAATTTATTTTGATCCTTTGAGAACTTCCAAGATGTTGGACTGACAGTCAGACTAGAAGTACAGTCTTCCAATGACGTTTGCGTATCTTTTTATACCCGCTACCCATAGGGTAGGAGGGTATTATAACTAAGTTCCAACAAAAAAATTATGTAACATGAAGGAGGCAACTCCGACCCCATAAAGTATATATATTGGACGTTGACGTACATTGTATGCACATTCAAGTGGCCCAAGCGATACCAAGCCAATGTTTGTTACGCGAGTTATATTTAAGTAGGCCCCGGCCACGAATAAAGAAATACAGGGCGGCATTGGGTTTGTTATGTTTATCAATGCTTCTATTCGTAAGTGCTGAGTGTGATGTAATATGCTTATGTTTATAATTAATTGGTTTCACATTAGAGTGGATTGCATCGTGAGTGGAATAGTTGAATATGTCTTTGTTTATAAAAGAGTACTTAATAGTTTTCACATTAGAGTGGATTGCATGCCTGGCTTAAGTGTTAATGCTGATAGTTTATAATTGGGTACTGGGGACGGAGGCTCAGCTATCCAAGGTATAACTCGCGCGGACCCCAATAAACCCTCCTCCCGCACAACTGAAAACATTTTAATTTATTACTATAAGCTAAATTCAGTCTAATTATTAGTTAAATGGGTTAGTAGTAAAGTTTTAAGATTAACAGCTAGAAAATACATGATAAAATCTATTATAGTTATAACATAAAACTCTAAAAGGGTCATGCAATGCAAAACTAGATCTACATAGAGAGAGAGCAAGCGGAATATAGCTACGGGTTAGTCTAGATGGAACGGAAAATATTAGTCGCGATATTAATTCTGAAGAATCAATATCACGATAAATAAGATTAGCTAAAGAAGGTAAGGACCATCGCCCGGTCCGGATGGAGTTCCTGGCTGTGTACTTCGGTACGGAGCCGAGGCTTTATGCAGACCGTTGCTGAAATTATTTAATTTATCCCTTGAGTCATCGACTTTTCCCTCTTTATGGAACGAGTCTTTCATTATTCCTCTCCATAAGAAGGGAAGTAAGTCTGACGCCAAAAACTATAGAGGGATATGTAAATTATCTGCTATACCAAAAGTTTTTGAGAAGATATTAACAACTTTTATGTAGTTCTATTATTTCCCCCTACCAGCATGGGTTTGTGAAACATAGATCCACTGTTACTAATCTTCTTGAGCTTTCTTCGTTCGTTAACCAGGGTTTCCTTAAAAACGAACAAACTGACGTCATCTATACCGATTTTAGTAAAGCCTTTGACTCAGTAAATCATTCTCTTTTGTTATATAAGCTTCACTTAATTGGATTTCCCAATAATTTGATTTGCTGGATTTCAAGCTATCTCAGCCAAAGAACAAAAAAAGTTTCTTTTAATAATTTCCTTTCTAATACATTCCGAGTTACCTCTGGAGTTCCCGAAGGTAGCCATCTCGGTCTCTTACTTTTCACATTGTTCATAAATGATCTACCTACTGTTTTGACATAATCTCGCGTACTAATGTATGCAGATGATGTTAAAATATGCCTGCAGTACAGGGATTGGCCATGCCATATCAAGTTGCAGAGAGATCTTGACTCTTTCCAGTCATGGTGCAAAGTGAACTTGTTAAATTTAAACTGTTCCAAATGTGTTGTGATGTCCTTCTATAGAGTTAATCCACATTTGGCCTCTTACTTACTGAACGGTAACGATCTAAAAAGAATTACTGCTGTTGATGATCTAGGTATTCTCTTAGATCATAAACTTAAATTTTCAGACCACATTTCTAGAACGGTCAATAAAGCTATGTCTGTACTCGGTTTTATTAAGAGGTAGTCAAAGGAATTTGATGACCCTTATATTACTAAGACCCTTTATACATCACTTGTTCGCCCGATTCTGGAATATGGTTCGTGCATATGGTCTCCACAATATTATGTGCACCAGGTTCGCATTGAATCTGTCCAAAAACAGTTTCTCTTATTTGCTTTGCGTGGCTTGAACTGGAATGCCGAAGTGAGATTGCCGTCATATAGTAGTAGACTTCTTTTAATTAACCTTCCTTCTTTAGCTAACCGTAGAATAATGCTTGGCATTTTATTTATTTTTAATCTCATTAATGGTGATATTGACTCTTCAGAATTAATATCGCGACTAACCTTTTCCGTTCCATCTAGACTAACCCGTAGTTACATTCCGCTTGCTCTCCCTCTATGTAGATCTAATTTTGCATTGCATGACCCTTTTATAGTTTTATATTATAAATATAATAGGTTTTATCATGTATTTTTTAGCTGTAACACTGCTTTTAATCTTAAAACTTTACTACTAACATATTTTATTAATAATAAGACCGAATTTAGTTTATAGTAAAAAATTAAAATTTTTTCATTCCACCCGTTAATTTCTTATGTCCGATCCTGTATTTCTATTTTATCTGTCTGTTAAGGTCACTTCTTGTGTACCTCAAGGGAGTCACCTTCCCTCTTTGTTAATTACATTGTTTAATTATGATCTTCCATCCGTTATTAAATTTTCTCGTGTGTTAATGTATGCCGATGATGTCAAGCTTTGTTTAACGTCAGTTGATTCTCAATCTGGTCAAATGCTGCAAGCTGATCTTGATAGTTTCCAATCTTGGTGTCAAATAAACCTTTTAAATCTTAATTGCAATAAATGTAACGTAATGTCTTTTTACAGGCGTTTGCCTTTTAACAATACTTATTTTCTACATGCAAAACCTCTGGAGCGCATTGAGTCTGTTAAAGATCTAGGTATTCTGCTCGATCCCAAACTTAAATTTGACAAACACATCTTGGATATAACCAATCGTGCAATAGGTGTCCTTGGTTTCATAAAGCGTTGGTCGAAAAAATTTAAGGATCCCTACATCACTAAAACTCTTTTTAGTTCCCTTGTTCGACCTATTCTTGAATATGGCTCTTGTATATGGTGTCCCCAATATAAGGTTCATCAGGAAAGAATAGAGTCTGTACAAAAACAATTTCTTTTGTTTGCCCTTCGGGGTCTTAACTGGAGTGCTTACACTCCTTTACCTTCCTATCGTAGTAGACTTTTACTTATCAATCTTCCTTTACTTTCTGATCGTAGAACCATGCTTGGTGTAATTTTTTTGCATAAGCTCATTAAGGGTGAGATCAATTCATCCAAACTGATTAGCCAAATTAATTTTAAGGTTCCGATCAGAAATACAAGGAACTTTTTACCTCTTTCCCTTCCACTTTGTAGTGAAAACGATGCTTTACATAACCCTTTTCGTATTTTATGTTCTAACTATAATGAGTACTATTCTATAATAAATAATGTTTCTTCGTTTTCCACTCTTAGAAATTTGATATTAAGTCATATGTCTAGTGTGTAATTTTAAAATTAATTAAAATATATTTTAGCTTTATGTTCGCGATTGTCCGTTGCCACACGCTACGTGGTGCGCCCCTACGGCCCGCGCGGTAACAAGCCCTTGCTTGGTGCTGTTCGTTAGCACATCAACGTCAAATATATAGAAAAAAAAAAAGTGGTTTAGGAGCCAAAGGAGCGATACTTGGTATATTGTCTTTGGAACCTAACAAAGTCGGTGATCCGACAGTGAGAATAGTTGGAGTAGTTGCGGAAGAAATTTTATTATTAGGATTGGGCTTGCCTCTACTTCAAGTGACAACCATTGACATTTCAGACACAACTTCGGCGTTAACTAATGTCGGTGCAGCAGGTTCCCTAATGGCTGCTTTCCGCAGCGGTTGCTGCTAGTGGCAAACGAGATTAACTGCGCAACCAACGGAGTAGTGGGTGAGTCAATCGATGGTAGAGGTAAAAATTTGGATAATTGTAAGTCAAAGAAGTTGATTTTTTTCGCTTTGGAGACTCAGCCATAAGTTTCAAACTATTGAACTGAGAGTTCAAAGCACTAAACTGATTGTTTAACTTATGAAAGCCACCAATCAGATTATTAAAACCAAATCTTGTCTGTCTCATAAACATCCGCAATTCTCACTCAACTTCTCGACATGACTCACTACACCAGTTAAGCCCAGTTCTCTTGGCAATGGCTTCTGCAACTAGCCCTGAATACACTTTACGTGTATCGTTATCACGTTATCACAGAGCCAGCAGGCCATACTGGGTTGCGAAGCCGTGATCTGTTTCTGGCAACTCTTCAGACAACACACAATTTTGCGTTAAATATTAAATAAAGAAAAACAAATTAAAAATTTACAAAATTAAACAAAACTTACTTTGGAATAGTAGGATTTATCTATTAGATCGTTTATGCATTGGGTTGATGATATATGACACCGGAATACATATGATCATTCAAATAATTTGATCGTATGTGCACATCCATTCTTTGTTTAACTAGGCCTTCTGGGATTTTAAAAGTGACACTAATTAGGCAAATTGGCCTGTGATTGCTGATCAGCGTCGTGTCAGTGCCCTTTTTTGCATGGGAATGGTTTTGATCTTCCTCCAGCACTCAAGGTAGCCCGGGCCCTGTTTAACATCTCTAGGAAGTCTTTTTATTTCTCAGGATCTAGATCTTTAATCATTTGTCATGAGATACCATCTAATCCTCTAGCGCAGGGGTGCCCAGCCCCATTGCTCCCATGGCTCCTTTGTTTTTGTAATTGGCTCCGAAACATAGGCGAGCAAATGCGTATATGTACACGGCTTTCGGCATACGCCAATCCGAATTGCAAAAACAATTTTTCACTTTCATTTTCTTATCTCTATTCTTCATCTGCATTTGAGCAATGTAACTGGACTTGCATGTGGTTGTTGTTGGGTCATAAAATTTCTTGAACATTTTGTTGTTGCTTTGGCGATGCGCATCCACTTGAAGAAATTGTTTTATATATTGTATATTTTTGTTATTGCATTGTCGGCGCTTCATTTGACAAGTAAACATCACGTGGCATATAAATTTAAATTAAATAGTGAATCATGGATCGCTGGACGCAACATTTGTTCATTAAGAACCAATATAGGAATAATTTATCAAATATTCACTTGGAAGCTCTATTGAAATTAGCTTTAACTCGAACAACTATTGATGTTGATCAAGTAATAAATTATATACAAAGTTAAAAATATAATCCATATTCATGTGCATACATTTTATATTTTCATTGTTATTTCATAATTGCCTGAGGAGACGTCACCAAACTCCTGAATATTTGACTTCTTTCTGTTTTTTATATGACTTTGAAAATTGTTTTTTGTTTCAAAGGCTTTTAATGCGTCATCTCTGTTTTTTGCAAGCTACAGTCGAGAGTGCTCGACCGTGTGATACCCGCAACACATTTCGAGAGAAAACAAAAAACATAAATGATATTTTAACAAAAAATATACCGAATATACTAAAGCTTGTTTTTTTGTATATATTTGAAAAAAGCGGGTAAAAATCCACAACACCGTTATGGTCACACTGTCAACTAAACAAACAAAGCGCGGGCATCTGTAAGTGAATTTTGCATATAATATTGATTCTTTAATAACTTCCTTGTATTTCATTCAATCTCAACCACAGGAATGATTGAGAATATAATTATTATTATGCATACCAAAATTCAATGCTCTAGGTCTATTATTACGGCTTTTACAGGCTTTTGGGGGCGGAAAGGGGCGTGGCATCCAACTTTTGAAATAAACTTGATCTGCGTAGCACCTATAGGAGTACTGTCCCCAAATTTGGTAGCTCTAGCTCTTATAGTCTCTGAGATCTAGGTGTTCATACAGACGGACAGACGGACAGACTGACAGACGGACAGACGGACATGGCTATATCGTCTCGGCTGTTGACGCTGATCAAGAATATATACTTTATGGGGTCGGAGATGCCTCCTTCTGCCTGTACATACATTTTCTGTTGGCACTAAGTTATAATACCCTTCTACCCTATGGGTAGCGGGTATAAAAACTATTTTGCCGTATAACCGTAGCTGTGAATTTCTCACACTTATTAAATAGACCAGCGCGGACATTTGAGTGAAATCGCGCGATTAACATGAAAGAAAAATAAGGGGTAATTTTAATGGCACTTTATACGCCAAAATGTTCGAAAACACTTGCAGCTAAGCAGGCAACAGTGGTTCCTCTTCAGAAAATTTTTTATTTCAGAACAGTTGAGAATGGTTATAGGGTATCCGCTACCCATTTAAAGAAAATTCAAAACACAATATTTAATTTGAACAAAAATATACCAAAAAGTATTTTTTTGTGTCTATATTTGAAAGTAATCCATAAAATACTGTGCATGGGCACACAGTCATAAAAAATAACTTCTATGATCATATCATAATCATTAAAACTGAGTTTATATTGTGCATGTCAAATTCAGGGCTGTATCTTTGATATTACGGCTGGTACAGTTTTTTTGGATTTAAGGGGACAGAAAGCGTCGTGAAAAAAATCTGGAACAAACTTGATCTTGACATACACAAGTACAGTTACCAAGTTTAATATATACTTTGATATATACTTATAGTCCCTAGTTTGATAAAATAAACATCTAGAGTATAGGTCGTATTTAATACGGCACTGGAAGGCTACCGAAAAAGAAATTAATTACCTTTTTGAATACACTGAGCTCTGCAATTTTTACTCAACAAAAAACTTAATCATAATGATTGTAAAAAGTATTTTTAGTTTCTTATTTGATAGTAGTTTTGGGATTTTGTCGATAAGAACAATTTCAACTATATAATACAAATAATTATAGCAAAATACTCTTTAAAACGAGTTTAAAAACTGATTTAGTCTTAGATACCAGCAACAATTTTTTAAAGAATACATTAATAATAGATTATTATTTACCCAAAAGGTTTTCTTTTATAACAAATGTAAATACTTCAATAAATATATATTATACCTTTCACAATCTTCAATATCAGTAAAATGGATAGTTTCATTCATGCTCTTTTCACGCTTTTTCATTTCTTCATCGACTCGACGCATTTCACGCAAAGCTGTTGCAACCTGAAAAATAAAATAATTTCATTATCTAAAGTGAATATATTGGGGTGCAACATAAATTGCTTTTGGTTAAATATTGCTGTTATTTTAATGAACAATTGTAGTGACCAGTTTCCTAACCGCTTTATTTTAATTTCGAGAGTAGGGCCAGCTACTCTCTTGCAAAGCACGAAATATTTATGTTCGAGTGTTGGGGAAGTTTGATAGACAAATTTTAGCGCGATGTCGTAATTTTTTAATTGATGTCAGTATCACTTGCTCGCTCATGAGACCTTGCGGTTTTTAGCAGGGGGCTGTGCTCAAGCCTTTAAGATCTAATCCGAAAATGCCGTGGTCCAGAACCATAGTCATAGGTACTTGGCAGAAAGTATAAAATGCACCCCGAATCTTCGGATTCAGAATGGAGTAAGACCCAACAAACGTCGGTGGGAAGTGTAACAGCTACCACCAGCGGGGTTGGGGAGGAGCAATTCTTTCTAACTCAGCATGCGCAGAAAGACGGCATGGATCTGTTTCTTGGGTGTGCCAATGATCACAACATCAAATGGGGGGAGCAAAGATACCAACGAGAGCAAAGAATTAACTAACGCAATAATTACAAATCTAAATGTGTGTAACCGGGGTAGCCACCCTACCTTCCGCAACACGAACCGAACAGAGGTTATTGGATTAACCCTAGCGTCAGCGACTCTCTCTCCTTAGAAGACTTACACGTTTCCATGAAATGCTCCTTTTGGATCATTCCGGAATAGTGTTCGAAGTTGAATGGTACAGTGAGGCAAAATTGCGGTTCCGAAACCCAAGAAAGACAAACTAGGTCAAATTTTCATAATTTGTCAGGGAATTCATCCCCGACCACACAGTGGGAAGGTTAGACAACCCAGACAAATAGGAGAAATTGACCCAACCTATCACAGAGAGCTTACACGCCCCCCATCAAATCCTGTTCAGTCAGCCTAAGTCAAACCATAACAAGTGGTGGACTCCGGAACTCGTCCAGATACGGAAGGAAACGAGAAGACTGTACAACAGAGCAAAATATGCAAACTGCCAGGTAGACTGGGTTGCCTAGCATAACAGTTTTAAAATATTCAAAATGGAGTGTAGGAGAGCAAACAGAGATTCATGGACTAAATTTTGCGAAAAGCTAACCAAAGCCATAGAAGCCTACATACTTCGAAAGTTGTTGGCGAAAGAACCAGCAACACCAGGACTGCAAAGCAACCTGGATGGCACATTTGCGAAAGACAGTCAAGAATCTCTACTCCTTATGATCACACATTTCCCTGGCTGCTTAGTCGAGTGTGGGATTACCACCTCTTACATCAGCGGAAAGCCAAAAGAAGACGTGCACTTTGAAAATGAGTCCCTAATCGACGAAGTTCTATATTCTGAAAAGATAATCTGTGCAATCAAGTCGTTTCACCCCTACAAATCAGCAATACCGGATAACAAGTTATAGATGGTATGCGTATGGTAACTAGAGATCTTCTTTGCACCAGGACTGTATTGAATCTGTTCATGAAAAATTCCTCTTGTTTGCTTTGCGTGGCTTGAACTAGATAGCTGCAGTGAGATTACCGTCATATAGTAGTAGACTTTTTTTTAATAAACCTACCTTCTGAAGCTAACCGTAGAATAATGCTTGGCATTTTATTTATTTTTTATACCCGCTACCCATAGGCTAGAAGGGTATTATGCCAACAGAAAATGTATGTAACAGGCAGAAGGAGGCATCTCCGACCACATAAAAAATATATATTCTTGATCAGTGTCAACACCCAAGACGATATAGCGATGTCCGTCTGTCCGTCTGTATGAACACCTAGATCTCAGAGATTATAAGAGCTACAGCTACCAAAATTGGTGACAGTACTCTTATAGGTCCTACGCAGATCAAGTTTGTTTTAGATTTTTGCCACGCCCTTTCCGCCCCCAAAAGCCTGTAATTATATTCTCAATGATTCCTGGGAATTTGGTTGAGATCGAATGAAAAACAAGGATTTTTTAAAGAATCAATTTTATATGGAAAATTTACTTGCAGCTGCCCGCGCTTTGTTTGTTTAGTTGACAGTGTGACCATGTCGGTGTGGTGAATTTTTACCCGCTATTTTCAAATATATACAAAAAAAATCAAGTTTTAGTATATTTGGTATATTTTTTGTTAAAATATAATTTAATTTTTTTGTTTTCTCTCGAAATGGGCTGCGGGTATCATACGGTTGAGCACTCTCGACTGTAGCTTTCTTACTTGTTTTTAATCTTATTAATGGTGATATTGATTCTACAGAATTAACAACTCAACTAATCTTATCCTAATCTTTTAGAGTTGTATGTTATATTTTATACAACAAACTAAATATTTTAAAGTTCTTCGCGGGAATTCTGGCTGCGTACAAATTAAAATAAAAATTAAATTAAAAATTTTTTTTACCAGGCAATTAATAAAACTGCTTCCAACTATTATATCCACAAAATTCGATTCAACTGTTGCCGCATGCAGACCTGTATTACTGAGCTCCGGAAAACACAAATTACACAAGTTTATAGCGTAGTGAGAGACGTATTAATGAGTGTTCAACACAAAATATTTAATGAATTGATTATTTACCAATTGATTAATTAATATTTACTTATATCCAATCAAATTTGCTAAGCTAAACGGCGGTTGAGAAGATAAGTTAAAGCGACATTCGTAAGCAACCCAAAATTCTGCTGACGCAAAAGCGCAGCAGTCAATTATCCCCAACCCGACGAAAGAAGTCTTACATTTGGCAAGTGAGCGACCTCGTTCATGCTCTCCAGCGTTGCCGTTTTAGATTGCAGAGGGCACTGCTAAACAGGTGGAGAGCTTTACGAATCCGAACACTGTCCATCGAATAAAGGCGATTCTACCACCAAAGGGTGAGGTAACTGCAGTGGTAATCACACCGCTAATTACAGAGGTTGCCCAGTATATAAGGATTTCAAAAGTAGAATCCATCAGCGAGTGACTACGCCCCGCTCTGCAAATGCACGGGTTACACCATCTTAAGTAAACCCAGACGTACTGTTTTCGAACGCAGCTAGATCGTCATTTGACTTTGACTTCGAGTCCTCCATAAGGAAAAATGTGACTGTCGCCAGTGCTTTAAAATCAGGATTGGGGCTTCCTTCCTGAAATGCAATGCACTTTAAACTACCCCAACTGGAGCCAAACACAACAAAACATTATCAGCCTGTGGAGCAGCCCCCCCACAAAACAACGTTGAGGTCATGTTCTCTAACCTACAGCAAAGCTTAATGGAGTTCATGTCTTTCATGCGGACGACTATGCAAGATCTAATGCGTAATCAAAACCTATTGCTACAAATATTAGTATCACATCAATCCAAATAATCAATGACTTCCTTACGTACGTGGTATGCTTTCCCTACGTACGTGGAATGATTTCCCTACGTACGTGGAATGCTCTCCCTACGTACGTGGAATGCTAATGACGTCTCACAGTATAAACTTGAGTTATCTCAATTCTTGCTCGACAAACATATCGACGTCATGTTGCTCTCAAAAACACATCTTACAAATAAATATACCTTTAACTTAAGAGGCTACACTTTCTACACAAATAACCATCCCAATGGTTAAGCTCACGGTGGGACTGGTATCTTGATTAGAAACCAAATTAAGCACCACCGCTACAAGGATCTAGCAACTACCTATATTCAAGCAAGATCAATAAGAATAAAACTGGATAGTGGTAACCAACTAACTCCAGCCGCAATATACTAACCCCTTCGTTTCACCGTAACTGAAGCTGAGTTTATGCAGTTGTTTAACTCATTAGGCGAGCACTTCATATCAGCAGGAGACTACAATGCCAAGCACACACACTGGGGATCTCGCCTCGTGACTCCTAAAGGAAAGCAGCTTTATAATGCAATTATAAAAGCCAGCAACAAGGTCAAGCTTGTTTCCCGTAGCAGACCAAAATATTGGCCAACTGTCCCAAAAAAACTGCCCGATTTAATTGACTTCGCAATCATTAAAACATTCCAAGGAACCTGATTAGCAGCGAAAGTCTTTCGGATCTTTCATCTGATCAATAACCGTGGAATAAACCGACTGGATTGACTTCACACAAAACCAATTGAATCTCTTTTAGGAAATATTTAAGCTCGCATATTGATCTAAGTCCTGTACTTAACCTTGAAGCAGACATTGACAATTTTGTCAACACACTGAAGTCCGCCTTTGTCACCGCTGCTCGCATTTCAACTCCTCAAACTGCACAAACACCTTACATACAAAAGAAGACAAATCAAAAAATCGAGCAGCTCGTAATCGAAAAGCGACGCCTACGACGGGAATGGCAATCTCATAGCTCACCAAAGCATTAAAGCAACAAGAAGCAAATACCCAACGCCGCTATATAGAGCAATTATCAACATCTTCCAAAAAGAACTCTCTTAGAGAGACCATCCGACCCTATGCTCACCGACAGAAACTGTGGCGCCTATAAGAGACACAGTGGGCGGCTGGGCCCGCAGTGATGAAGACAGAGCCAGAACATTTGCACATCACCTTGAAAATGTGTTCCAGTCAAATCCTGCCACAAATGAATTTTCACTACCGCCTGTAACAAATTACTAACCGCTTCAATGTGAGTCAATGAAATTACGACCAAACGAAATCGCGCATATCATCAAAAATCAACTGGATCCGAAAAAATCAACAGGCTCTGACCAAATAACGTAAAAAATAATTATTGAGCTCCCATATTGTGCAGTTTGCACTACCACCCAGCTGTTCAATGCCATTACAAAGCTTGGCCACTTTCCAGAGAGATTGAAAAAATCAATGATAATAATGATACCGAAACCTGGCAAAGATCACAAATTTTCCTCTTCGTATAGACCCATAAGCTTATTATCATGCTTATCCAAGCTCTTTGAAAAGTGAGTGCTGACTCGGATAAATTCATTTCTAAGAATCCATAATAAAGTCCCATCACACCAATTTGGGTTTCGTGAATAACACGGAACTATCGAGTAGGTCAATCGATTACACTACTAGAGCTGGAGTCCCCCAAAGTAGACTACTGGGACCAACGCTATACGTTCTATACACAGCAGACATCCCATAATCAGACGACCAATAAAATGCAACTTTCCAACCGAATGTTCAAGGAATGTCGCACAAATAGAATTGTAAATAAAAGCATTAATATTAAATGACCCAAACTTTGTAACGAATTCAGATTATTAATGAGAAGATAACAGGGAAACGCGAGCCTAGTATCGATTTTGAAATAAAAGTATAAAAATTAACATGTTTTTATCATTATATCGAACAAGCAATGTGAATTTTAACGTTTGCAATATCTGAGCTGTCTTGCATTTGCAAACAAAAAAACGTGCGGTTGTAATATGGACTATCCAGTATTTTTATATGATCAACCATCCATTTAAGTTAATTTGGACGTTTAACTTTGTCTTTGGAGTCATCTTCATCAGCGATGGGATTGGTCTAGTAATAACAAAGTCTGATCGCGGACGCTGAAAACGTAAGTTCAATCTCTGTCAGGGAGCAGAATAAGAGGTTGCAGCGGGAGGCAGTAACAAATAAAAACCAATTTATCAATGATAGCTAGTTTGGTTTAAAAAAATATATCACTCAGAAGGTATATCAAGTGGAAGCGATTTGTGTACCAGTAATGTGGTGTCGCTTGCCCTTACAGCTTTAGCTGTTGAACTTTGGGTGGCGTTTATATAAAGCTGACGACAAAAACTTGAAATTGCCGGCACTTTAATAAGTAAAACAAGTAAGAAAGCTAATTTCGAGAGTGCTCGACCGTATGATACCCGCAACCCATTTCGAGAGAAAACAAAAAGCTTAAATGATATTTTAACAAAAAATATACCACAGAATATACTGAAATTTGTTTTTTTTTGTATATACATATTTTTTTTTTTTTTTTATATATCCATTACCGACATGGTCACTCTGTCAACTAAACAAACAAAGCGCGAGCAGCTGCAAGTGAATTTTGCATATAAAATTTATTCATTCGATCTCAACCTAACAGGAATCATTGAGAATATAATTATTATTATGCATACCAAAATTCAGTGCTCTAGATCTATTATTACGGCTTTTCCAGTTTTTGGTTGCGGAAAGGGGCGTGGCAAAAATTTAAAACAAACTTGATCTGCGTATGACCTATACGAATACTGTCACAAAATTTGATATCTCTAGGTCATTCAACCACTTAAAAAGTCCACATGCATCGGGCACAACAATTTTAATAAATAATTTAACGAATAACTTTGGTTCTACTTATCCGATTAGTACCAAAATGACAAGGTATATTAAGAGTGTTAATAGCAGATGGGATACCAAATTACACATCATTAAACAAAGAGTTTTTGGGGTAGACTGGGGGGAAGCATTTAAGGTATAAGGTAAAGTTGCTGATCGCATTCAACTTGGCGAATGCCAGCGCGATCCTTATACTGCTTTCTTCAAGTCGACGCACTACCTCCACGTGGTTCTCCCTGGAATGTTGCTCAACATCCGTTGTGTGGCATACCAAAGTGCGCGGCGGGAGTCCTGGCTCTTCAAACTAGGTTGTGGCGTAGGACTTGAAATCCACCCACGTAAAAACCAAAAATTCAGTGAAGGAAAGAGAAGCCTCGGATAGACACCGGACTAAAGATAACGACCATAAGAACCGAACAAAGGACAATGATTTGAGAGTATGCACCTGGAATGTGCGAACATTGTACAGACCGGGTGCTGCTCAACAACTAGCGGATACCCTCAATAAATGTAGGGCTGACATCACTGCCATCCAGGAAATGCGATGGATACGTCAAGGTTGCGTGAAGAAGAAGGACTGTGACATATACTACAGTTGCCATTCAGACCGGCATGAATTTGGTTGTGGATTTGTTGTAGGCTCTCGATTGAGGCGCCGGGTCTCTCATTTTACTCCGATAAATGAGAGAATAGCAACAATCCGGGTTACAGCCAAATTCTTTAACATCACTCTGATATGCGTGCATGCCCCCACTGAGGAAAAAGACGATGTCGCCAAGGATAACTTCTATGCGGAGCTCGACCGAGCATACGGCCGCTGCCCATCCCATGACATTAAAATCCTCCTCGGAGACTTTAATGCCAAGGTTGGGCGGGAAGGTATCTTTGGTGCCACCGTGGGGCGATATAGTCTGCATGAGACCACTTAGAGCAATGGTCTCAGGCTAGTAGGCTTCGCAGCAGCGCATAACATGGTGGTGCGTAGTACAAGTTTCCGTCATTTGGAAATTCATAAGGCATCTTGGCTCTCTCCGGATCGACTGACCAAAAATCAGATCGACCATGTTGTGATTGACGGAAGGCATGCATCTAGTATACTTGATGTGCGAACATGGCGGGGTCCTAACATAGACTCCGACCATTACCTTGTTGCAGCCAAGATACGCATGCGGCTAAGTGCGACGAAGATCGTGCGTCGAGGTATGCCGAGAAGGCTGGACGTCGGGAAGCTGCAATCACAACTGGTGAAGGAAACAATCTACACTCGTGTCTCGGACCTACTGGGACAGACATCTCAAAGACCTGAGGACATCGGCTCTATGTGGGAGCACATAGTGAACTCCTTGAAGGCTTCGGCGGAAGAGGTACTAGGATTTCGGTCCCCATCTAAGAGGAACCCATGGTACGATCAGGAGTGTCGTGACGCAACAGCTGCAAAAGACGTGGCGTATAGAAGAACATTGCTGGCTGGGGCGACACGACGTATAGTCGAAGTATACAGGTCGATGAGAAGGGATGAGAAACGCCTTTTCAGACGCAAGAAACGAGAACACGAAAGGCGAGAGTGCGAGAATGTAGAGAGTTGCAGATGCCGGAACGAAGCTCGGAACTTCTACCAGAGGGTTTAGCGTCTAACCCAGGGCCACAGGACGGTAGGAGTTTCTTGCAGGGATGACAACGGGAACTTGGTCACAGACGCGGAGGTTGTGCTGAGGTTATGGAGGGATCACTTCTCAAAGCTTTTGGATGGAGACAACGACGACCTTGACGATGGTGATCCACGAACCCCAATCTATGGTACTGACACAGAAGTACCAATCCCGAGCCATATCGAAGTCAGTGCGGCGATACAGCGCCTTAAGAACAACAAGGCTGCTGGAGCTGATGGCTTACCAGCTGAGCTTTTTAAGGCTGGTGGTGATTTGGGTAGGTTGGTAGGGTTGGTAGGGTGCATGCACTAACTAAACAGCAAGATATGGCTCACTGAGAGCATGCCCGAAGATTGGAACCTAAGCATGATCTGTCCTATCCTGAAGAAGGGTGATGCCACAGTGCGCTCCAACTACCGTGGCATTAGTCTTCTTCCGGTCGCATATAAGGTCCTAACGAGCGTATTATGTGAAAAACTGAAACCTCACGCCGAAGCACTGATTGGACCTTATCAGTGCGGTTTCAGGCCTGGAAAATCTACGATTGACCAGATATTCACATTGCGCCAAATCTTGGAGAAGTCGTACGAAAGTCAGATAGACACCTTCCATCTTTTCGTCGACTACAAGGCAGCTTTTGATAGCCCCCGACGAGATCACCTATATGCCGCCATGTCTGAGCTTGGCATTCCAGCAAAGCTTACGCGGCTTTGCAGAATGACGTTGAGCAACACCATCAGCTCCGTCAAAGTAGGAAATGACCATTCCGAAACCTTTAGTACCAAGTGTGGTCTCAGACAAGGTGACTCGTTGTCTTGTATGCTCTTCAATATCCTAATGGAGAGTATTATAAGAAAGGCTGGTGTGCATCGGACGGGCACAATATTGACAAATAGATGTGTCCAGTTGCTTGGGTATGCCGATGATATTGATATCATTGGGCGTACCAAGCGTGACGTTACAGCAGCCTTTGGGCTATTGAAAAAGAATCGGCTAAAGCTGGTCTGGCAGTGAACATGAGTAAGACAAAGTTTATGGTGTGCTCGAGCAGGGAATCGCGGCGACAAGATTCTCAGCTAGTAGCGGGCAGCTATAACTTCGAGTCCGTCAAGGAGTTTATTTATCTTGGCACTGCTATGACCAGCTCGAATGATGTCAGCCTGGAGATCAAGCGGAGAATCACTCTTGCCAACAGGTGTTACTATGGGCTCAGTAGGCAAATGAGTAGTAGAGCCCTCTCTCGACACACAAAAATTATACTTTACAAGACGCTCATCATGCCGGTACTGTTATATGGTGCAGAGTGTTGGACCTTGACACAGGCAGATGCAGCCGCTCTTGGTGTGTTCGAGAGAAAGATTCTCCGCAAGGTCTATGGTCCGATTTGCATCGGAGATACCTATCGCATCAGATGGAACCATGAGCTGTATGAGCTTTACGGCGATATGGACGTAGTCAGCAGAGTAAGGAGCCATAGACTTCGCTGGCTGGGTCATATTGCTCGTATGGAGGAAGACGCTTCTGCTCGTAAGGTGTTTGATGCGGTAGTGGTCGGCAATCGGAGGAGAGGAAGACCCCGGATGCGTTGGCAGGACCAAGTGATGGAAGCTCTGTCCTCACTTGGTGTTACCAACTGGAGGAGACGAGCCCAGGACAGAAGCGCGTGGAGGCAACTTTTTCAGGCCGTGATCCGATAGGGTTGTGAAGGCCAAATAATAATAATAAAACAAAGAGTTTGAAGTTATACGCAATTTACATAAAACGTTGACTTTTTCTAGATTAATGCTTATTGTGGGCGAAGGGGGAGTGGCATCCAACTTTTGAAACAAACTTGATGGAATAAAGGAATCTATTTACCAAATTCACAGGAATGATTGAGAATATAATTATTATTATGCATACCAAAATTCAATGCTCTAGGTCTATTATTACGGCTTTTACAGGCTTTTGGGGGCGGAAAGGGGCGTGGCATCCAACATTTGAAATAAACTTGATCTGCGTAGGACCTATAGGAGTACTGTCCCCAAATTTGGTAGCTCTACCTCTTATAGTCTCTGAGATCGAAGTGTTTATATGGACAGACAGATCAAAAATATATATACTTTATGGGGTCGGAGATGTCTCCTTCTGCCTGTTACATGCATTTTCTGTTATAATGTTATAATAATGTTATAATACTCTTCTACCCTATGGGTAGCGGGTATAAATATCGCAAAATATTGATCTTATTAGTGTAATTGTAAGGAATCAGCATTTTCAAAATCTGCATAACAAACAGCTCACAATTTCTTAAATTATGCAGTGTCGACATACCCAAATCAACATCATAATCGTCAAGTTTTACTTACCTCTCTTGCAAAAACACCACGTAATCGACTTTGTATAACAATTGCGCTTCTACGTTTTCTTAAGAAATTTATCCGTAATTTCCAACCTTTATATGCATGTTGTATAATAAGAATAGCTGTTCTTATTCGCATATAGTTTTTAGAGCATAAATAGCGCCTCCAGTTTTTTTGGATGATAATTGAGTTTGCAGAAATCTTATGTTTCCTTGCTTCCTCCAACGGCTCATGTGCTGCATTTCGCAAAAATAATTTTGATTTCCCAATTTGCCACTCCGTTTCAACAACATTTAGCTCTTTTAATACCAGTGTAATATCGGATCGGGTATTCGAACATGACTTATTTGTAATCAGACATTTATATCTTAGTAAAAAATCTTCAAAGTTAAAATGAATGGGAAACCCTTCTTTTCTAATTCGAATTATATCTAAAATTCCTAGATATTGAAGTTGATCAAGTACCAATGCGTCATTGTAATCGTTTGCTTTCTTAAGAGTATTTGGCTTAATACATCTGACATACCAAAGTTTTGTATTGTGAAGTACATCAATTAGACATTGTAGTTGTTGTCGAAAATGATCACTGACCGTTGATTTGGTCTTACCCGTGCCTTTTTGAGTATTTGAAACATTATGCATCAATATTGAGCAAGCCGAGTCCTGGTGATTAGACAGCTCGCAAAGAAATGAATGTTCACTACGACTCATAAAATCAAATAAGACATCCTGATGCATATCCCGATTTTTATCCACAAATCCATTTACGACATAAATTACTTTTCCTGCGTAATGCTTTATACCAAATTCAGTTTCCCAATGGCGTCGATCTGCGCCTTTTATGTACATTGGATTGTATTCAAATTCTGAATGTAAATTAGTTAAATAAGCTGCATCAGATCCTTTCGGCATATGACATTGTTCAGTCAGAAGTTTAAATATACATCTTGGAGGTTTTTCAATTAGTTCTAGACACAAAGAGTTGTCAGTGAATTCCACGTGAGTATAATTTATTTCTTCTTGGTTATACTGTATAATGAAATAAGAATATGTTCGTTTAATTTATTGACATTGTTTACACATTGTCATATACCCGTTATGTATTATAACTATATTCAATCATTACCTAAAATAAAAGATTTCGAGTTTCAGCATTCTCGACTAGATAGTTTGGGGTTCATCAGTGCGAACAAAATAATAGTTTACATACATTACTTACACTGGTGCTTTTAGAGTATATTTTCACAACTGTAGGTGCATTTTAAAATACGAAATCATATGACAACTAAAAACTAAATCAACGTTATTTATATCAAAACTTCAAGATATTAATCTTGACTTAGGTCATTTGCAAGCTTTATGGAAATAACTTATTAATATTTACCTACAAATAACATCGTCCCTATAAATATTATGTATTTTTATTCGTATAAATACAATAATATATTTTTATACTAATAATTTTTATATATATATTTAGAATAATTAAATATATTGTTTAAATATATAACAATATAATTTTCTAAATTTGTTTTGTATTTCATCAATACATCAATAAAAATCAATAAGAAAGCTCCAGTCGAGAGAACTTGACTGTGAGATACTCGCAGATCAGATAAACGCAAAATACTTATACAAAATACTTAAAGATAAAACGATTAGTCTATTTTTTGTTCGAATACATTTTTACATTGACAAAACCACCATAATTTACAATACCCGGTTACAATGTCAAAATAACGAATTGAGCTTTTGCAGTTGCATCTGAATTTTGCCATACAAAGTTGGTTATTAAATAACTTATCATCCGGTGACAACCAAAGCGATGACAACGGATGATCAGACCGACGCAAATGGTTATCGTCTCGTATGTTGACGCTGATCAAGAATACATATACTTTATGGTACTGGAGATACCTTCCTTCAACCTGTTACATTTTCTGTTGGCGCAAAGTTATATAAACCTTCTAACCTTTGGATAAGAGGTAAAATTACATGAACGGATAACAACATAGAGGTTATTATGGTATTATTTTTTTAACGTGAACGTTTATTCGTACACAAAATATATATACATTTCGGTATAACTTTATAGTACATATTTTAAAAATATGTAATCATTTTGAATTCTCTTAAAACGGGTATATTACAGTTGAGCACTCTCGACCTATTAAGTACTTATTTGTAGTTTTGTTTTCTTGACAATTTAGATTAAATATTGGGGCACTTTATTTTGCTGCTAATAAAAAATACCTTAAAAACCATCTTCATAATTTTTTAACTTAGTGCCAACAGAAAATGTATCTAACAGGCATAAGGAGGCATCACCGACCCCAAAAAGTATATATATTATTGATTAGTGACAACAGCCGAGACGATATAGCCATGTCCGTCTGTCTGTCTGAATGAACACCTAGATATCAGAGACTATAAGATATAGAGACACCACATTTGGTACATAGGCTCCTGCATTCATTACGCTGATCAAGTTTATTTCACGGCCCCTTCGCCCACAATATGCATAAATCTAGAACAAGACACGTTTTTATTATGTAAGCCGCATGTAACTCGAAAAGTTCTTTGTGAAATGATGTGTAATCTGGTAAGCCATCTGTGCTTAATACTCTTAATATACCCCGTAATTTTGGTAAAAATCTAATGATCTACTAATTAGATTTTTACCAAAATTACAGGTAAGTTAACTGTCCAATAATTTATCAAATGGACGTTGTGTGAATGACCCAAGATATCAAATTTGGTGACAATATTTGTGCCGGTCTTACGCAGATCAAGTTTGTTTAAGATGTTTGCCACGTTCCTTTCCGCCCCGAAAATTGGAAAAGCCGTAATAATAGACTTAGAGCATTGAATTTTGGTATGCATAATAATAATTATAGTCTCAATAATTCCTGTGACTTTGATTGTGATCGAATGAAAAACAAGGTCGTTATTAAAGAATCAATATTATATGCAAAATTCACTTACAGCTGCTCGCGCTTTGTTTGTAATGTGTGACCATGTCGGTATGTTATGGATTTTGGTTTCAAATATACTATATACAAAAAAACAAATTTCAGTATATTTTTTTGGTATATTTTTTGTTTAAATATTTAAGTTTTATGTTTTCTCTCGAAATGGGTTGCGGGTATCTTACGGTCGAGCATTCTCGATTGTAGCTTTCTAACTTGTTTATTATTATGATACTTACGATTGATTGTTCCAATGCGAAAACGTAATGATTAAAAAATTTATGTAACTTCTCATTAGTATAATTTATACAAAGTTGCTCAAAAGAGTTCTTTTCAAAATTTTCAAATCCAAATATATCAAGAACTCCAAGAAATGTATTTCCATATTGGCCTGGGTTTGTGCAGCTATTAATTTTATAAACCAGCCAAGTAAACGTTTTTGAGTATAAAGCTTTGGCCATCGCGTGTCGATTTTCTATGGCCTAGAAATATTGAAGTAACCATAATATTATGCAAACATAAAAATTAATATACACTTATATGCTATGAAATTGAGTGAGTTGAATATGCGTTATAAAAATCCAATTAAAAAACAATTGTAATAATATCTAGACTACTAGATATCAGTTTATACGTCAGATACCTACAGGGACTGCAACTATTATAGTTACACATGTTATCCATTGGATAAAAGGAAATAATAAGCAAGTGCAATTAATAAGTGTACGTCACAAGCAGAAAAAGGTATCTCAGACTCAAAAAAAAAATATAAATTTAAAACAATGTCCGTAAAATAAGGTATGCGCCAAAAACCAAATTTTACAAGATAAGGCCATTTTATAGTTTACTTTAAAGTTGAATTGTAGTAAAGTTGAAAAGTAGGTAGTAATGGTCAACATAATTGTGTATCTTCAACCATATGATCAGTTGGAATAAAAAGTAATAAAGGTCGAAAATATAACATATTGTAATAATACAGTCTGCGTATTTTATGAACGTTTTTCAATTATAAATGGATATCGGTACAAAACAAATACAATAAATTAGCAAAATAAATTTATTTATTATCCATATTGAGGTATATAAAACTTACCTCGTGTAATTTTAAAGGTATTTCTGTTATATTTCCACGAACATTTATCTGTCGATGCAAAAGAACTTTGATCAGTTCATCATCCTTTAAGCCTAAGAGCGTGGATAGTATGCCAACAATTTCGTAATCGGCTTTAGATAAAGCGCAGCCCTCGCCATCAATATCCATAAATTCAATATTTCCTAACCATAATATTGCACTTAGTACTTTAAAAATACTTTCAATGACAGCTTGAGGGACTTGTAATACTGTAAAAGCCATAGTCAGTTCGTCAAATCTATTTGATTCAAAATGTATATCTATTACAATATCATCTGCAGTATTTAGATATCTATAAAACTCTGGAGGTCTTAAGTACAATGCATCGGCAATTTGTTTGTTTGTTTGTCCTTGAGCAACCAATTGATACATCACATGGTAATTACGTTCTCCTGCACTTTGAAAAGTTATCCGAGATTGCTCGAGCAGATAATCCTGTATTACACAACCCTTGATACTGTGGTTATCATCAAAGCATACTTGCATAAATTTTCCAAATCGAGAACTGTTGTCATTGCGCATGGTTTTGGCATTTCCTAAAAACAAAATATTTACATATTAACCTAGCATAAAGATAAAAAGCTTTTTTTAAATAGTAAAATAACCACTGTTATGTGGGTTTCAATTTATCGGTAAACCGGATGTTGAAGGTAGGGTAAAACTATTGTCAGGCTTGAGTCTGACTATTAGAGATTGTCTTCGTCCAATATCGGGTTTAAAACAAGTAAGAAAGCTACAGTCGAGGGTGCACGACCGTAAGATACCCACAACCCATTTCGAGAGAAAACAAAAAACTTAAATGATATTTGAACAAAAATTAACCAAAGAAATATACTGAAATTTGTTTTTTTTTGTATGTAGTGTATTTGAAGCAAAAATCCATAACATACTGTCACACTGTCAACTAACCAAACAAAGCTCGAGCAGCTGCAAGTGAATTTTGCCTATAAAATTGATTCCTTAATAAATTCCATTTTATACCCGCTCCCCATATGGTAGAAGGGTATTATAACTTAGTGCCAACAGAATGCATGTACGATACGATATAACCATCTCTGGCCGTCTGTCTGTTTGTTTGAACACCTAGATCTCAGAGACTATAAGATATAGAGACACAAAATTTGGTACATAGGCTCCTGCATTCATTACGCAGAATGCACCTTCGCCCACAATATGCATAAATCTAGAACAAGTCACGAACTCGAAAAGTTCTTAGTGTAATTTGTGTAAGTTGGTAAGCCATCTGTGCTTAATATTCTTAACATACCCTGTAATTTTTGGTTTAAAATCTGAGTAGAACCAAAGTTAATTGTTTAATTATTTATAAAAAAATATTGAAATTTTATATTAAATGTCAGAATGACCTAGAGATATTAAATTTGGTGACAGTATTCGTGTAGGTCTTACGCAGATCAAGTTTGTTTTAGATTTTTGCCACGCCCCTTTCCGCCCCCAAAAACTGGAAAAGCTGTAATAATAGACCTAGACTTGGTATGCGTAATACTAATTATATTCTCAATGATTCCTGTGAATTTGGTTGAGATCGAATGAGAAACAAGGAAGTTATTAATGAATCAATTTTATATGCAGAATTCACTTGCAGCTGCCCGCACTTTGTTTGTTTAGTTGACAGTGTGACCATGTCGGTATGTTATGATTTTTTTCAAATATATAAAAATAAATATAAATTTCAGTATACTTATATGGTATATTTGTTGTTCAAATAACATTTAAGTTTTTTGTTTTCTCTTGAAATGGGTTGCGGGTATCTTTCGGTCAAGCACTCTCGACTGTAGCTTTCTTATTTGTTTTGATTTTTATACCCACTTCCCGTAGGGTATAATGGTATTATAACTTAGTCCCAACAGAAAATGTATGTAACAGGTAGAAGGAGGCATCTCCGACCCTATAAAGTATATATATTCTTGATCAGTGTCAACAGCCGTCTGTCCGTCTGTCAGTCTGTCCGTCAGTCAAGATTAAGAATCTTCTAATTTGTATTCTTGCGCTGACATAAGTTCCACCCCCGATTTGTTCGATCCTGAATTAAATTGTTGCTTTGATGATTGTGTCCCCTTAAATTTTCCGCATAGCTGCAATAAACCCCCTTGATTTTGCAAAGAACTTTCTAATCTTAAACCTAATGTCTAGACTTCACAAAAAAATTAAAATTTCTACATTCACTTTTTCGAAATATATGTATATAATAATTGCTTCGTCTAATGTTATTGAGCTTAACGCTATGTGCTATACAAATTACTTATCTCGCTGTCGGGTTAGTTTAGAGTATCCTTCTTATCTATCTTATAAAAATTCGAAAGCAAATTGATTAACTATTTGCATCGTTTTTTCAAACCACCTATTATTTTTCTTGCTACTCTAACGCGCGCTATCTTTACAGCTCGTCTTGGTCGAATATTATTTACAGTCCCTCAATGAGTGAGAATCGATGATTCGATATCTTAAAATGCTTATGCCGGTGTTTTCGCCCGGACCAGATGGAGTTCCCGGCTGTCTACTCCGGTACGGGGCAGAAGCTTTATGCAGATCGTTGCTGAAATTATTTAATTTATAGCTTGAGTCATCGAGTTATGCATCTACATGGAAGGAGTGTTTTATTATTCCTCTTCATAAGAAGGGAAATAAGCCAAAAACTATTCAGGGATATGTAAATTGTCTGTCATACCAAAAGTTTCTGAAAAGATATTAACAAGTCATTTACAACAGTTGCGTATTTCTATTATTTTCCCATATCAGCACAGATTTGTGAAACATAAATCCACTGTTACTAATCTTCTTGTGCTTTCTTCGTTAGTTAACAAGGGTTCCTTAAAAATGAACAAACTGACGTCATCTATAATAGGGATTGGACATGCCATATAAAGTTGCAGAGAGATCTTGATTTATTTTAGTCATGGTGAAAAGTGTACTTGTTAAATTTAAATAGTTCTAAATGTGTTGTGACGTCCTTAATCCACATTTTGGCTTATTATGTTACTTACTGAATGGTAACGATTTACAAGGAATTAGTGCTGTTGATGATCTGATCTAATGATCTCTTAGATCATTAACTTAAATTTTCTGTCCACATTTCTAGAACGGTCAATAATTCTATGTCTGTTCTCGGTTTCATTAAGAGGTGGTCAATGGGAATATGATGACCCTTATAGCGCTAAGAGTCTTTATACTTCCCTTGTTCATCCGATTCTGGAATATGGTTCGTGCGTATGGTATTCACAGTATTCTGTGCACAAGGTTCGCATTGAGTTTGTTTAAAAACAATGCCTCTTATTTACTTTGCGGGATGCTGAAGTGAGATTGCCGTTATATTGTAGTAGACTTCTTTTAATAAACCTACCTTCTTTGGCTAACCGTAGAATAATTAGCATTTTATTCATTTTTAATCCTATTAATGGTGATATTGCTTCATCAGAATTAATATCGCGAGTAATCTTTGTCGTTCCATCTAGACTAACCCGTAGTTACCTTCCGCTTGCTCTTCCCCTATGTAGATATAATTTTGCATTTCATGACTCTTTTAGAGTTTTATGCTATAACTATAATAGATTTCATCATAGCGCTAACATTGCTTTACATCTTAAAACTCTACTACTAACCTACTTAATTAATAATTAGACTGAATTTAGCTTATAGTAATTAATTTAAATTTGTTTATTCCACCCGTTTCTTTTTTATGCCAGATCCTTGCAGTGCGAATCGTGTCGTTCGTCCTGTAACAGCGCCTCTCAGTAGGTTGGGCGCAAGGAGTGTTTTTTGGGATCCGCGCGTAACAAGCTTTGGCTTGGTATCGATTGGGTCACTTGAATTTTGCCCTATTAAGTTGTTTCTTGAATAACTTCTATGTTTTCAAACAATTACTTCCAAATTGAGTCAATTACACTGTAGTTACTATTATGCATATCAAAATTCAAGGCTCTAGCTTTATCATTACGCATTGATCTTTCGATTTTAGGGGCGGAAAGGGGCAATGCAAAAATTAAAAAAAAAACTTGATCTGCGTGCTACAATAACACGTGTTTGACAACAAATATCCTTGATTTAAATATAATAGTACCTGAGGTCTAGGTGTTCATACGGACGGACAGACATACGGACATGGCTATATCGTCTCGGATATTGAGACTGATCTAGAATATTCTTACTTTATGGAGATGCTTCCATCTGCCTGTTACTTACATTTTTTCTAACAAAATAATTAGGAACATATATTTTTTAATGCATACATAAACTAAGACACCGTATATTGATTTATAATGTATTTAAATTCATATTAAACTTACCAAATGCTTCCAGAATTGTGTTAGCTTCTAAAATTTGCTGCTGAATCCATGAAGAAACGTTAGATGTTATTGCGCATAAATATTGTAAAACAAATTTAGTCGACTCCGTTTTTCCAGCACCAGATTCTCCTGATATTAGGCACGACTAAAAAAAATTTTTTTTTAGTTTGTTGGTTGTCATTATAATGGTGGTTAATTAATTAATTTGTCTAATTTAAAATCGACTATGTAATATCCTTTTCAGGGTATGTAGTTATTATCTTATACTTTTTTGTTCATTTTCATGAAGACTTAACGTTGCAAAATAGTTAATGTTATATTGTTCCAAAAAATTAAAATAACAAGTAAGAAAGCTACAGTCGAGAGTGCTCGACCGTATGATACCCGCAACCCATTTCCAAAAAAAAAAAAATATAAATGATATTTAAACAACAAATATACTGAAACTTGTGGTTTGTTTGTATATATTTGAAAATAGCGGGTAAAAATCCACAATACCGACATGGTCACACTGTCAACTAAACAAACAAAGCGCGAGCAGCTGCAAGTGCATTTTGCATATAAAATTGATTCTTGAATAACTTCCTCGTTGGTGATAGCAATCATAGGTGGCGCATCCACTGATGCTAAACATAAAGTGTGCGCATTTTCCGCTGAGTGCTGGGTACTGAAATCAATTTCCACAACTCTGCCTGGACAGTTGATCCATATTGGAATGAAAGATCCCAAAAATATCAAGCAAACAATATTTATATTTTTCTAAAGGTTGTTGGGCAAATAAAATTAGACTCTGTACTTCTCATTATCCCATATCGGCTAGATAGTAGCGGGCCAATGTACTAGAGTGCTCACCAACAAGTTTGTCTATATTTGGACGTTAATGTATATAGTATGCACATTTAAGTGTCCAAGCGATAACAAGCCAAAGCTTGTTGCAGACGCAGGATGAACGACAGGATTCGCATGCAAACGGGACAGATTCGGGCATGCCAAACAAAAAAACAAGTAAGAAAGCTACAGTCGAGAGTGCTCGACCGTATGATACCCGCAACCCATTTCGAGAGAATACAAAAAGCTTCAATAATATACCACAGAATATACTGAATTTTGTTTTTTTTGTATATACATATTTTTAAGAAATCCATTAAATACCGACATGGTCACACTGTCAACTAAACAAAAAAAAGCGCGGGCAGCTGCAAGTGAATTTTGCATATAAAATTGATTCTTTAATAACGACCTTGTTTTTCATTCGATCTCAACCAAATTCACAGGAATCATTGAGAATATAATTATTATTATGCATACCAGGTCTATTATGCTCTAGGTCTATTATTACGGATTTTACAGACTTTTGGGGGCGGAAAGGTGTTCATACAGACGGACAGACGGACATGGCTATATCGTCTCGGCTGTTGACACTGTTCAAGAATATATATAGTTTAGGTGGTCGGAGATGCCGCCTTCTGCCTGTTACATACATTTTCTGTTGGCACTACGTTATAATACCCTTCTACCCTATGGGTAGCGGGTATAAAAAATTGTAAGGATCGCGCATAAAATAGAAACGGAAAGAACGAAAACACATTTAAATTTATTACTATAAGTTAATTTTAGACTAATTATTAATTATGTAGGTTAGAAGTAAAGTTTTTAGAAGTGTTAACGGTAGAAAGTACATTATGATGTTGAAGATAAATGTTTCAAATTCAAAATTACCCGCCAAGTCAGAGGGCGCATTAAATATCATATCGATTGTATCGAATCAAAACATAAACACATAGCCTAAAAGCTGTCGAAGAGAGTAAATAAACAAGAGTTTGAGTTTCGAGAAATATCGTTTATTTACTGGCCTAAATAACTAAATAAGTAAAACTTATAATAGGTTATGGGCCCAGGAACGTTTTGTTCAGTTTAAAGTAAAAGAAAAAAGTAAATTTTGCTCGATTACGATGGATTTGGCGAAGCACGTCACGAAGCCCTCAGGCGCGACCGATTGGCCGATTTGGAAAAGAAAAATTAGGGACCTGATAGATTATCACGACCGTGCTCTCGACGCGTTGGACGGAAAGATCGTCAAACCGGATCCATTGCCAGAAGGTGCCTCAACAGCAGATGAAAAGAAGCACAAGGAGAAGAGCGACTTTTTTCGTAAGGCCAACAGCTATGCAAAATCCATGATTACCACTGCGGTCACGGACTCGGTGTACCAGAAAATCATGGACAAGGAGACAGCACACGATACGTGGGAAGTCCTGAAAAATCAGTTTGAAGCAACAGCGAAGAACCAGGTATTCAGGATATGCAACAAGTTTATCGCTTTCTCTTGGAGTCCAGTTAACGATGTTTCAACCCACATAGCAAAATTGCGTAGTCTATGGAACGATTTAAATCAATCTTTGAAGGCTAAAAATGAAACTGAGCTGCCAGATTTGATACTTGTTTGTAAAACGCTACATATTTTGCCGAAAACCTTTGAAATGTTTCGTCAAAGTTGGATGCTCTTGACAACAGAAGAAAAAAATACTTTTGACGAATTAACTAATCAAATTGTCATGTTTGAGAGAAATTTTAGAACTAACGAAAATGACGAAAAGGAAAGCCCTCCTGGCTTTCCACTGCAAAATAGGGGCATCGCCAGGATTCAGGAGCATCTGCTCGGAGATTCGATACCTGCCGCTACTGCAAGAAAAAGGGGCACTGGATCAGGAACTGCCAGGAACTACCAGAATGCTGAACAAGGAAATTGTGCAAAACCAACGTTAACTCTCGTCTCAGTCAACAATGGCGTGTTTGCAGCAGAGGCAAACTCAGAGGTCGACTGGTGGATAGACAACGGTGCAACCAAATACGTTGTGAAGACTGCGAAATATTTCGAGCATTTTGAGAAGTTTGAGAATCCGAGTTGGATCAGAGCAGCTGGAGATGAAACCTTGTCAGCTTTGGGCCAGGGCACAATCAAAGTCAAAACGATTGTCAATGGGAAAATTCTTTTTCTTTCTTTGAAAAATGTATGGTTTGTTCCCAATGTAACGAAGAACGTGTTTTCAGTTTTGGCTGCCCAAGACAATAATCCAAGTAGTCGTTTCGAGTCGTCAGCAACCGAGTGCACCCTCAAAATAAACGACAAGATTGTCCTCGTTGGAGCCAGAAAAGTTGGAGGAATACTCTACAGAACAGCGATGGAGCACATACTTCCAGAACGAAACGTAGATGTCAACGTCGCAACTTCAGGAACTTCAATTCTCCAACTCTACCACGAGAGATGGGGGCATCAGGACAAGAACCACACCAAGGACATGCTCAAAAGAGAAATGGGCATTCAAGTCAAGCTTGAGACTAGCTTTTGCGAGCCTTGCATCCTTGGAAAGGCGCATCGATTGTCATTTGGAACGAGGAAACCAGCGACGAAGCCAGGAGAATTGATGTCAGGCGATGTTTGCGGCCCATTTGAGGATTATTTTAATTTTGCATATAAAATTGATTCTTTAATAACTTCCTTGTTTTTCATTGGATCTCAACCAAATTCACAGATCTAAGAATAAATAATTTTTATGCATACCAAAATTCAATGCTCTAGGTCTATTATTACGGCTTTTCCAGTTTTTTGGGGGCGAGAAGGGGCGTGGTAAAATCTAAGACAAACTTGATCTGCGTAAGACATACACGAAACCACTTGAGCGTATTGAGTCTGTTAAAGATCTAGCTATTCTGCTCGATCCCAAACATAAATTTGACAAGCACATCTTGGCTATGACTAATCGTGCAATAGGTGTCCTTGGTTTCATTAAACGTTGGTCGAAAGAATTTAATGATCTCTTCATCACTAAAACTCTTTATACTTCTTTTGTTTGACCTATTCTTGAATATGGCTCTAGTATATGGTGTCCCCAACATAAGGTTTATCATTAAAGAATAGAGTCCGTACAAAAACAATTTCTTTTGTTTGCCCTTCGGGGTCTTAACTGGAATGCTAACACTCCTTTACCTTCCTATCGTAGTAGACTTTTACTTATAAATCTTTTTTCCCTTTCAGTCAGTCAGTCAGTCTGCATTTTGTTTTGGAAACCATTAATTACCAAAGAAGTGAACTCCAGTAAGTTAGTGGTAGTAGATCTATATTTCATAAACCCATGCTGACATGGGTATATAATAGATGTACAATAATGTTGTAACTGTGAGGTTATTAATTTCTCAAACAGATTCGGAATAGCAGACAATTTTGATATTCCTCTATAATTCTCGGCATTCGATTTGTTTCCTTTTTTTATGGAGAGGAATAATAAAAGATTCCTTCCAATAGTTTGGAAAAGAACATAACTCCATTGACAAATTAAAAAGAATGTATAAAGGAATTAATCAAGCCTCAGCACAATGCCTTAGCACATATGCTGGAACTCCATCTGGCCCTGGTGAAAATACAGGCTTTAGAATCTTTAAATTATTAAATAGTGAACTTTTAGTAATTAATGGTTTAAAAATGCAATGTGCGTCATTTATCTGATACGGATATGGCAAAACCAATCGATCGTTTTGAGATCTATATGAAGTTTGAAAAAAATCAGCAATAGACTGATTGGCGGACTGTTTTCTTTTTTAAAAAAACCAGTCGATGGAAGCGACTTTCTCGACATTTTATTTTAAAGGTATGTCAATTACCGTGAACAGGACGCATAAGTCGAATGACGAGCTTAATGTAGTATAAAACAGTTCACTTGCACTATCAATGTCCCTACACTCGCAAAGGGGACACTAGTCAGTGTTCGACAGGATCCGAGAGAGTTCATTGAAATCCGTGTTACGAAAATGACGCACGTGTTGCAATCTCGTAGTAGAGTATGCTACACGAGTCTCTAGGTTCGTCAACATTTTTAAGGTAGGATGATAAGTATCTTCAGGAAGGGATAAAGGTTTAGATCGGGAGACAGATGTAATGGAAGGATCCAAAATAAAAACCAGTTCAGGCATTCTATATAATGAATTTGGGATTGCATTGATTTGACTCAATGACATTCGATGTCCCTCTTTGTAGCAATCAGACGTGTTTTTTTGTTTGCCCTGCAATTTATCGCTTTTTGTATCTAACAACCGGTGTTTAATACATTTTCTTTAAAGTAATTACTTTAATTGTTTGCTACAACGCGTATCTATCCTGTGATAGTGCATGTTATTAGTGTTTTATCACATAATAGTGAATTACATTTGTGCTTATTTTGAACTCTGTTTATTTCTACATAAACTGAGTTCAAAGTTTTGTTGTTGTGTTAAGCATTAGATTTTGCGTGTCTACTCTTTGTGCTTTCCTTCCCGCTCGCAGTGTGACGGTTTCTCTCTCAACAACTCTCAGTTGACAGTATTCCGGTAGTGGCGTTCTCTGCTCTCACTGCTTGCTCTACTGTTTTGTTGTTGTTAACATATTTCTGTTTTGAATCTGTACAGTGGGCATAGTTCCTTTTATTTCAAAGTAAATTTTTTTTAATTTTGTAAATTTTTAATTTGTTTTTTTTTTTTTTTATTTTTATTTATAATGGATGGCAAAATTGTGTGTTGTCTGAAGAGTTTCCAGAAGCAGATCACGGCTTCGCAACCCAGTATGGCCTGCTGGCTCTGTGATAACGTAGTACACGTAAAGTGTGTAGGTTATTCAGGGCTAGTTGCAGATGCCATTGCCAAGAGAGCTGGGCTTAACTGTTGTGCGTCATGTCGAGAAGTTGAGTGCGAAATGCGGATGCTTATGAGGCAGACACGAGTTGGGTTTAATAATCTGATTGGTGGCTTTCATATGTTAAACGGTCAGTTTAGTGCTTTGAATTCCCAGTTCAATAGTTTGAAACTTATGGCTGAGTCTCCAATGCGAAAAAAATCAACTTCTTGTGACTTACAATTATCCAAATTCTTACGTCTACCATCGACTGACCCACCCACTCCGTTGATTCGACAGTTAATCTCGTTTGCTACCCCAGTAGCAACAACCGCTGCGGAAAGCATTCCCATTAGGGAACCTGCTCCACCGACATTAGTAAACACCGAAGTTGTGTCTGAATTATCCACGGTTGTCACTAGAAGTAGAGGCAAGACGAATCCTAATCAAAAAATTTCTTCCGCACCTCCTCCAACTGTCGGATCACCGACTTTATTAGGTTCAAAGATAATATACCAAATATTACCCCTTTGGCTCCTAAACCACTTGTGGGGGTTCCACCAATGAAACAGATTTTTGTTTCAAGGCTTGCCCCTGATCTCACGTCAGATGACGTAAAGGCTTTTATTTTAGCCAAAATTAAAAATGCCAATCCAAAAGTGGAAAAATTTAAATTTGCTTATGATAGACAATTTGCATCATTCAAGATCAATTTCCCACCTTCACTTTTTGAAACCATATGCTCACCAAGTTTTTGGCCAGAGCATTTGCTGGTAAAAGAGTTCAAAGCCTCCTTTATTTTCTGTCGTGGCTCCGAGAAAGCAGATATTCATTTCTCGATTATCTGCCGATACTTCGTGCGTGTCCATCTCAGCTTATATCGCCACAAAATCCACGGCATCGGTAGCCATACAAAAATTCAATTTGTCAACTCCTCGGCAAATTGCATCATTTAAATTAACTGTTCCTTCCGACTCATTTCCGTTATTGTGTGACCCGAGTTTCTGGCCACCTCATATGGTGATACATGAGTTCAGGCCAAAGAAACGTAACATCATCCCAGTAAATTTTCAACCTAATATCACCTTAGTATCACCTTATAGTAAAAGAAAAAAGTAAATTTTGCTCGATTACGATGGATTTGGCGAAGCATGTCACGAAGCCCTCAGGCGCGACCGATTGGCCGATTTGGAAAAGAAAAATTAGGGACCTGATAGATTATCACGACCGTGCTCTCGACGCGTTGGACGGAAAGATCGTCAAACCGGATCCATTGCCAGAAGGTGCCTCAACAGCAGATGAAAAGAAGCACAAGGAGAAGAGCGACTTTTTTCGTAAGGCCAACAGCTATGCAAAATCCATGATTACCACTGCGGTCACGGACTCGGTGTACCAGAAAATCATGGACAAGGAGACAGCACACGATACGTGGGAAGTCCTGAAAATCAGTTTGAAGCAACAGCGAAGAACCAGGTATTCAGGATATGCAACGAGTTTATCGCTTTCTCTTGGAGTCCAGGTAACGATGTTTCAACCCACATAGCAAAATTGCGTAGTCTATGGAACGATTTAAATCAATCTTTGAAGGCTAAAAATGAAACTGAGCTGCCAGATTTGATACTTGTTTGTAAAACGCTACATATTTTGCCGAAAACCTTTGAAATGTTTCGTCAAAGTTGGATGCTCTTGACAACAGAAGAAAAAAAGACTTTTGACGAATTAACTAATCAAATTGTCATGTTTGAGAGAAATTTTAGAACTAACGAAAATGACGAAAAGGAAAGCCCTCCTGGCTTTCCACTGCAAAAAAGGGGCATCGCCAGGATTCAGGAGCATCTGCTCGGAGATTCGATACCTGCCGCTACTGCAAGAAAAAGGGGCACTGGATCAGGAACTGCATAAAATGGAAAAAGGATGGACGTCCGAAGCCGAACTACCAGAATGCTGAACAAGGAAATTGTGCAAAACCAACGTTAACTCTCGTCTCAGTCAACAATGGCGTGTTTGCAGCAGAGGCAAACTCAGAGGTCGACTGGTGGATAGACAACGGTGCAACCAAATACGTTGTGAAGACTGCGAAATATTTCGAGCATTTTGAGAAGTTTGAGAATCCGAGTTGGATCAGAGCAGCTGGAGATGAAACCTTGTCAGCTTTGGGCCAGGGCACAATCAAAGTCAAAACGATTGTCAATGGGAAAATTCTTTTTCTTTCTTTGAAAAATGTATGGTTTGTTCCCAATGTAACGAAGAACGTGTTTTCAGTTTTGGCTGCCCAAGACAATAATCCAAGTAGTCGTTTCGAGTCGTCAGCAACCGAGTGCACCCTCAAAATAAACGACAAGATTGTCCTCGTTGGAGCCAGAAAAGTTGGAGGAATACTCTACAGAACAGCGATGGAGCACATACTTCCAGAACGAAACGTAGATGTCAACGTCGCAACTTCAGGAACTTCAATTCTCCAACTCTACCACGAGAGATGGGGGCATCAGGACAAGAACCACACCAAGGACATGCTCAAAAGAGAAATGGGCATTCAAGTCAAGCTTGAGACTAGCTTTTGCGAGCCTTGCATCCTTGGAAAGGCGCATCGATTGTCATTTGGAACGAGGAAACCAGCGACGAAGCCAGGAGAATTGATGTCAGGCGATGTTTGCGGCCCATTTGAGGATTATTTTAATTTTGCATATAAAATTGATTCTTTAATAACTTCCTTGTTTTTCATTGGATCTCAACCAAATTCACAGATCTAAGAATAAATAATTTTTATGCATACCAAAATTCAATGCTCTAGGTCTATTATTACGGCTTTTCCAGTTTTTTGGGGGCGAGAAGGGGCGTGGTAAAATCTAAGACAAACTTGATCTGCGTAAGACATACACGAAACCACTTGAGCGTATTGAGTCTGTTAAAGATCTAGCTATTCTGCTCGATCCCAAACATAAATTTGACAAGCACATCTTGGCTATGACTAATCGTGCAATAGGTGTCCTTGGTTTCATTAAGCGTTGGTCGAAAGAATTTAATGATCTCTTCATCACTAAAACTCTTTATACTTCTTTTGTTTGACCTATTCTTGAATATGGCTCTAGTATATGGTGTCCCCAACATAAGGTTTATCATTAAAGAATAGAGTCCGTACAAAAACAATTTCTTTTGTTTGCCCTTCGGGGTCTTAACTGGAATGCTAACACTCCTTTACCTTCCTATCGTAGTAGACTTTTACTTATAAATCTTTTTTCCCTTTCAGTCAGTCAGTCAGTCTGCATTTTGTTTTGGAAACCATTAATTACCAAAGAAGTGAACTCCAGTAAGTTAGTGGTAGTAGATCTATATTTCATAAACCCATGCTGACATGGGTATATAATAGATGTACAATAATGTTGTAACTGTGAGGTTATTAATTTCTCAAACAGATTCGGAATAGCAGACAATTTTGATATTCCTCTATAATTCTCGGCATTCGATTTGTTTCCTTTTTTTATGGAGAGGAATAATAAAAGATTCCTTCCAATAGTTTGGAAAAGAACATAACTCCATTGACAAATTAAAAAGAATGTATAAAGGAATTAATAAAGCCTCAGCACAATGCCTTAGCACATATGCTGGAACTCCATCTGGCCCTGGTGAAAATACAGGCTTTAGAATCTTTAAATTATTAAATAGTGAACTTTTAGTAATTAATGGTTTAAAAATGCAATGTGCGTCATTTATCTGATACGGATATGGCAAAACCAATCGATCGTTTTGAGATCTATATGAAGTTTGAAAAAAATCAGCAATAGACTGATTGGCGGACTGTTTTCTTTTTTAAAAAAAACCAGTCGATGGAAGCGACTTTCTCGACATTTTATTTTAAAGGTATGTCAATTACCGTGAACAGGACGCATAAGTCGAATGACGAGCTTAATGTAGTATAAAACAGTTCACTTGCACTATCAATGTCCCTACACTCGCAAAGGGGACACTAGTCAGTGTTCGACAGGATCCGAGAGAGTTCATTGAAATCCGTGTTACGAAAATGACGCACGTGTTGCAATCTCGTAGTAGAGTATGCTACACGAGTCTCTAGGTTCGTCAACATTTTTAAGGTAGGATGATAAGTATCTTCAGGAAGGGATAAAGGTTTAGATCGGGAGACAGATGTAATGGAAGGATCCAAAATAAAAACCAGTTCAGGCATTCTATATAATGAATTTGGGATTGCATTGATTTGACTCAATGACATTCGCTGTCCCTCTTTGTAGCAATCAGACGTGTTTTTTTGTTTGCCCTGCAATTTATCGCTTTTTGTATCTAACAACCGGTGTTTAATACATTTTCTTTAAAGTAATTACTTTAATTGTTTGCTACAACGCGTATCTATCCTGTGATAGTGCATGTTATTAGTGTTTTATCACATAATAGTGAATTACATTTGTGCTTATTTTGAACTCTGTTTATTTCTACATAAACTGAGTTCAAAGTTTTGTTGTTGTGTTAAGCATTAGATTTTGCGTGTCTACTCTTTGTGCTTTCCTTCCCGCTCGCAGTGTGACGGTTTCTCTCTCAACAACTCTCAGTTGACAGTATTCCGGTAGTGGCGTTCTCTGCTCTCACTGCTTGCTCTACTGTTTTGTTGTTGTTAACATATTTCTGTTTTGAATCTGTACAGTGGGCATAGTTCCTTTTATTTCAAAGTAAATTTTTTTTAATTTTGTAAATTTTTAATTTGTTTTTTTTTTTTTTTATTTTTATTTATAATGGAAGGCAAAATTGTGTGTTGTCTGAAGAGTTTCCAGAAGCAGATCACGGCTTCGCAACCCAGTATGGCCTGCTGGCTCTGTGATAACGTAGTACACGTAAAGTGTGTAGGTTATTCAGGGCTAGTTGCAGATGCCATTGCCAAGAGAGCTGGGCTTAACTGTTGTGCGTCATGTCGAGAAGTTGAGTGCGAAATGCGGATGCTTATGAGGCAGACACGAGTTGGGTTTAATAATCTGATTGGTGGCTTTCATATGTTAAACGATCAGTTTAGTGCTTTGAATTCCCAGTTCAATAGTTTGAAACTTATGGCTGAGTCTCCAATGCGAAAAAAATCAACTTCTTGTGACTTACAATTATCCAAATTCTTACGTCTACCATCGACTGACCCACCCACTCCGTTGGTTCGACAGTTAATCTCGTTTGCTACCCCAGTAGCAACAACCGCTGCGGAAAGCATTCCCATTAGGGAACCTGCTCCACCGACATTAGTAAACACCGAAGTTGTGTCTGAATTGTCCACGGTTGTCACTAGAAGTAGAGGCAAGACGAATCCTAATCAAAAAATTTCTTCCGCACCTCCTCCAACTGTCGGATCACCGACTTTATTAGGTTCAAAGATAATATACCAAATATTACCCCTTTGGCTCCTAAACCACTTGTGGGGGTTCCACCAATGAAACAGATTTTTGTTTCAAGGCTTGCCCCTGATCTCACGTCAGATGACGTAAAGGCTTTTATTATAGCCAAAATTAAAAATGCCAATCCAAAAGTGGAAAAATTTAAATTTGCTTATGATAGACAAATTGCATCATTCAAGATCAATTTCCCACCTTCACTTTTTGAAACCATATGCTTACCAAGTTTTTGGCCAGAGCATTTGGTGGTAAAAGAGTTCAAAGCCCCCTTTATTTTCTGTCGTGGCTCCGAGAAAGCAGATATTCATTTCTCGATTATCTGCCGATACTTCGTGCGTGTCCATCTCAGCTTATATCGCCACAAAATCCACGGCATCGGTAGCCATACAAAAATTCAATTTGTCAACTCCTCGGCAAATTGCATCATTTAAATTAACTGTTTCTTCCGACTCATTTCCGTTATTGTGTGACCCGAGTTTCTGGCCACCTCATATGGTGATACATGAGTTCAGGCCAAAGAAACGTAACATCATCCCAGTAAATTTTCAACCTAATATCACCTTAGCTCAAGCTCCCACTGTTAATAAAACTAACACTAATGCTTCAAAAAACTAAATATTAATCCTGTTCAGCTTACCTCCCCTATTCGTATAGCCTATCAAAACGTAAGGGGCATTAAATCAAAACTATCTAAAGTCTATCTAGATAGTGTTTACTGAAACTTGGTTAAAGCCAGAAATTTCTAACTTATCTCTCTTAAGTAATAAATTTACGTCTTACAGATGTGACCGTTTGTCTAGAATTGGTGGTGGTGTTCTTATTGCTGTTGATTCTTATCTTAAATCGGAATTAATCTGCTCGGAGTCCGGCATTGAATTTGTCGCCATTAAGACAACGTTTGGTCAAACTTCAGCCTATATCACTTGTTCGTACATCCCACTTCAATCTGATATTTCTGTTTATTTTGAACACTTATCTATTTTAAAGTCCATATCCTCTAAACTACTAGATAGCGAATCTTTGTTTGTGCTTGGTGATTTTAATTTACCAAATATATCTTGGTCTGCTGAAAATAATACTCATGTTCCTTCTTTTCCGCCTGAATTTCTAAATGACCTTCTTGATCGTTCTCTATCACAAATTAACCATATTTTCAACTGTACTAACCGTCTTCTTGACTTAGTATTTGTATCAGATCCTGCTTATGCCTCCGTCCGTAGAATTGACCCTCTTGTAGTTCCTGAAGATTTTTATCAACCAACTTTAGAGTTGTCAATTGAACTACCGATTTCTGAGCACATTGACAGTAAATAGACCACTTTGTTTTAAAAATGCAAATTTTTATAAATTAAATGACCTCATCTTAAATTATGATTGGTCTCTTTTTCATGATTCCATTAATTTAGAAGGTGCTTTGACTATTTTTTATAATACGTTACAAAATTTTTTTTGTCCAGTGTGTTCCTCGTAGATATCCATTGAAGTCTAATAGGCCACTTTGGTTTTCTCGGGAATTAAGTGGATTACAAAACCTAAAGTCACGATATTTCAAAAAATATCAACGCACAGGAAATTCTTCTGATTTCTTGCGATATGCTATTGCTAAATCGAATTTCGTTTCACTTAATCTTTTACTTAATCTTCCCTCATTAACTAATCGTCGTAGCATGCTTGGGGTTATGTTTATAGTCAAACTACTAAAGGGTGAAATTGATTCTCCCTACCTGCTTAGGCATATAAACCGTTCTGTCCCAGTTAGACATACACGTAACTTCACACCTTTATCCCTTAACCTATGTACAACTAACTATTCTATTCATGAACCTTTTCGAGTTCTCTGTGCTGACTACAACAGACTCTACTGTGTTTTCAACGCCGATGCATCTCTTATAAATATAAAAATTGTATTGTATCATTCTTAGCTAACAATAATTAGCAACTAACATGGTGTTGGAAATTACCTGATTGGGTTTTTCCTGGGTTTTCCCCAATCCATGCAGTGAATGCTGGGTTAGATTAATATTGCTTAAACACCCCCAGAGATTTCATATTTTAATTTTAATTGAATTATTTTTTTTTCTATTTTAAACTATAAAAATATTTTTAATCATAATGTTACTCTTTTAGTCATAATTATATTAATTTCTTCAATGTCGACTGTTCATAGTCGACTTTAAATAAATAAATAAAAAGCCAAAGTTAAAAATCGGACTCCGATTGGGCTTTTATCAAATGGACCTGTACAGTCTCAATCTTAATCTTCTTCTTCATCTTCAAAAAACTAATTTCATCCTTTCCTATAACCTATCAAAATGTGCGTGGTTTGCGTACTAAAATAAATAAGCTATGCGTCGACAGTTTCACTTTTTCTACTGATGTAGTTGCGTTGAAATATTGTTTTATTTTAACGCCAAATCCGAAGGTAGTGCGAAAGACATTGTTGCAAAGTCTCCGCTTACCAACGACGTTTCAGGATCTGCCTGGATGGGTTCGTATGACCGAGAATTGGGATTGCCTGTTGAATTCCTTGTGTTCTTCCCAATTGCCACGATTAACGTTGGCGCTGTGGGAATAGTCGCTCGCTAACAAGTCCGAGATTTCGATATGGAGAGATATGAATATCTTCCTTAGCTAAGGAGGGCAATGAAGATGCGAAGCCAGATTCTCAAGCTGGAATAAGAGACCATCTTCCGCCAAGAGTTTTCGACGACTCGAGTGCCGGACAGTGTTTATGAGCATAATATTCTACAATCCACCATCAGACATTCAGACGTTCCAAACGATACTTTTCCGTGACTCCAAAGGTGAAATCAGTGATAACGAGCTCAGCGTGGTGTCATTTGAAGTCATTTCTGGCACTTGGAGTTCTGCTGCTCATAGATGTGAGATGTGAACACCCGGTTTCCATGTGAGCAGGCTTTCCATTACGGACTAATCGACAATGGGCTTACAACGATGGAGTTTCATTCTTAAGGAGCATCTTTTTATAGCAGACTTTCTGATAATTGAGAAAGCTAGCGAGTCTTACCAATCGTGATGAGCCACTCTCTTCCAACCTCACTGCTGTCAAGTTCCCAGCAAGGTTTTCACGATGTATAGTGAGAAGAGGGTGCTCCATCTAATGTATTCCGACAATGGCAAAACATTAGTGGGAGGTTCCCACCTTCACACGAATAAACAAGTAAGAAAGCTATAGTCGAGTGTGCTCGGCTGTAAAATATTTTTTCGGCTGTAAATTATTTTTTTTGGGTATATATTTGAAAAAATCCATAATATACTTACATGTCTCACTATCAACTAAACAAACAAAGTGCGAGAAGCTACAAGTGAATTTTGCATATAAAATTGATTCTTCCTCGTTTTTCATTCGATCTCAACCAAATTCAAAGAAGTCATTCAGACTATCATTGTTATTATGCATACCAAAATTTAATGCTCTAGGTCTATTATTACGTACAGTACAGAAAATGTATGTAACAGGCAAAAGGAGGCATCTCCGACCCCATAAAGTATATATATTCTTGATCAGCGTCAACAGCCGAGACGATATAGCCATGTCCGTCTGTCCGTCTGTCCGTCTGTATGAACACCTAGATCTCAGAGACTATAAGAGCTAGACCAAAATTGGGGACAGTACTCCTATAGGTCCTACGCAGATCAAGTTTATTTCAAAAGTTGGATGTCACGCCCCTTTCCGCCCCAAAAGTCTGTAAAAGCCGTAATAAAAGACCTAGAGCATGGAATGGTATGCATAATAGTAATTATTATCTCAATGATTCCTGTGAATTTGGTTGAGATTGAATGAAAAGCAAGGAAGTTATTAAAGAATCAATTTTATCTGTACTTGCTAATTCTGATATACCTGCCGATCGAGTTCGTTGCTTTCGAAAGGCAAACTTTCCCAAATTAATCCAACTTCTTAATGGAATTGATTGGTCTTATTTGTATTCCTGCACTGACATAAGTGCCGCCGTCAACTTATTCTATAATAAATTAAATCTTTGCTTTGATGCCTGTATTCCTTCTTATTTTCCGCATAGGTCTAATAGGCCTCCTTGGTTTTGTAAGCAACTTTCTAACCTTAAGAACCTCCTACTCTAACGCGCCCTATCCTTACAGTCTGTCTCGGTCGAATTGTATCTGAGTGAGGAGTCTCTGACTCGATATCTTCAAATGGTTAAGCCGGTGTTTTCGCCCGGTTCGGATGGAGTTCCTGGTTGTGTACTTCGGGACGGAGCCGAGGCTTTATGCAGACCGTTGCTGAAATTATTTGATTTATCACTTGAGTCATCGACTTTTTCCTCTTTATGGAAGGAGTCTTTCATTATTCCTCTCCATAAGAAGGGAAGTAAGTCTGACGCCAAAAACTATAGAGGGATATGTAAATTGTCTGCTATACCAAAAGTTTTTGAGAAGATGTTAACAAGACATTTACAACATTTATGTAGTTCCATTATTTCCCCCTAGAAGCATGGGTTTGTGAAACATAGATCCACTGTTACTAATCTTCTTGAGCTTTCTTCGTTCGTTAACCAGGGTTTCCTTAAAAACGAACAAACTGACGTCATCTATACCGATTTTAGTAAAGCCTTTGACTCAGTACATCATTCTCTTTTGTTATATAACCTTGACTTAATTGGATTTCCCAATAATTTGATTTGCTGGATTTCAAGCTATCTCAGCCAAAGAACGCAAAAAGTTTCTTTTAATAATTTCCTTTCTAATACATTCCGAGTTATCTCTGGAGTTCCCCAAGGTAGCCATCTCGGTCCCTTACTTTTCACATTGTTCATAAATGATCTACCTACTGTTTTGACACAATCTCGCGTACTAATGTATGCAGATGATGTTAAAATATGCCTGCAGTACAGGGATTGGCCATGCCATATCAAGTTGCAGAGAGATCTTGACTCTTTCCAGTCATGGTGCAAAGTGAACTTGTTAAATTTAAACTTTTCTAAATGTGTTGTCATGTCCTTCTATAGAGTTAATCCACATTTGGCCTCTTACTTACTGAACGGTAACGATCTAAAAAGAATTACTGCTGTTGATGATCTAGGTATTCTCTTAGATCATAAACTTAAATTTGCAGACCACATTTCTAGAACGGTCAATAAAGCTACGTCTGTACTCGGTTTCATTAAGAGGTAGTCAAAGGAATTTGATGACCCTTATATTACTAAGACCCTTTATACATCACTTGTTCGTCCGATTCTGGAATATGGTTCGTGCGTATGGTCTCCACAGTATTCTGTGCACCAAGATCGCATTGAATCTCTTCAAAAACAATTTCTCTTATTTGCTTTGCGTGGCTTGAACTGGAATGTTGAAGTGAGATTGCCGTCATATAGTAGTAGACTTCTTTTAATTAACCTACCTTCTTTAGCTAACCGTAGAATAATGCTTGGCATTTTATTTATTTTGAATCTTATTAATGGTGATATTGACTCTTCAGAGTTAATATCGCGACTAACCTTTTCCGTTCCATCTAGACTAACCCGTAGTTACATCCCGCTTGCTCTCCCCCTATGTACATCTAATTTTGCATTGCATGACCCTTTTAGAGTTTTATGTTATAACTATAATAGATTTTATCATGTATTTTCTAGCGCTAACACTGCTTTTAATCTTAAAACTTTACTACTAACCTATTTAATTAATAATTAGACCGAATTTAGCTTATATAAATAATATAAAAAAATTTGCATTCCACCCGTTTATTTCTTATGTCCGATCCTGAATTTCTACTTTATGCTATCCGCGTTTTTTTTTGCATGCCCGAATCTATCCTGTCCGAACGCGAATCGTGTCGTTCGTCCTGCGACAGCGCCTCTCGGTCGGTTGGGCGGGAGGAGGGTTTATTGGGATCCGCGCGTAACAAGCATTGGCTTGGTATCGCTTGGGCCACTTGAATGTGCATACAATGTACGTCAACGTCCAAAAAAAAAAAAAAAAAAAAAAAAAAAATAATAATATGCTAAATTCAGTTGCAGCTGCCCGCGCTTTGTTTGTTTAGTTGACAGTGTGACCATAACGGTGTTGTGGATTTTTATTCGCTATTTTCAAATATATACAAAAAAGACAAGTTTTAGTATATTTGGTATATTTTTTGTGAAAATATCATTTATGTTTTTTGTTTTCTCTCGAAATGGGTTGCGGGTATCATACGGTCGAGCACTCTCGACTGTAGCTTTCTTACTTGTTTATTTTGAAATCGTCGATCAACATCAAAATCGATAATTTTACTAAAAAGAACATCTCTATCCCAAAAACATTAAGCCAATTTATTTATTTTTTAAACAGTGATTAAAGATAATTAGAGTAATTATTTCGGAAAATCACTCCTTTGCCAAGGTGATCATATTTAGGTTGTGTGAAAATTGCAGCAATTACCAATTACCGTTTGGGCTGTGTGAATATACTATATACAGTCGCTCACACCTTATTTCGTGCAAAGGAAATGTCAACTTTCAAAGTCGAATATCTTTTCCACCAGGAGGAATTTGATAATAATTTAAATGCAGTTTTGTTTAGTAGATATTTATTATATATGTAGGTACTTCATTGTTTTTCCTTTTTTCTAAATAACACTTAAAACTAACAAAAACATAAAATATTTGCATATTTAAAGTCACAGCTTATTTCGTGCAAGGAACTTGCAATTAAAATGGTTTACTAAAACTAAAAAATTAAAGCCTAGTGTGACCTCGTTTCTGTTTAATGACGTCTTTTAAACGTGATTCCATCGATGAAACTAATTTTTTAGTTGTCTCAATAGGGATTTTGTTCCATTATTCTATAAACGCTTTTTTAAAGTCATTTTTATTAGATATGGACATGGACCTCTTGCGAATGGCATGATCGAGAATGGCCCATAAATTCTCAATAACATTGAGGTCAGGTGACTGGGCTGGTGGAATAATAACGCGCGGACAATTCCAGATCAACCTGGACTGCACAATAGCCGATTTGTGTTTTGGGTCATTATCCTGGTAATATCTAAACCGCCCTTTCAAGCCCAGATTGCCCGCACTTTAAAAGAGATTATCTTTCAATATTTGCAGATACATAATTTTGTCCATGTTCCCATCGATGAAAACTAAATTTCCAACTCCTGAAGCCGCCATCCAATTCCAAACCATCATACTCCCACCTCCGTGATTTACCGTTGGTCTTAAATGCTTGTTTTGGAGCTCTGTATTCGGTTGTCTCCAAACATACTGCATTCCATCCGACCCAAATATATTAAATTAGACTCATCTGCAAAAATAACTTCGTTCCAGTAGTTCATAGGACGAGTTACGTAATCCTTGGCTAATTTAAGTCTGCATAGCTGGTTTTTCTTATTTATAAATGGCTTCTTTCGAGTTACTCGACCATTATAGTTCGATCCCGAAGTAAACGGCGGACAGTTTCTACAGAACATTTCTTCCCCATTTTATTCTCCACCAAGGATGTCAATTTTGGAGCCGATAATTTGGGGTTGACTTTTGTTTTGCGGACGATTCGTCTTTCCTCGGTCTCATTGAAGTTTTTATTTGGAACGTTTCGGCCCTTATCTGCCACCCGATTTTCCCGGACATAACGTTGAGTGATATAGTACACTGTACTGAGGCTTAATTCAACCATCCTAGCTATTTCCCGCTGAGTGCTCCAATTTTTAAAATGATTTAGGACTAATTCCCGCTTTTCGATTGTGGTACTTGGTTCCATTTGCAAAATTTCAAATATAATGTATTTGTAGTGTGACCAGCTATAATTAAATATCAGAAAAAATTGACAAACAATATAACCAATAGTATTCATAAAGAATTTTCCATTTTTAAGCCCCAATTCCAAAAATAAAGTGCATCCAAAAATCTTGCACGAAATAAGCTGTGCCTTTAAATATGCAAATATTTTATGTTATTTTAAGTTTTAAGTGTTATTTAGAAATAAGGAAAAACAATGAAGTACCTACATATATAATAAATATCTGCTAAACAAAACTGCATTTAAATTTTTATCAAATTCCTCCTGGCTCAAAATATATTCGACTTTGAAAATTGACATTTCCTCTGCACGAAATAAGGTGTGAGCCACTGTATGTAGTTGGATCAGTATCTACAAATTACAGCTGCTAACCCTATTTTATTAAGGTGGCAACGCTGAGTCACACAACACAGTCTGGCAACTACACACACAGTCCTATGTGCGTGATTTTACACATAGGGACAAAAACAGTCCTGTGTTCGTGCGTTCAATAAAAAGTTTTAAAAAGTAAAAGTTTGTGGATACGAAAGGGGCTCATTATTCGTAATTAAACAATTCGTTAAGTTGTTTAGTTGGAGGAGGAATTACAATAGTAAAGCCAAGAAGTGCCGAATTCAGTTGAAAGTTGTCTCAAGAACTTTCGATCGGCTCCCGAAAATTCGAAGAACGTCGACAAAACTGCATAGTTTTTGCTAAGTTGAGCAAAGCAGAAAGACCCTTAGAAATTTCGAGCAGGCGTTTATGTTGTTATCGAGTTAAGAATTATGCCGCCACATAAAAAACAGGCGACAGTCAAAAACGACTTTGAAATGAAAGAAGAAGATGAAGACTGTGCAGTTGCAGAAACAGCGCAGCGCATAATGGCAGAGATAATGTTAACAGGATGATGAAATAAATAAAAATTTGCAGCAGTTAATACAAATAATGTCATTAGAAGTCGAAGTGGCTGATAGTTTTGGAAAAATTGTTAATGATTTTGACGGTTGTTCAGTGCCCATATTAAAGTGGTTTCAAAATTTGGAACACAACTCCGTAGCTTATGAGCTTTCAGATAAACAGAAATATGTTCAAGCCACGGCTAAAATGTGTGTGAGTATTTGTTACACATGAAGAAGTTAACAAGTACAGGTAACGTAAAAGAAGCTGCAGTGTTGTGCCATATTGTAAACGGCCTGCATATAAACAAGTAAGAAAGCTACAGTCGAGAGTTCTCGACCGTATGATACCCGCAACCCATTTCGAGAGCAAACAAAAAGCTTGAATGATATTTTAACAAAAAATATACCACCGAATATACTAAAATTTGTTTTTTTGTATATAGATATTTTTTTTAAATCCATTAAATACCGACATGGTCACTCTGTCAACTAAACAAACAAAGCGCGAGCAGCTGCAACTGAATTTTGCATATAAAATTGATTCTTTAATAACTTCCATGTTTTTCATTCGATCTCAACCAAATTCACAGGAGTCATTGGGAATATAATTATTATTATGCATACCAAAATTCAATGCTCTAGGTCTATTATTACGGCTTTTAAATTTTTTGGGGGCGTTAAGGGGCGTGGCAAAACACGTCTTTTCGCACAGGTAGCGCGTTTGTTTACGAATCTTTTGAAAAAATGCCGTTCACTATTGAAGCAAAAAAGCATCGGAGGCAGAATTGAGAAAGCATAGTTATATCTTGGAAATCAAGTGTGACCGATAACTACAAGATGAAGGGTTGTCTGCCCTTCAAATAAGGTGCCGGGAATGAGTTATTGGTCGTCTCAAAGATGATGAACAACGCTAACGAAACTTGTCATTTTGCCGCTCGTAAGTTCTCAGGATCAATCGATCAATACTATCGATAATCGAAAAGCTGTCCACAGAATGACCGTGAAAATGGTTTATGCACTCTTCGACCCACTCTTCGCCGTTCGAAATTATGATCGGAACTAAAATGTAGAATAATATGGATGATCGTCTATTACAGCTGTTGAACCAAGAGCTTGTATATCAGTTCAATGAAGAACGTCAACAGTTGCGCGCTGAAGCCAAGCGCAACATACAGAAGGCTCAGTCGAACTATAAAGCGAATTTCGACAATAGACGCATTGCTGAGAGTGTTTATAAGCTGGGTAATCTGGTTGCTAAAAAGCGGATTCAATTCGACGTAAGCTAGCAAGCGAATTTCTTGGTCCATATAGAATCACCAACGTTAAGTGCAATGGCTGATACGATGTGGAAAAAACAGCAGCAAACGTCAAAGGACCTAATGTCACGTCAACGAGCTGTGACAACATTAAACTGTGGAGATTTGTGGCAGAAAACGAAGATCAGGATCAGGATGGCCGAATGTAAGATGGTATCATACAGATCAGCTGCTAGCCCTAGTTTATTAAGGTGGCAGCGCTGAGTCACCAACACAGGCTGGCAACGACACACACAGAGCATATTCAGAAGTCGTGGCGAGAAGTTTCAGCAAGTGGTCAGCAGATCTCTATTTCACAATATTGTCATAAAAATTGTAATAACCAAACATATTTAACTAATAACCTAATAGGATATAATAAAAACTACTATCAATATAATAATATTACATATGTACATATATAGACTATTATTTCGATATGTGCTTTCGTCAGTGTACGTTTTTCCATGGCGTCGTTTTAAAACTGTTTAGTGATAAAAAAAAACACTAAATAGTAATAATATCGCTATTTTTCAATTAATTACGCGATCAAGCATCGCATGCATTGATCGCAACCTTATTTTATTCTTAGCTGCGACAACCGGATCATCTTTGTCATAGCGTTCCAGTTTGATGGACAGTTGAGATACCCTTCTGTTGAACATCTGTTTTGTCACCAATCATTGTTACTGCGTTGCTTGTTCTTAGATTTTGAATCGCACCCCTTTTTGGTTATGGTTTGACGCAATTTGAATCAAGGTGTTAAATTAATTTGTATTATGGTTTTAACGATTGGAAAACTGATTTTAAAGTATAGCTAGTATTTTTACCATTGTAGTTTTTTAGGAACTGAGCAAAATGGCAATGAAGTAGTTCCAAATAACATGGCTCTCATATCCAAGAATTCTTTCCTTTTTAAGGTCAAGAAGTTCCATAAGAAGCATTGAGCTGGAGCGTCGATTTGTACCTGTTTAAACATTTAGCGAATATCTCCATATTAGTGTTGGGCTGCTCATGAGTGAGTGAACAAAAAAGAGTTGTTCACTAAACTGAGTGAGTGAACATGTTCATTCCCATTTGTTCTTAATTGTTCACTTGCTCACTTTTGTTCACTTGCTCACTTTTGTTCACTTGCTCTTTTTTGCTCACTTGCTCATTTTCGCTGACTTGTTCATTTTTGTTCAGTTGTTCCATTTGGCTCATTTTTGCTCAATTACTCTTTTTTGCGCATTTTTGTTCAGTTACTCCGTGCGAAAAAATGAGAAGGTGGATCAACGCACAAATGAGTTTTTTTGAGGGCATTTTGCGTAGATCATTTCGCGTTTTTGTTCAACTCTGCGTTTGTTTTCATTCAAATTCTTACTTCTGATTTGCCGCGAAATTTTGTTGAGCTTTTAACTATGTCATGCATCAGAAAATTCAGTGATATTTGGAACCATTTTGAAAATTTGGGAAACCAACAAGCCAAATGCAAATTTTGCAAATCAGTACTAAGCTGCAAATCGCAGAGCAATCTGAGCCGGCACCTCAGAAGCAAGCATCCGGCAGCATTGGAGCCCGTTGTCCGGCAAAATGACGAGGAACCAACCACCTCCACCTCCACTGCGCAGCAAAAGATAACATCATATGCTCATAGGCCTGCTTCGCAAAGCAAATTGCAGTGCATCGATAAGCAAGTGGTGCGTATTAGAATTGAGTAGTGAGCAACTGATCAATGAGTAGTGAACAAGTGAGCAACTGAGCAATGAGTACTGAAGAAGTGAGCAATAAGTAGTGAGCAACTGAGCAATGAGTACTGAGCAAAATGAGTGAGTCGACTCTTTTGAAAAAAAAGAACAAGTGAACATGTTCATCCAAATGAGCAGTGTTTACACAACACTACTCCAAATACTGCTAACATGTGCAATCGAAATCGTATCGAAATTCCAACTATAGACATTGACCTGTATGGGCCAGTGAGAAGGTTATAGATGAGAGACGTGCCATTGCACTTGCGTTGCATTATATTTAAAAAATATCGTATCAGTGATATTGTCATTTTAGAAAAATTTCAAAATGATTTTTTAAATATTAAGAATAAATATCGATATATAGAGTATTTATGATATTTAAAAAAATTTGTTTTTGTATTTTTAAGATCAGAAAGCCTTTAGAATTCTCTTTCTTTCTATTTCATTATTCGTATACATTACTCTCTATTGATTCTAATGACCCACATCAATTCATTCAAACAAAACTAACAACACAAATACTTTTTATTAAGCTATTATTACTTAAAGCAACATACTGTTTAAGTAAGTTAAAGTTTTTTATTTATTATTATTATTATTATTTCCAATATTGTTTCGCCAGTGACTTTAAAAATACACGCTTTGTTACGTGCCTATCAGTCATAAGGCTGCGTGAGTCGCACACCACACATTTAATTGCCGAAGCCATCCTCTCTGAGGATACCGAGCTACCTGGTATTATCAGATACCAACTTAGACAAAAGTGGCATGGTCTGCTGTTGCGAAGTCCAAAACTGTATTGGGTGAACATCCCAATGACTGAATGCTCCGATTGTGAGCCTCAAAATAACTTTCTCGGCGGTTGACTTGTGCTTTATCCAAAATATCGGAAAATGCAAAAAAAAAATGTATATATCGATATTACGGCTTAAAATATCATGATAAAAATATATATTTTTTCGCAAATATATCGATATTTTGATATTTCGATATATTTTCGACAACCCTACATTGCACTCAGCCGCTGCCAAGTCCGAATCGAACTTTTCCAGGATTGCTTGTGTTGTTTACAGCGATATGTGGCAAGTACCTGAGTCTTTATAAATAACATGATATGCTTTGTTCCGCAGTAATCATTCAAAGCACTTTAGTCGTTGGATGGCCGTAGGTTTACTATCTAGCAGTTTCCCTGGTCTTGATTCCCATGCAATATTACCTCGTAGTGATTAGGCTTTTAAAGATTTGATGATTCTGCTTTTTATATTGCTAGCTGATCTTAAGATGACAGTGTCTTATCGATTTTCACAGTACAAACAGCACAGTTTCCGATACTAAAATGTTGTTTCATCATCTGCTGTAGATTTATATCGCTTACTTGGCAACAAATAAAATGTGCTGTGTTCATGTCGGTCTGGGCAGGTACATGTATTACCCAATCTAACTTAGATTTTGATAGCATGGGGCTATGTTCATTTATAACAGCACGTATTGTAATCAAATTTGCAGTGGTTGCTTGTCTTGCATTATAAATTTTAACAAATTGTTTGGCACGAACTCCATTAGCTTGTTGTAGTTTAATTGTTGGGAAAATAAATTCTAATCGTTTATGTCTTCAACCATTTGAATCGTTTTCGTATCTGCTTTAACACGTTCATTAATGCCTACTTCCTGAGTCAAGTTCATATCCATGATTTTAAATGCACTTCCTTCATGCAAGAATGCAACAATTTTCTTGAAGTGCTTTTTGCCATGTACTGAGATTGGTAGCATTTTTAGTGAGTACCTGGTTTTGTTTTTGGTCACATATCCAGTGAAGCTTGAAGATATTGGCATATTTGGCTATAGGGACGCTTGTGCTATAAGTAATTATAAAATTGCTGCCAATTGTCAATTATTCAAGTAATTGCATGGGCCTTTTTTAACACAACAGTCGTTTACCATGTTTTCTAGTGGGGTTTCAAGTTGAATCGACTTTGGCTGCTCCAAATATGATGACTACTTGATTATCGTTAACTTTTTGAAGACTTTTTTTGCGAACATTCAGCTAGCTTGTCGAACATGCAGAGCGAAGTGCGAACATTTTGGTAGCTTGGCCATCACTATAGCTAACCGTTTCTGTGTGTCGATTAGCATATTCATATTGTCAGTATATTCCAATGCAGAGCTTAAGCTATGGAAATTGCAGTTGAATTCTTCGTAGCCAGAAAATTGCTTGATGATCTTTACTTAACTGGCGTTTGAAATTGAAGTTAAGTGAAGTTGAAGTGTAGCCTTTGAAAGCTGCTGCTTAATTAATGTTGCCGCATCTAATTGTACATTGCAAAATGCGCATCAATGCAGCTGAAATATGCTCCAGTGCCATATTTAAATCGTTTTTGATAGTGCTCCCTGCGAGTTCAGCTAATCCGGTTGGAAGGAACACTATGTGAATAATATTGATTATATTTTTTATATTTAAATTAAAGGTTATTTAGTTTCGACATGTCGTTTTCCCAGAGCGTCGTTTTACATATGTAAGTGTTTCCATCATATCGATATTATTCATTGAATTACGCGATTAGTTATAGTATGCGTTCATGGCATACTTATGTCTTTTTTATCTATAACATTTTCAATAGTGAACCTAAACTCTAAGATCAAGGCACTAAGTCAGAAGTCTGCATTTGGAAAGAGAATCTAAAGAGTTGCATAAACGTAACAGTTCCCAAAAGCAATTCCCGACATGGTAATCGTCAAGGAAGAGACAATGCTTATCAATAAATGGCCGTGTTTTAATTATTTGCCACAGCATTCATGGAAAGCACGCGCGATGGAAATCAGACGATTGCGTGGAACTCAGTCGGCGAGGATCTGCTCTACAAGCGCAACGGGAATATCGCTTATGCTGTAAGGAGCGCGTACCTACGCCTAAAAAAATCGCAATATAGACTATAGACGCCTAACAGCACCCTAATCCTCCCAAGATTGGTGAGTAAATCGAGAACTACCATCATTGTAAGGAAAGATTTGCATGCTCATCTTCTGCATAGTTGACGCACGTGTATATACATTACGTTTGTCATCTACGGTTGTGAGACTTGAGAGACAGGAAGCACGCAGGTGTTGCCAGGCTCCTGCTAACTCTTAACCTAAAGAAACTATGGTGTATATGGTGTGACGTTGGACGTTGACGTACATTGTATGCACATTCAAGTGGCCCAAGCGATACCAAGCCAATGCTTGTTACGCGCGGATCCCAATAAACCCTCTTCCCGCCCAACTAACCGAGAGGCGCTGACGCAGGACGAACGACACATGCAAAAAACAAGTAAGAAAGCTACAGTCGAGAGTGCTCGACCGTATGATACCCGCAACCCATTTCGAGAGAAAACTAAAAATTTAAATGCTATTTTAACAACAAATATATCAAAAATATACTGAAACTTGTGTTTTGTTTGTATATATTTGAAAATAGCTTGTAAAAATCCACAATACCGACATGGTCTCACTACCAACTAAACAAACAAAGTGCGAGCAGCTGCAAGTGAATTTTGTACGATTTGTACCAAAATTACATGGTATATTAAGAGTCAAGCGCAGATGGGTTAGTAAATTACACAACATTACACAAAGAACTTTTGGAGTTATACGCGATTTACATAAAAAAAAAACTCTAGATTAATGCTTCTTGTGGGCGAAAGGGGCGTGGCATCAAACTTTTGAAATAAACTTGATCTGCGTAGGGAATGCAGGAACCTTTATGCCAAATTTGGTGTCTCTATGTCTTATAGTCTCTGAGATCTAGGTGTTCATACAGACAGACGGACATGGATATAGTTAAGTTATAATACCCTTCTACCCTATAGGTAGCAGGTATAACAAATTTGGCAGGAGCGGTTTCTAGTTATAATGACGAAAAACCCGTAAATATAATTGGGATACGTCCGATTACTCTCAGATCTGTAGTGGACTCTACACTACGGAAGATCAGGAGTGGATCTCATACTCTTTACTAAGAGCAACAAGATATCGCGTTGGTCCTAAAAGAGAAAAGTATCTAATCATAATGGAACGGACGTAACCTGAGGCGCTTCTCTGCATGACTGGTGTTCTTCGAACGACGAAAGCGCTTAAAGCAGGGGTGCTCAAACGCTGCTTACGACGGAGCAAATTTCAATACATTCAAATGAAAACACCAACACTAGTAAAGAAATTTATTTTTTTATTTCAATGAATACACTGAAAAAATTAAGGAGATACATTTTTATAAAAAAGGCAATTATCGAGTTTCCGCTAAAGTTTTCAGCTTTACTAGAAAATGTAAAGGGAAAACAGTTTAATTTGAACTTATCCCGCCAGTATTAGAAAGAAAAGAAGTTTACGAAAAAATAGTTGAACTGCTTCACAAATTTGCATGGGTGTACAGGTCTACATCAATTTAATCCTTTTTTACATGAGTACAAAAAAAAATGTTGAATAGGAATTTCGGGACACTATGATCATATCCTCGGTGTGTGAAAATTTCAAACATCGAGGCTTTAAGCATTTCGGCAGTGCGTTGAAAGTAGTACCAGTACTTTAGTATGCAGTAGTAGTAGTACTATGTATAGTACTATATAGCATTAGTAAGTATTTGATAAAAATATTTTAGTTACCTGATTTATTTTATCTTCAACAATGCTCCTATATGCAGCTTCAGCAAGAGCAAAAACGTGAGGATCGGCAACTCCCATTTTGGCCTTGTGATACTTGTATACATAGTCCTAAAATTAAACAGATTAAAATAACTTTAGTCTAAAAGGCAAACAAACAAAATTATTAATTCTATATTACTAATGACAGTTCACAGTTACAGTTACCCCTATGAATTAAACAAGACGATAAACCGATAAATTAGGCCTATATGATCTGTTTAGACAAACACAGTTTCGGTGCAATTATCTTTAAAATAAAAAGCTTTTAAGTTCACTGTACACACGTTCCCTCTAAATAGTTTATCCTTATAAACTTCGTCAACATAGTAAGCGGAATCTATCCAGTACAATTCCTGGAGCAGTCATGAAATAATAATATTATTGTCGACTTTGTAGATACCTGGGGTTTTTGCCCGCGATACATATTCACATATGCTTGCAAATAATAAGAAAGCTACAGTCGACAGTCCTCGACTTTAAAATATCCGCTGTTAATTTCGGGAGAATACAAAACACTTATGTGAACAAAAAATATACCATCGTATAAACCAAAAACGCTTTTTGTATATATAATTGAAAAAAATCCAAAAAATATCGTACAATAAAACAATCGTACGCTGTCAATAAAACAAAACGAAGCACGTGCATCTGCGTGTGATTTTTATACCCATAGAAGGGTATTATAACTTTTAGTGCCAACAGAAAATGTATGTAACAGACAGAAGGAGGCATCTCCGACCCCATATATTCTTGATCAGCGTCAACAGCCGAGATGATATAGCCATGTCCGTCTGTCTGTATGAACACCTGGATCTCAGAGACTATTAGACAGAGGTTCCTGCATTTCCTACGCAGATCAAGTTTATTTCAAAAGTCGGATGCCACGCCTCCTTCGCCCACAATATGCATAAATCTTTAAAAAGCCAAGTTTTTTTTATGTAAATCGCGTATAACTCCAAAAGGTCTTTCTGTAATGTAATTAGGTAGGCTATCTGTGCTTAATACTCTTAGTATACCCTGTCACTTTGGTACAAATCGGATAAGAAGAGCAAAAGTTATTCGTTAAATTATTTATCAACATTTTTGTGCCCAATGCATATGGACGTTTTAAGTGAGTGAGAGATTTCAAATTTGGTGACAGCATTCGTGTAGGTCTTACGCCGATCAAGTTTGTTTTAGATTTTTGCCACGCCCTTTTAAGCCCCCAAAAACTGGAAAAGTCGTAATAATGGACCATTGAATTTTTGTATGCACAATAATAGTAATAGTCTCAATGATTCCTGTTTTGGTTGAGGTCGAATGAACAACAACGAAGTTATTTAAGAATCCCTTTTATATGCAAAATTCACTTACAGCTGCTCGCGCTTTGCTTGTTAAGTTGACAGTGTGACCATGTCGGTACGTTATTGATTCTTTTTCAAATAAAAAAGAATTGCGGGATTTTTTTTTTTATTATTTTTTGGTTTTTTTTTATTTGTTTTTTATGACTCATGCCCAGCTCTTGACAGATACTACGGCTGCTACTATGCCGGTCTTTTTCGACCAATTCAGCGATTTTATCGCAAGTTTCGACGACGGTCCTTCCGGAGCGTGGCGCTTCTTTGACCACCTCTACAACAGAGCGAAAACGTTGAAACCATCGTTGTGCGGTGAAAATGGAAACTGTATCGAGTTATTTTATTCTCGGCTTGAGATGCATTTTTGCCTTTATCGTACTAGTACTGTAAAATATGCCGTATTTTCTCTTTATTTTGCTCTATGTTTGCGGCGCTTTATCTCACGAACGACTTAAAAGAAACGACAATCAATCAACGTGAAATGAGCTTTCCAAAAATGTATTGCATGACCCGATGCGACGAATAAAACTAGAACTACGCGCTTTCAGCGTCAACTAGCGAAAATACCGCAAGACTTTTTTGACAACCTAATATATCTGTCAGAGAGTATGTAGTGCAGCATCCCGACAGGTATGACCATGGGTTGTGCTGGTATACTAGATATACTAGATACTAGTTTTGGTGGAATGGGGACTCAGTTTGCGAACTGAGGCCGAGTGTGGCTTGCTAGGTCTGGTCTCTGTGTTTTTTTTTCTTCCGGTTTTGAGCATGGCGTGAGATGGACGCATGTGTTATCGTTAAAAGGACAATTATGAGCAACAAAGGCATCGAAGACTCGCTGCATTCGCCAGAATTGGGTTCAGATCAACAGTGACCGAACGATCAAGTAACCGAAAATGACGACTCACAAGAAGATGACTTAAGTTCTCCAACATATACAAAAAAATACAAATTTCAGTATATTCTTTGGTATATTTTTGAAGAGTGGTTCATCAACGCTTGCAACACATTGCTCAACCTTTAATAACTAAAAGTTTATTATTTAATAATTTAAACGTTCCATAACATGTTTATTGTTAAAAAACTAACTTTTAATTAGAGCTTTCTACTTCTCGGATGTATTACTATAGCATTTAGCATCTGCTGTGTCTTTGCTCATACGATCTGTTGTCTATCCTTACTGAGTCTATAAGGGCTTCGGTGGACAGTTTTATTGGGGAGGAGATGGCGTAGAAAAGCACCATCGACACGAGAGTGTGGACCTTGAACCCTCTGCAACGGAGTCGGAGTTTGTGTTCATAGGCTTAACAATGAGGGATACCGAACTAACGTTTGCGTCAGAGAGGTTCAGCGACCACCCATCAAGAAGTCGCAAACGTAAAACGCAAAACCAAGCTCAAGACCGTAGTATTCGGTCAGCAGTCGGAGCCAACCCGACGGTGGAAGTCAAACCTTCCACGTCGAAGTTGGTAGAAACTAAGAGACCAAAGTCACCACCAAAAAAATAAATCATCGAGCAAACAGCTTCCAACAGCTACAGCTCCAGTAAAGGAAATAACACAAATAAAGCAATCAAAAAATAGTAATAGTCAGCAAATGACAGAGGTCGGACGAATCGGCGAAGGCTATGGAAATCAAGCGGATGTGACCAGGAAAATCCTGGCCGGCACTGAACCGATGTCAACCACACTGGGCTGCATTATGACGTAGATATAAACCGAAGCATACACCCGAACTCTTACACTTCAGAAAGGACCAGACAAGCTTACTAATAGGAGTCTTAACGAGAAACTGCTACATTGGCCACATGGATCAACGGTACGGGGGATCCCAACAAGACTCCTGTCGCAGCTGTGGAAATGAAGAAAAAACCTGCGACTGCTCGCACTTCTTAGAAATAGAACTCAATTGCTGGGAAATCATTTCTTCGATGAATTGGGCAGTCTGGCGAGTATGCGCTTGTAGAGCTTGGCACTATTTTAAAACCCTACTTGGCTACCGTAGCTTAATAGGTAGGTAGTCCAGTAGTTTCCATATCGAAAGTATCTTTCCTCCACTAGCCTAGCATCCCTTCCCAATCGTAATTATTTCTCGTGTACTTCAGACATCACAATGGACACTGAGTGCTCTCCACCCTGCTCGATCTACCTACCTACCTACCAGTTACAAAATTGTTCAATAATGTCATATTTCTGTGACTGTAAAGAAATTTGGCTTATTTTGTTAATGAATTAATCCAATCACATATATATTTTTAACTATTAATTGCAAACATGTAAGTTACTATCATTAAGATACCTTAAATTTAATTTAAATTGCGTGGCACAAATGTGGAATTTGATTCTCAATTGGGTTGTCATTTATAGTTTTTAGTATGCTGTATGCATAAAATGCTATTAAACTGTTAATTTATATAACTTAAGAAAAATCTCTGTAAAATGCAATTTTAATGTTAGTTAATAAACTTATGAACCCGTCAGCGGCTACGATAGCGTAAAAAATACATATATAGGTGGTATGTTCATAAGTGAAAAGTAAATAAAGCAGATATATTAAACTCAATGTAAAAGAAAAATTCGATTCAGTCTTGCAAGTTATCATGTCTAATTCATATCAGCTCTTACTGGACAAACTTCAGCAAGTGATAAATAAAATTTAACATTCATTTTGTTCACAATCACACCTTACTTAGTGTAATTATTTCTTAACCAAAGTTATTTTGGGTCTGGCCTTTGTGCCATGCTATCTCAAAACGGTCGACAAATCAATGATTTCGCGAGCATTGCCGGACAATGAAAATAGCTTTGCGACCAACGAGAAATAACTACACGATATCGTTTGCGCTCTGTAATTACCTTTTTGGGGTTAGGGACTTGAGGATCTTTACGAATCACCAGCCGTAAAAATTGGGGTATCTGATGCGCTATCGGAAAATACTGTTAATGCCTTAGATAAAATAAAATATAAATACGATACGCAGATTTTTAAAGCACGAAAATATTTTTTAAATATTTATAAAACTTGTTAAGTTTTCTAAAAAAAAACAAGTAAGAATGCTACAGTCGAGAGTGCACGACCACTTCGAGAGAAAACAAAAAACTAAAATTATATTTGAACCAAAAATATAATGTCAGTATATTTGTTTGTTTGTATATAGTTGAAAAAAATTCATAACATACCGACATGGTCACACTGTAAACTAAACAAGGCGCGAGCAGCTGCAAGTAAATTTCGCCTATAAAATTGATTCTTTAATAACTTCCTTGTTTTTCATTCGATCACAACCAAATTAACAGGAATCATTAAGACTATAATTGTTTTTGTGCTTTAGGTCTATTATTACGGCTTTTACAGGCTTTGGGGGCGGAAAAGGGCGTGGCAAAAATCTAAGAACATCTTGATCTGCGTCAGACCTACAAGGCTGGCTAAATCCTCTGACTGAACCCTCCACGAGGGTGCCGGCTGGGCAATGGATACTGCATCGTCTCGGGCTTATGAGACCTTGCAGTTTCTAGCTAAGGGACTGGGCCCAAGCTTTTTAGATTCATTCTGGAAAGCTGAGGTCCAGGACCATGGTCAGAGGTACTTGGCAGCAAGTATAAAATGCATCATGAATCCTTGGATTCAAGTATGGAGGCAAATACGGAGGAGTCAACTCGGGCTGGGATGTCAGCCCAAACGTCGGTGGGAAGTGTGACCGCTACCACCGGCGGGCACGGGGAGGAGAAATCCCCTCTGCGTGTCGCCAGTGGTCACGACGGTGGAGTGGACAAACTCCATCGATAAGAGTGTGTGGACCTGGAACCAACTGCCATGGAGCCGGAGTTTGTGTTCACAGGCTCATCGGTGACGGAGTCCACTGTCGGAAAGTATTCGAGCTCTTATTCAGCATGCACAGATCAAATCATTGGGTGTGATGCTAATGCCCACAACACTTTTGGGGGGCAAAGACACCAACGAGAGAGGGGAGTCGCTGCTTAAATTCGTGATGCGCACTAATCTTAATGTGTGTAATCGGGGTAGCCACCCCACCTTCCGCAATAAGAACCGAGCAGAGGTAATAGATTTAATTCTAGCGACCAACAGCGACTCCCTCTCAGTAGAAGACTGGCACGTATCCACGGAATGCTCCTTTTTGGATCATTACAGGATAGTGTTCGAAGTGGGATGGTCCAGAGAGGCAAAGGCGCCCTTCAGGAATCCACGAAAAGCAAACTGGGTCAAATACTCAAAGCTTGTTAGGGAATCTATTATTCACCCAGTGGGAAGGCTAGACAACCCAGACAAGTTCAAGGAATCGACCCGAAATTCACGGACACTCTATGTAAGGCCTTCATCAAATCCTGTCCCATCAGCCGTCCACCGAAATCAAACCGCAACAAGTGGTGCACTTCGGAACTCGGCCAGATACGGAAGCAAACGAGAAGTCTTTACAATAGAGCTAAAGACGGAAATTGCCAGGTAGACTGGAATGCCTACCATCACAGTTTCAAGACCTTCAAAAGGAAATTTAGGCGGGCAAAAAGGGATTCATGGTCTTATTTAGTGAAGAACTAACCAACACCACTGAAGCGTCCAGATTTCGAAGGTTGCTGGCGAAAGATCCACCCACACTAGGGCTGCTTTGCAACTCCGATGGCACATTCGCTAAGGACAGTCAGGAATCTCTACAACTTCTCATGAACGCACACTTTCCACGCTGCTTACAAGCTGAAAACGAAAATGAGATCTCCACCTCTCACATAAACGGCGAGCCGGTAGGAAACGTGCCTCATGAGAGCCAAGCCCTAATCGACGAAATTGTCAACACAGAAAATATAATCTAGGCTATCAAGTCGTTCCACCCCTACAAATCAGGAGGGCCGCATGACATTAGACCGGTCATGTTACAGATGATATGCTATTAGAGATCTTCAGGGGATGTCTCCTTACGGGATACATTCCATAAACCTGGAGAGAAGTGAGGGTGGAATTCATTCCCAAGGCAGGAAAGATAAACCACTGCTCAGCAAAAGATTATAGGCCCATAAGTCTCTCACCGATTTTTTTATTAAAAACACTAGAGAGACTTTTCGAACTTCATCTCAGAAGTAAGCTAATGCCTCACACATTTATCAAGTCCCAACACGCCTACCTCAAATGTAGATCAGTCGAGACGGCTCTGCTCGAAGTGGTTAGCACAATTGAAGGCACATTGCAAAGGAAGGAGCTTACGTTAGCGGCATTTCTCGACATACAGGGAGCCTTTAACAATGTCAGGATCGAGTCTATAACGGCAGCACTTGTCAACATGGGCTCACACCCGACCATCACTCGATGGCTTAGCAACATGCTTCGCCAAAGAATGATAAATGCCCAACTTTGCGCCTCGACTATCTGGAGAAGGGCAACCAGGGACATCCCACAAGGGGGTGTGATATCCCCCTTGTTATGGAACATTGTCCTAAATGACCTTCTTCTCAAACTGAAGTACAAGGGCTGCAGAGTGACTGCTTATGCGGACGACCTGGTTCTAATGGTAACTGGCAGATTCCTGCCAACAGTCAGTGAGTTACTGAACGCCGCTCTAAGCGAAACTCTGCGATGGGCAGAACACAACGGTCTTGGGTCCAACCCAGAAAAGACCGAACTAGTTCTGTCCACTCGAAGATATAAAATACCGAGCTTTAAGCTTCCGACACTGGGAGAAACAGAGCTCAAGCTATCAAAGGAAGCAAAATACCTTGGTGTAATCCTGGACTCCAAACTCTCCTGGAGGAGAAACTCGGAGGGAAAAGACTTTTGGTAAAGAATGGGGATTGCAACCGTACATCCTTCACTGGTTCTACACTGCAATTGTCAGACCTATACTGACGTATGGGGCTCTTGTATGGTGGGAGCAAAGTTCAGAGACTAGCATGCTTGGGAATAACAGGATTTATTCGTTCTACCCCCCAAGCAGCGCTGGATGTAATGTTAAATCTGGAACCCATCGGAGTCTTCCTCAAGCACGTGGCAGCAAGGAGTGCGGTCAGGCTTCACGACGAGTGCCACCTTAAGCCTGGTGCAGGTCACAACTCCATTTTACGCACAGTTGTATTAACTGTGGCTGCGAAACGACTACTGGGTACCAGAACATAAGTGGGATGACAGGTTTACAGCTGAATTCACTGACAGATCCGATTAGCAACAGGAATCTTCTTTGAGGCAGAATGAGTTGTTAATCTACACAGACGGATCAAAGACGACAGAAGGCGCTGCATCGGGGGTCTTCTCCGAAGACCTTGCCAAGCTTTCCTTTCGTTTTCCTGACTGGTTTAGTGTGTTCCAAGCGGAGATTTACGCTGTTTGGCAAGCGACCAATTTTATACGGACACTGGCCGGAAGCCCGAGGGACGTGTCCATCTCCGTTGACAGCCAATCAGCGATAAAAACACTCGCATCGAACACCATTAAGAGCAAACTAACCCGAGACACAGTGATGTCACTCAACCTATGCCAACCACACTCTATCAGACTTGTCTGGGTACCTGGGCACATGGGAGTACCAGGTAACGAGGCGGCTGATGAATGTGCTCGGCTGGGATCAGCGTCATCAGAAACTCTCGCGACGGACGATATAAAGAGACCTATTCAGCACGTGCTTTCTTACTTGTTTTTAATCATATTAATGGTGAAGAATCAATATCGCGACTAACCTTATCCGTTCCATCTAGACTAACCCCTAATTACAATCCGATTGCTCTCCCCTTTGTAGATCTAATTATGCATTGCATGACCCTTTAGAGTTTTATGTTATAACTATAATAGATTTTATCATGTATTTTCTAGCTGTAACACTGCTTTAAATCTTAAAACTTTACTACTATCCTACTTAACTAATATTTAGAAAGAATTTAGCTTTTAGTAATAAATTTCAATATTTTCATTCCACCCGTTTCTTTGTTATGTCCTTTCAAAATAATAGTTTATTCTATTTTATGCTATCCGTGTTTTTTGGTCGGGAGGAGGGTTTATTGGGATCCGCGCCTTACAAACATTAGCTTGTTATCGCTTATGCCCTGAACTTAAAGTAAACGTCGGGCAGTGCGGCCATAAGTTCACTTTAGTTTGCAGGAATTATATATTATGTAAATACAAAATGAATTGAAAAATAAAACCATTGAGTGCCAGGGTTATGCCGATGACATATCCTTAGTATGTGCGGGCAAATACGAGCACACGCTATGTGAAAGAGGAAGTGGGACTGTACATTAACCCATCCAAAACCACAATTGTTCTATTCACAAACCGCTATAAAATGAGGTCGTTGACGCCGATTGTTATAGGTGGAGCAACTATACCGATTGCCAAAGAAGTCAAGTATCTAGGTATAATACTAGATCAAAGACTAAACTGGAGGGGGCATGTTGAACATGTTGTGAAGAAAGCAACGGATGCACTCATGATCTGCAGGGCACTCGCAGGGAAGAGTTGGGACCTATCACCAAAAATAATGAGAGCCAGGATGTACCTCACTATGGTAAGACCCATTATCAGTTATGGTGCGGTAGTTTTGGGCCAGACGCGATGAACGAGCTAACACTAATATGCAACTGGATAAAGTCCAGAGGCTGGCCAGACTTGTCTGGGTACCTGGGCACATTGGAGTACCAGGTAACGAGGCGGCTGATGAGTGTGCTCAGCTGGGGCCTAATCAGCACGTGCTATCGGAACTTAGTTAACACTGGGCAGCATCATAAGGCTGCGAAGTGTCAAAAGCACTCTACCCAAGCGATCAACCAAGCTCTTAAACTTTACAAAGAATAAGATAAGGTTACTGACAGGAGTCTTAACTGTGGAGGTGGATTCCAACAGGACTTCTGCAGCAGCTGCGGAGATGAAGAGGAACCCGAGAGTGCCCAGCATCTTCTCTGCGACTGCCCTGCACTTCTTAAAAAGAGGCCCAAAATTCTGGGCAAGCCTTTCTTCATTGAACTGGGCAGTCTTGGAAATATTCGGCTGGAGAACTTGGCGCTTTTCCTTAACCCTACTGGCTGGTTCCAGAGGCTACCGCAGCCCAACAGGACTGGCCAGTAGCACGCAGACATAATAAAAACAATCAGAGTTTACCTACAACATCCCAACAAACCCTCCCACTCCCTTCTATTCCTACAGTTCACACATATCAGACATCACAATGGACCAGATGGTCTCCGGGTGCTCTCGACTCCAGTCGAGCAGTCTTTTCAACCTAACCTAACCCAAGACCTACACGAATACTGTCACAAAATTTGATATCGCTAGGTCATTCTCACACTTAAAACGTGCATATACATAGGGCACAACTATTGCGATAAATAATTTAACAATTAACTTTTGTTCTACTAATCAGATTTACCAAAATTAGAGGGTATAATAAGAGTATTCAGCACAGATGGATTATCAAATTACACATCATTACACAAAGAAGTTTCGGAGTTACATAAATAAACGTGACTTGTTCTATATATCGTCTCGGCTGTTGACACTGATCAGTAATATATATACTTTATGGGGTCGGAGATGACTCCATACTTTTCCTGCTGGCACTAAGGTAATACCCTTCTACCCTATGGGTAGCAGAAATACAAATATACATATGTATATGTTGCAGCGTTCTTGTTGCTCTTTGACATTCTAATAGCGCAGCGAGTTTCGGTGTTTCACGCATCAAATTCACAACGCAACTGCCTGCGTCGTTCCTTCTTCTTTTCATGCTTACCACCGAACCACACTCGGCGACAGCGACACTATGCTGTCGCCCCGCTAAAACGGTACTTCTTAAATCGACAATATACTGACAGCCAATCACAGCACACATATAGGCTGATGCAATATTACCATAATTATGAAATTAGTCTTCTGGTGAAATTCCCGAGACTGTACACCCATACACTCACACTTCATTCACACACTCTTAGAGCGCGCCGACACGGCCATCCTGACTATTACACGTCCTCGTGCAATTTACCAAAAATTACCAGTTAACCAACGTAAACAGTTTATTCAAATATGATTTATAGCTTCCATTGCCATTAACATCTTAATTCTATTTGTTTTCACGCCATGCTCAAAACAATTGTTTTACACTTGTGCTTGTATTATTATTACAATTTTCATGCTTAACCCTAAAGGCAGCTGTACTGCCTCTTTCAACAGTTTTCTTTTACATTCTTTCATTACTGTCTCTTTCAACAGTTTTCTTACTGTCTCTTTCAACAGTTTTCTTACTGTCTCTTTCAACAGTTTTCTTACTGTCTCTTTCAACAGTTTTCTTACTGTCTCTTTCAACAGTTTTCTTACTGTCTCTTTCAACAGTTTTCTTTTACATAATTTCATTACTTAAATCCTTATCACTACTTTCAAATTCAACTGGTATTTGCCCATTTGGCATTTTCCTTATGTCATCATGAGCATACTTATATTTTCTATTGTTTGTCAAAGATCTGACCACATATCTATCCCCCTGTAACACTTCAGTTACTTGAAACGGTCCCCTAAACTTTGGACTTAACTTTGTTTGATGTCTCTCTTGATTTTTAAACAATACAAAGTCACCAACTTTGCATCCAACAACTTTAGCCATGTTTTTATCAAATTGCTCCTTGTTATATGCTGCTGCAGCTGAAATATTTAGACCTGCTCGTGCTCTCACCTCTGCCAAGTCGACCTCCTCTACCATATCGCAGGGTGGAAGCAACCCCATCGGGCGGGCAACTTTGCCGATAAGCAATTCTAAGGGGCTTGCCTTTGTCACTCGACTAACCGTACAGTTCAAGGCTAATTGAACTTCTCCTAATGCATCTGGCCAAGATCGACTGCTAGTTTCAACGGCACTTAACAAGTTTTTTAGGGTGCTCATAATGCGTTCAACTTGACCGTTTGCTCTACTTGCACCCGTCGCAATCAAATGCAAATTAATTTTTTGTTGAGAACAAAACTCACTAAAACTAGTACTAGCGAAAGATCTGCCCTGATCTGCTATCAAGCGGTTTGGTACTCCAAATAGATAAACAGCAGACGTGACAGCATTTATGCAACTTTCAGCATCAGTTTTAAGCGTATGAGTTAAATAAACGAATTTAGTAAAGGCGTCCACCTGAACAATAATATACTCCTTCTGATCAGACTTGCCACTCAACTTTCCAGTTATGTCGATGTGAATGGTGTGCCAAGGTGTATTTACTTTTGGTATTGGATGCAGACTTACTTGAGCTTTACCCGAAGAAGACTTTGACATTCTACACGTAATGCAATTCTCGACAAACTTTCGAATGTATTTTGACATGTTATCGAACCAGTAATAGTCGTAGGCCTTATCTAAGGTCTTCTCCCACCCCAAATGCATGATAGACTCATGGATCTGATTTATTACGGACCATCTAAATGGTCGAGGAACAATTGGTAAGGATCGAGTTCTACCATTTCGCTGAATTTTTCAATATAATATTCCTGCCCTCAACTCGTAAGTTTTAGCAATGTCCTCAGCAAGAGAATTTTCTTTAAGTCTTTTTACAGTATCAACTATTTCAGAATCTTGACATTGTTCGGCCAAAAGCCAATTGTCCGAAATTTCTGCTAAATTAATTCGCTTTTCCGGAATTTTGCAAGTCAACTCTGCTGAAGGCAGATTTCGTGAAAAGAAGTCGACATGAGACATTCGTTTACCTTCTTTATATTCTATGTCAAATGTAAAAGACTGTAAGTACGCCCACCATCTTTGTACCCTGGGACATAGATCCAATTTAGTTCTTGATGCTTTAAGTGAGTTACAATCAGTGAAGACGACAAAATTTCTACCCCATAAATAATGGCGAATGTGTTTTATAGACAAAACAACAGCATGAGTTTCTATTCATAAGAATGATACCGTGATTCAGCAAGAGAAGCAGCTTTACTAAAATATTCAATGACATGAGACTTATTGTTGATTTTGTGTTACAAGATGGCACCGTATCCCCGAGAACTTGCATCGGTATGCAATTCAATAGGATGGTTCGGATCAAAAATGACTAGGACTGGCGTTTACCTAAGGATAGAAATAACTTTTTGCCTAATTTCTTCATGTTCCAATCTCCAAACAAAATCATTCTTCTCCGAAGTCAAAAGATATAACGGTTCCATAAAACACGAAAATCCTTGCATAAATTGCCTGAAATAAGACGCTAATCCAATAAATTGACGTAAGGCAGAGACTGACTGAGGAGGAGGCAAGGCAGTTAACGCTGTAACTTTAAGCGAATTCGGACGGATTTCACCTGCACTCACTTCGTATCCCAGATATTGAACTGTTGACTTGAGAAAAGAACATTTTTTTATATTGAATGAGAATCCAGCATTCGCGAGACAATCAAGAGTAATTTGCAACCTTTCCAAAGCCTCACTCTTTGTTGCAGCAGCCACCATCACATCATCCATATAAACGACAACGAACTCATTTGCAAGGTCTCCCAATGCTTGCATGACTGTGCGTTGAAATATTAATGGCGCATTCCTGAGTCCAAATGGCATTGCCAAAAACTCATATTGCCCGTCTGGAGTGACAAATGCTGTACACTCTACCGAATCTTTGTGCATGGGAATTTGATAATATCCACTTGCCATGTCTAAACATGTAAAATATTTCGCTCCATATAGTCGGGATATCTGATCTGATATAAGGGGCAAAGGATATCTATCTGCCACTGTATTAGAATTTAATTCACGGTAATCAACACACAAACGATGTGTGCCGTCTTTTTTGTTAACCAACATCATGGGACTTGCGTAAGGTGAGCAACTTGGCTTTATAATTTTACATTGTAATAATTCATTAATCTTGTCTCGCACCAATTCTCTTTCATTTGGACTAAGCCTATATGGCCTTCTTTGAACAATTTTTCTTGGGTCTACTAATTTAATTTTCATTTCTCCCGAACTAACTCTAGTCGAGGGAATACCATTAATAAAAGATTTTGAATATTTTTCCAATAATTCTTGTAATTTATCTCTATCTTCCCCAACAAGATCAGTATTTAATTCACAAAATTTCTCATCATTTGAACAACAGTTTACCGTTTTTGATCTGACAATTTCGAATTTGCCTGGTGATATTATAACATTAAATCCAGAGGACAATACTTCTCGAACAATAATAATATCATTCTTCATATACTTGTCGTCCAATACATGAAACAAAACTTCAATACAGTGTTGATTAATTTTTACGTTACCAAGTATTTGCAATGTGCTACATATGCCGCCACCACCAATACCCTTCAGCATAACTACATTGTTAATTCTTTTACCAACTAACTTAACACTTATCTTTTCTTTAATCAAAGAACATTCCGCTCCAGAGTCGAATGTTGCCATAAACGTCTGACCATGATGAACCATCTCTCCTTTGGGCACAACAACTTCACATAGCTCCACTCTTTTCATCTGGGTGTATCCTTGACCTTATCCACTCTGGGCTTACTACAATGTGTTGAAACATGACCAAGTTCGCCACACCTGAAACAGGTTACATTTGCTTTTTGCTGGTGTCCAAATGCACTCCTGCCGCTACTGTTCATAGCATGAGACGAAGGATGATTTTGCTGTTGTCTAGCTCGGCATTCCATTATCTTGTGGCCTAATTTTCCACAGAAATGGCATTTGATTGCTGTAAGCTTCGGACGCTTTACGTCAGGTGAAGATATTTCCGCTTGTAGATATTTCTTTCTTTTGTTGAATGTGAATGCTTTAAGCTCGGTTTGCAGTTCACTTCTGGTACGCATATTTGAAGTAAAGGTAAGACGCTGCAATCTGCTATCTACATTAGCCATCTTCGCAAGCGTCACAGAAACTGCAATTTCCTCCACGTCCATGTCGCGCCATTTCGTGATAAGTGACGTCACCATACGACTAGCATAATTGGAGAGGCATTCGCCATCGGTCGGACAATCTGCTAACATTGACAGAAACATAGCCGCTGGAGTTTCTACGCTGCCAAAACGCTGCATGAAAAGTTGTTTGAATTCGTCCCAAGTTATGTCAGGATAACATATTTGTGAAAGCCACTGCGACGCACTATCTTCCAACGATGCACTCAAAGCCATCACCAACGCGCTGCCTTTAACCGAATTTTCCGACAAAATTATATTAACTGTAGAACACCACGCCGATGCGTCGGCGTCATCAAGGTCTGCGTTGAATTTTGGTAGCACAATTGTTTTTGTATTTGTTGTTTCAGGTGCCGCTGATTGTACGGCTTTGATAAGTTCGATCAAATTTTTATTTTGCATTTCCATTAAAGTTCGCCATGGCCCGTCTGATTCGTTAGGTAGCGAGCCAGATCCCACTTCTGATGTTGCAGCGTTCTTGTTGCTCTTTGACATTCTAATAGCGGCGCGAGTTTCGGTGTTTCACGCATCAAATTCACAACGCAACTGCCTGCGTCGTTCCTTCTTCTTTTCATGCTTACCACCGAACCACACTCGGCAACAGCGACACTACGCTGTCGCCCCGCTAAAACGGTACTTCTTAAATCGACAATATACCGACAGCCAATCACAGCACACATATAGGCTGATGCAATATTACCATAATTATGAAATTAGTCTTCTGGTGAAATTCCCGAGACTGTACACCCATACACTCACACTTCATTCACACACTCTTAGAGCGCGCCGACATATACATACATATGTCTGATAAAAATTGGGTAAATTCCTGCCGTACGTAATACTTGTGGTCGAGGCTCGTATACATACATATAGTCAGTAAGGAAGCTTTATTGTTAAAAGCCTAAATTATGTGTGAAGTAAAATAAAACATGTACTTACCTTATTGAATATATTAATACTTTTATATGGATTAACAGCGATCAATATCGAACCTGTGTAGGTCTATATAAATAGAGTTGAGATAGACCAAAATTTTTAATTTTTTTCACCTCTCTATAATAACTTGACTCAATACGCCCCATATTGAATATTCGTATGCTAACAGCACCATCAAGTGGCCCAATGAAACAAGCTAGGATTGTAAGCGCGCTGACCCAGAAGTGTTTACCAGAGAACGTTCCCTTTTACCACCGACTGAATTTAAAAATTAGTCAATAAAACAGGTAAATTGAAGTTTAATTCAAATTTGGATTTTCCTTTGTTCAATGAATTTGTATATGTGTGTTAGTAATTTTTTTATTTAGCAGTTATTATTTGTATAGGCATAGTTACGAATAAAAATTAAATTATAACGCCAATAATGTTTTAATTTAAATATACCATCAAAATAACTAGCAAAAAGTACGAAAAATACATAAAACACACAATAAAACGTTTGCCTCGAATTATGTGTCCCTTTCTAAGCTTAAATTTTTGCAAGTTGTTGTGATCGGCATCCAGAGAACGACAACAAGCGACCGCAAAAATAAGTATACTCGTTACTCACGAGTATTTTTGCTATTCGAGTATATTTGACACGTGTGGTGCGAACACCGCATTATTTTTATGATATTCAAAAGTGGTGGAAATTAATACTCGTAACATTTACTATGAGTATACGACTATGATGCACAAGTGTAGATCGTGAGCAGATATTTTCATGTATCCGTAAATGCATCATAGTCGTATACTCATAGTAAATGTTACGAGTATTAATTTCCACCACTTTTGAATATCATAAAAATAATGCGGTGTTCGCACCACACGTACAACACACCACAAACAACGCATACTGGACGAAGCGGGCAATAAGACCTTGTGTGGCCATATTCCTGACAATTATTACACTGCACCGGACCATTTTTTTTATGCGGCTCTTCTACCGTAATTCGGTGTAGTAGGAACTGGAAAGTAAAAATGGGATGCACTTCATTTTTTTTTCAGAGGCTTAGATTTATTTTCGGGTTCAAGTTCTACCTTGAAAAGAGGTTGAGGCTTTCTTTCTCTATTCAAAATGTTAATAACATTTTTTACGTTAAAACCTTTCTCCTTCAGTGCGCTTGTAACTTCAACTGGTGTTACTTCCGGCTCAATACCTTTAAGTACTACTTGCTGGCCTTTACTGCTTTTGAATTGGTACGTGTAGAAGTTTTTATTATTGTCGTTTAAATACTTCGACAAAATTCTGTAGTTTACTTCCGTGTTAGTCTGAACTTTTGTTTCGTGAATATTTCCCTCATAGTAAATGTTACGAGTATTAATTTCCACCACTTTTGAATATCATAAAAATAATGCGGTGTTCGCACCACACGTAACAAATATACTCGAATAGCAAAAATACTCGTGAGTAACGAGTATACTTATTTTTGCGGTCGCTTGTTGTCGTTCTCTGGTGCTTATAACATAGCGTGTGGTGACGGAAGATTGCAAACATATGTAAAGCTAGAATTTCTATTTAACTACATACTATTAAACCTTCGCTTAAAGCACTTATCAGATCTTTAACAAAGAATTTATTAGTGAATGAAAATCGAAATGGAATTGCTAGTAGTGACTGACAAAAATATTGATGCGTCGACCATCGATGTTGCTCTAGATTACATGGATTTTTATCGTAACCTGCACAGCATACCTCTAATACAATGCATTGGAAATAACTGTTTTACATAGCCTTTAGAGAATTTTATTTTGATGTTTTTTTGTTGACTTTGAATAAACAAACAAAATACAATAAATATAAGTATTCAAATAGCTAAAAAAAACGCTAATTTTTTTAAGAAGTAGAAAAAATAACATGCTCCTTCTAAATTGAGTGGTTTTCAGTTTTAGGTCATGAATAATAGCCAAATTTGATGCGCACAGCGAACGGCATCAATTTAAGTTCTGTCGCGGAATCAACTGCGGAACAATGAGTACATTTTATTGAGCTGTATTTTCGTTTCGATGTATTGGTATGTGAATGTGCGTACTTGCGCATATTGCTACGGGCAGTCGGATATTTCCAATCGCCCCGATTGTTGAAGATAATTCAGAATAAAAATACTGGGAAACTAGGGCCGGTTTGTTGATGTCTGGAAAACGGGATATTTAGATATTTCCATAAAAGCAAAAGTTGTTCGTGTTTTTTTTTTACAACTCGAAAAATTCGCAAAATACTCGTATATGTATACATAAATCTTAAAATTAGCTGCTCTATCCAGTTGAGTTTAAAGATGAAAGTTATTAAACACGTTCTTGCTAAGATAAGAAGCATAATCCATTTAACCCGTACACATGCAATCAAACGTCTGCCGTTTTATCAGACGACACCTGACAGTTGTCTCTTCCTTTTCATTTTTTTTTTAATTCGATTAATATTTAACTATTGGCTGTAAGATAATTAAGGGCTAACAAAAAGATGTACCCTTTAGAACACACATTTTTTTCCCCTCGATTTGTTCGCCAAGCTCAATAACATCTAGAAACCGGGCCTGTTGTAAAACCGTTTAAGGTGTTGGTTGATGGTCACTATTTATCAGTCAGGACAAGTAATTTATTATGTAATGAAATTTAATTATTCCTCTAAAAGATTTAATAATTAATATATATACATACATATATTAATGAAATAGTCTTTCAGAATAAAATAGGTTTCCCCATATTAATATATCTATATATATATATAGGGAAATGAAGATATACACGGATAGCTAAAAAAAACAATTTGAAAAGGATGCATATATAATATCATTATTATATCGATTTTTCAGATTATTATTTATTCCATTTTCATCAATTTCTGATATTAATGTCATATCTGACACGCCTGTAATTTGTGTGTTCAACATTTTTTCTGAAAAGAAAAAAAAATTATTATTTCTATTGTAAAAATAGCGTTTCGTATAAGAAAATATATCTAGTTTTTTAGCCATACAATTGAAGATGAACGCAAAAACTAAATTTGAATAGAATTGAAATATTTAACACGAAAACAGCGAGAGGCGGTCGAAGCTGTCTGGACAAAAAAATGTAAATCGATTTGATAGTACAATAGTGAGTGAATAGATAGATAGAGACTACCGTACAGTACATACTATCGCATACGTTAGAAACCGTGTACATGCGCATGTTTATAACTTCCCCGCAGGCGCATAGCAGTAGTCGTTTATGTCATTCCACGACGACAGTCTTGAGAACGAGTTAACTCGAGTTTGCGCTGTGAGACGCCGTTAGCGTTCCACAGTGATATACGGAGTCTGTTTTTGAGCAACAACCTGCTCAATCAAAACGTTCTGGTTTCGCATAAGATCTTGCATAGTTGTCTGCATGAATGACATGAACTACATCATACTTTGTTGAAGATTACATAACATTGTTTCAATATTGTTCGTAGACCGTTCTTCTGGTTGATGAGGGGAATCTGATGATCGTGGCATGGTGGAAGCGGTACTTTTAAGACCCAATTTTAGAGCAGTTGCAAAGCTTGCGATTTGTCGGAGAACTCATTATTGGCTAAAAATTTAACAGCTGTAGGGGGGAAGATATCACGCGTAGATTTCATAGGTGGTGTATGTGAGCGAGCAGTGGTCACTCTTTGGTGTGTACGACTTTTCAGTTCCTTGTAGACTGGACAGCCCTTTTGTTTGCCGTATGGTTGCCTCCGCAGTTTCCACACTTTTTGCCGCTGGGATCCTCTTTATTTTTGGGCATTTGTGGGAGTCATGAAGGTCTCCACAAACAACGCATACTGGACGAAGCGGGCAATAAGACCTTGTGTGGCCATATTCCTGACAATTATTACACTGCACCGGACCATTTTTTTTATGCGGCTCTTCTACCGTAATTCGGTGTAGTAGGAACTGGAAAGTAAAAATGGGATGCACTTCATTTTTTTTTCAGAGGCTTAGATTTGGTTTCGGGTTCAAGTTCTACCTTGAAAAGAGGTTGAGGCTTTCTTTCTCTATTCAAAATGTTAATAACATTTTTTACGTTAAAACCTTTCTCCTTCAGTGCGCTTGTAACTTCAACTGGTGTTACTTCCGGCTCAATACCTTTAAGTACTACTTGCTGGCCTTTACTGCTTTTGAATTGGTACGTGTAGAAGTTTTTATTATTGTCGTTTAAATACTTCGACAAAATTCTGTAGTTTACTTCCGTGTTAGTCTGAACTTTTGTTTCGTGAATATTTCCCTTTGTTAATGGAATTATGTGAAAATTGTCTGGTCCTATTAGATTCAGTATCGAGTTTACGAGAGCGTTAGAACTTTTCTCTCGAATGTAAATCGGCGGCGGCTTAGGCTTTTTGTTGTTCCCTACGATATCTTCAGGAGGTATATCATCGGATTTATCTGCCAAAATAGCAAATCTGTTTGCTTCTATGGGCTTCTCTACTGTAGATTGGTTTGAGGTGCCTGGAGTTATTTTAGCAGAATTACCAAGTCTAGAATTTTGCGGGTTAAGCTTACGTTTTATTTGTATGTAGCGATCCATACCAGTCTGTACGGCCGAACGTTGTTTTGAAGAGAGCGCGCTGATGTAAGGTGCTGCATTATTTGCTTGCACAGCAGATTCCGTTATTACATTATTAGTTGTTGTAATGGTTGCCGTTACAGTTGCTAATGATGTCACCGTACTGGTGACCGTGGCTAAGCAGGTTGGCATGAGGGGAGGGTATGGGGTTTTATCCAACAAGAGCGCTGGAGAGCAAGAGAGAGAGCAAGAGCAAGAGCGCACTCTACCTTGCGATGTTGGATTGAGTTCATTACTCGGGCTTGGGGTTAAAGATCGCGGTTGGTTAGTTTTTGTTGGGTTTGCGGTCGCGTTGTCTTGCATTGACACGATTGAATGGTATGCGTTGTTACGTTGCAAAGAGAGCCGACGCACGTCTTGCTGACGTTGGAGCACCGTATGAGTGTCGAATTCACTCATAGCTTAATGTTTTAGACTATCTTCTTGTTGTTTACACAAAAAGTACAAAGTTCATCGCACTAAGCGTCTTTTCGCCTACTGTGTATTGTTGATTAGAGCTTGCACTGCACTATGCTTTGTTTTTATTTAATTTTCGTTGCACGATAAGAAGACAAAAAGAAAACACGTCTGCATTCGCCGAAGTTTGCAGGAAAATCTCAATTCTCAACACAAACATAAACCATTTTATTGTAGTTTGTGTTATGAAAGACATGAAATAGCGCGTTAGTGGGCGTAGATATGATATTTACGATGTTTAAACGTTGCAGCAGCGTAACATTTACCGTTTCTGCTGTGCGTTGATAGTACAATAGTGAGTGAATAGATAGATAGAGACTACCGTACAGTACATACTATCGCATACGTTAGAAACCGTGTACATGTGCATGTTTATAACTTCCCCGCTGGCGCATAGCAGTAGTCGTTTATGTCATTCCGCGACGACAGTCTTGAGAACGAAGTAAACTTTGATAAAACCTTTGGTTAAAAGTGTTAGATTTCTAAACTAATTACATTTAAATAACATTCATAGTTAATAACCTAGCAATGACAAAGATTATGCTTTAGGTTGCTTTATTTTGTATTTTGGAAAGTTGTATCGTAGTAATTAGTGGTCATATTTAAGATGTGCTTTTTGAATGATCATGATCATAAAAAAATGTGTGTCTCAGTCGAAGATTTCAATAAAGTTTAGTATTAACTATTGGTATTTTGATAGATCAGAAATGTCAAATTTTGGTATCGTAATCACAAAAAAATATCATACTAAAATGTGATACTTGATACTGATTTCTGATTATTTTTAAAAACAGCTGTTTGTATCTTGCGTTTGCGTGTGACAATTAAACTGTCAGCCACTATTCTGCTAATTTTTATTGCAATGCATCATTTAGTTTGATTACGGCGTCATTAGGAATAAGTCAAGCTTTTGTGTGCGTTAACGATTTTTACTGTGAAATTTTGTGTTGTCAACGAAATTTCTTGTGGTAAAACGTTGGAAATGTTAAAAAATAATTTTTAAGAAAACTTGTTAAGTTTGCTAAAAAAAAAAGTTCAATGTCGAAAATTTTACGAGCGTTACCACTCTGTCGCCAAACGACTTTGTGTGATGCGTTCTAATAAGAATAAAGTTCCCATTACTTATTGCACGAGTTCTTCTTTAGCAATTGCAAGATTTGCAGCATACTTTGGGTGCATTTTTTTTTAAAATTCAACTTTTTTTTATTACTATTATATCCATTATAAATAAACATAATTTTAAAAAGTAAAAGACAAATAGTCTAGAGCGTCACTTGAACCGCTGTTGTCTGCTTAGCTGTAAGTGTTTTCATATATGTAGACGTAAGAAAGGCGCAATCAAAATTACATCTTTTATATCTTCCAGGCTTTCCACACGATTTCACTGAAATTTTCAGGAAACGTCTTTGTTTGTCGATTTTATACGGCAACACCTTTAAAGTATGTTTTTTAAAAGCTGTAGTGGGCGTTGCAAAATTCTGAAACAAACTTGATTTGATAGCTATAGCTGAGATCCAGGTGTTTACATGGCTATATCGGACGGACATGGCTATATTGTCTCGTCTGTTGACACTGATAAAGAATACGGAGATGCCTCCTTGTGCCTGTTACATACATTTTACGTCGGGACTAAGTTTCATGATACATGTGCTTTGTTTTTAACTTTAAAACAAATAACAATAAAAAAAAAAAGTATTTGAAAAAGTAAAAAAAAATGTATTTTTAATTAAAAATTACTATTTAAATTTAAAATATATTTATTAAATTTTATATTTTTAATCTTTTAATACTTATCAGGGGTGACACAGAAATCGCTAGCGAAATTGATTCCGCTGAGAGCAATTCCGCTGCAAAATTTCCGCGGTGACAGAGCTTCGAAAAATTTAAGGTTTTTAGCAGTTTCCTAAACCCTTTCTAACTTGACTGTTCAGGGTTGACACCTTGCCAGATTAAATTTCCCAAGTATTTAAATTGCTAATTTTCTATTTATTTCGTTGCAGAACGATAAGTTGTTTTCTTTAATGCTATCAATTTCATTCAAATATTAATATTTGATTTCTTAGATGTAATATACAAAAAAAAAACAATTAAATTGTTGGCGCAAAAAACAGTAAACGTTACTCGACAACTCTTGTAGTTATCTGGTAGCTCTTGCCAGATTAATCTCTAATTGTCTGGCAACTCTTTGTTTTTGGCAACACAATTAAATAGAAACTACAAAAAGTTTTTGAATTTTAATAAAAATGCCTTTAGCGAGATTGTTTCTTATCGAACAGCTCCGGCGGCGGAAAATAAAAAGAGAAACCATTGAGCGTAGGATTCTTAGATGTGAATCTGATCCATTTTTCCAATCAGACGACTATTTTGGTTCTTCCTCTTTTCTCAACTTACAATGCCACCTGGCAAAAGGACAAGTGCACACAAATGCTTTCACGAATTGCACCATAAATAAATGATTTTTGCAGTACAACTTGTTTTACCACAAAAAAATGTTTTTTTTAATGTTTAATTTAAATGAAACAAAAGTTGTTTCACATATATACAAATAAAATCCTTGTTCGGTACTTTTACTTAAAAAAAATTGGCATTGCTGACCCTGAGTTCGAAAATCAGATTGAAAATAGGTGGCAGCATCAAGTTCTAGCGGAATGCCAGCTAATTCAGAGCAGAATCATTCCGCCCAAAATTTGACAGCTGAATTGTCTGTGTCACAGCGGAATGGAATTCAAGGGTTTTTAGAGCGGAAGCGATTTCTGTGTCACCCCTGTATATACTATTATTTCATCAATGTCGACTGTTCATAGTCGACTTTAAATACATACAGTTTATACTAATAAGTAAAAAAGTATTCAACAATTTTTAAATGTCCATACAAACATAATAAAAACACATATTTTAACATGGTATATCATTATATATTATGTAATATATCATTTAGGGTTCATTAACATTAATAATTTTGTCGATTACTTTATGCAGTGACTTCTACTGTTGGCGAATCTAAACCCTGTTCAGGGATTGCCTGTCAAGAAACAATCTACTTATTAAATCATACATTTGATTGAAACAATAATTTGTATATAATATTAAAATTATCTTAGTTTTTTATAAAAATTACTCAAAGTAGAGTAAAAATGTATAACCACAAATTATGATTTGATTTAGCATTATTTGGAATGTAGTTTCGCATATCTACATATATGTACATATATAAAGTAGTTCGTAGACACTGACAGAGCTATAGTACTATCAACGCACAGCTCAAACGGTAAAAGCTACGATGCTCCAATTTTCACACAACCTAGATATGGACATCTGGGCGCCCACTAAGAAGTGATTTTCCGAAATAATTTACCCAATTATCTTTAATCACTGTTTGAAAATGTAATTAATTGGCTCATTTTTATACCCCCTACCCATAGGGTAGAAGGGTATTATAACTTAGTGCCAACAGAAAATACAGTGTCAGATACAACAGATACAACAGTGTCAACAGCCGAGACGAAATAGCCATGTCCGTCTGTCCGTCTGTATGAACACCTATATAGATCTCAGAGACTATAAGACATAGAAACACCAAACTTAGTACATAAGTCCTGCATTCCTTACGCAGATCAAGTTTGTTTCAAAAGTTTGGATGCCACGCCCACTTCGCCCACAGTAAGCATTAAAGTCAAGTTTTTTTTATGTAAATTGCGTATAACTCCAAAAGTTCTTTGTGTAATAATGTGTAATTTGGTAACCCATCTGCGCTTAACACTCTTAATATACCCTGTCATTTTGGTGAAAATTTGATAAGTAGAACAAAAGTTATTCGTTAAATTATTTATCAAAATTGTTGATAAAGTTTGTTTAGATCTTTACCACGCCCCTTTCCGCCCCAAAAACTGGAAAAGCAGTAATAATAGACCTAGAGCACTGAAAATAATAATTATATTCTCAATGATTCCTGTGAATTTGGTTGAGATCGAATGAAAAACAAGGAAGTTATTAAGGAATCAATTTTATATGCAAACTTTACTTGCAGATGCTCGCGCTTTGTTTGTTTAGTTGACAGTGTGACCATGACGGTATTTAATGAATTTTTTAAAAATATGTATACACAAAAAAAAATATTTCAGTATATTCTGTGGTATATTTTTTGTTAAAATATCATTTATGCTTTTTGTTTGCTCCCGAAATGGGTTGCGGGTATCATACGGTCGAGCACTCTCGACTGTAGCTTTCTTACTTGTTTTTTTTATTTTTAAATGAAAATGAAACAAGAAGACAAACAAAGCGCGAGCAGCTGCAACTGAATGTTGCATATAAAATTGATTCTTTAATAACTTCCATGGTTTTCATTCGATCTCAACCAAATTCACAGGAATCATTGAGAATATAATTAGTATTATGCATACCACAATGCTCTAGGTCTTTTATTACGGCTTTTACAGTTTTTGGGGGCGGAAAGGGACGTGGCAAAAATCTAAAACAAACTTAATCTGCGAAAGACCTACATGAATACTGTCACCAAATTTGATATCTCTAGGTCATTCACACACTTAAAACGTCCATATGCATTGGGCACAAAAATTTTGATAAATAATTTAACGAATAACTTTTGTTCTACTTATCCGATTTATACCAAAATTACAGGGTATGTTAAGAGTGTCGGGCGCAGATGGGTTACCAAATTACCCATCATTACACAAAGAACTTTTGGAGTTATACGCGATTTACAGAAAAAAAAACTTGACTTTTTCTAGATTAATGCTTATTGTGGGCGAGCGGGGCGTGGCATCCAACTTTTGAAATAAACTTGATCTGCGTAGGGTATGAAGGAACCTTTTTGCCAAATTTGGTGTCTCTATGACTTATAGTCTCTGAGATCTAGGTGTTCATACAGACAGACAGACGGACATGGCTATATCGTCTCGGCTGTTGACGCTGATCAAGAATATATATACTTTATGGGGTCGGAGATGCCTCCTTCTCCCTGTTTCACACATTTTCTTTTAGCACTAAGTTATAATACCCTTCTACCCTTTGGGTAGCGGGTATAAAAAACGAGAGACAACGGGAGGAACAACAAACATATTATTTTAAAGTTCTTCGTGGGTGCAGCTTGCTGTAAATCTTGATAGTAATCTATAATTATCTTCCGACTTTATTTGGACTTCAGTTTCATAGAAATTGCCCTGTACAATGGGAATTATATGAAAGTTGTTCTTTACAATAACTCGGTTAGTAATTTGTTACAGGCGGTAGTGAAAATTCATTTGGGGCAGGATTTGACTGGAACACATTTTCAAGGTGCTGTGCAAATGTTCTGGCTCTGGTTCTGGGCCCAGCCGCCCACTGTGTCTCTTATAGGCGCCACAGTTTCTGTCGGTGAGCATAGGGTCGGATGGTCTCTCTAAGAGAGTTCTTTTTGGAAGATGTTGATAATTGCTCTATATAGCGGCGTTGGGTATTTGCTTCTTGTTGCTTTAATGCTTTGGTGAGCTATGAGATTGCCATTCCCGTCGTAGGCGTCGCTTTTCGATTACGAGCTGCTCGATTTTTTGATTTGTCTTCTTTTGTATGTAAGGTGTTTGTGCAGTTTGAGGAGTTGAAATGCGAGCAGCGGTGACAAAGGCGGACTTCAGTGTGTTGACAAAATTGTCAATGTCAGCTTCAAGGTTAAGTACAGGACTTAGATCAATATGCGAGCTTAAATATTTCCTAAAAGAGATTCAATTGGTTTTGTGTTAAGTCAATCCAGTCGGTTTATTCCACGGTTATTGATCAGATGAAAGATCCGAAAGACTTTCGCTGCTAATCAGGTTCCTTGGAATGTTTTAATGATTGCGAAGTCAATTAAATCGGGCAGTTTTTTTGGGACAGTTGGCCAATATTTTGGTCTGCTACGGGAAACAAGCTTGACCTTGTTGCTGGCTTTTATAATTGCATTATAAAGCTGCTTTCCTTTAGGAGTCACGAGGCGAGATCCCCAGTGTGTGTGCTTGGCATTGTAGTCTCCTGCTGATATGAAGTGCTCGCCTAATGAGTTAAACAACTGCATAAACTCAGCTTCAGTTACGGTGAAACGAAGGGGTTAGTATATTGCGGCTGGAGTTAGTTGGTTACCACTATCCAGTTTTATTCTTATTGATCTTGCTTGAATATAGGTAGTTGCTAGATCCTTGTAGCGGTGGTGCTTAATTTGGTTTCTAATCAAGATACCAGTCCCACCGTGAGCTTAACCATTGGGATGGTTATTTGTGTAGAAAGTGTAGCCTCTTAAGTTAAAGGTATATTTATTTGTAAGATGTGTTTTTGAGAGCAACATGACGTCGATATGTTTGTCGAGCAAGAATTGAGATAACTCAAGTTTATACTGTGAGACGTCATTAGCATTCCACGTACGTAAGGAGAGCATTCCACGTACGTAGGGAAATCATTCCACGTACGTAGGGAAAGCATACCACGTACGTAAGGAAGTCATTGATTATTTGGATTGATGTGATACTAATATTTGTAGCAATAGGTTTTGATTACGCATTAGATCTTGCATAGTCGTCCGCATGAAAGACATGAACTCCATTAAGCTTTGCTGTAGGTTAGAGAACATGACCTCAACGTTGTTTTGTGGGGGGGGGGCTGCTCCACAGGCTGATAATGTTTTGTTGTGTTTGGCTCCAGTTGGGGTAGTTTAAAGTGCATTGCATTTCAGGAAGGAAGCCCCAATCCTGATTTTAAAGCACTGGCGACAGTCACATTTTTCCTTATGGAGGACTCGAAGTCAAAGTCAAATGACGATCTAGCTGCGTTCGAAAACAATACGTCTGGGTTTACTTAAGATGGTGTAACCCGTGCATTTGCAGAGCGGGGCGTAGTCACTCGCTGATGGATTCTTCTTTTGAAATCCTTATATACTGGGCAACCTCTGTAATTAGCGGTGTGATTACCACTGCAGTTACCTCACCCTTTGGTGGTAGAATCGCCTTTATTCGATGGACAGTGTTCGGATTCGTAAAGCTCTCCACCTGTTTAGCAGTGCCCTCTGCAATCTAAAACGGCAACGCTGGAGAGCATGAACGAGGTCGCTCACTTGCCAAATGTAAGACTTCTTTCGTCGGGTTGGGGATAATTGACTGCTGCGCTTTTGCGTCAGCAGAATTTTGGGTTGTTTACGAATGTCGCTTTAACTTATCTTCTCAACCGCCCTTTAGCTTAGCAAATTTGATTGGATATAAGTAAATATTAATTAATCAATTGGTAAATAATCAATTAATTAAATATTTTGTGTTGAACACTCATTAATACGTCTCTCACTACGCTATAAACTGTGTTTGTGTTTCCCGGAGCTCAGTAATACAGGTCTGCATGCGGCAACAGTTGAATCGAATTTTGTGGATATAATAGTTGGAAGCAGTTTTATTAATTGCCTGGTAAAATTTTAATTTAATTTTTATTTTAATTTGTACGCAGCCAGAATTCCCGCGAAGAACTTTAAAATATTTAGTTTGATGTATAAAATATAACATACAACTCTAAAAGATTAGGATAAGATTAGTTGAGTTGTTAATTCTGTAGAATCAATATCACCATTAATAAGATTAAAAACAAGTAAGAAAGCTACAGTCGAGAGTGCTCGACCGTATGATACCCGCAGCCCATTTCGAGAGAAAACAAAAAATTTAAATTATATTTTAACAAAAAATATACCAAATATACTAAAACTTGATTTTTTTTTGTATATATTTGAAAATAGCGGGTAAAAATTCACCACACCGACATGGTCACACTGTCAACTAAACAAACAAAGCGCGGGCAGCTGCAAGTGAATTTTCCATATAAAATTGATTCTTTAAAAAATCCTTGTTTTTCATTCGATCTCAACCAAATTCCCAGGAATCATTGAGAATATAATTACAGGCTTTTGGGGGCGGAATGGGCGTGGCAAACATCTAAAACAAACTTGATCTGCGTAGGACCTATAAGAGTACTGTCACCAATTTTGGTAGCTGTAGCTCTTATAATCTCTGAGATCTAGGTGTTCATACAGACGGACAGACGGACATCGCTATATCGTCTTGGGTGTTGACACCCAAGTAGTCTACTACTATATGACGGTAATCTCACTGCAGCTATCTAGTTCAAGCCACGCAAAGCAAACAAGAGGAATTTTTCATGAACAGATTCAATGCAGTCCTGGTGCACAGAAGATCTCTAGTTACCATACGCATACTATCTATAACTTGTTATCCGGTATTGCTGATTTGTAGGGGTGAAACGACTTGATTGCACAGATTATCTTTTCAGAATATAGAACTTCGTCGATTAGGGACTCATTTTCAAAGTGCACGTCTTCTTTTGGCTTGCCGCTGATGTAAGAGGTGGTAATCCCACACTCGTCTAAGCAGCCAGGGAAATGTGTGATCATGAGGAGTTGTAGAGATTCTTGACTGTCTTTCGCAAATGTGCCATCCAGGTTGCTTTGCAGTCCTGGTGTTGCTGGTTCTTTCGCCAACAACTTTCGAAGTATGTAGGCTTCTATGGCTTTGGTTAGCTTTTCGCAAAATTTAGTCCATGAATCTCTGTTTGCCCTCCTACACTCCATTTTGAATATTTTAAAACTGTTATGCTAGGCAACCCAGTCTACCTGGCAGTTTGCATATTTTGCTCTGTTGTACAGTCTTCTCGTTTCCTTCCGTATCTGGACGAGTTCCGGAGTCCACCACTTGTTATGGTTTGACTTAGGCTGACTGAACAGGATTTGATGGGGGGCGTGTAAGCTCTCTGTGATAGGTTGGGTCAATTTCTCCTATTTGTCTGGGTTGTCTAACCTTCCCACTGTGTGGTCGGGGATGAATTCCCTGACAAATTATGAAAATTTGACCTAGTTTGTCTTTCTTGGGTTTCGGAACCGCAATTTTGCCTCACTGTACCATTCAACTTCGAACACTATTCCGGAATGATCCCAAAGGAGCATTTCATGGAAACGTGTAAGTCTTCTAAGGAGAGAGAGTCGCTGACGCTACTGATACTGACATCAATTAAAAAATTACGACATCGCGCTAAAATTTGTCTATCAAACTTCCCCAACACTCGAACATAAATATTTCGTGCTTTGCAAGAGAGTAGCTGGCCCTACTCTCGAAATTAAAATAAAGCGGTTAGGAAACTGGTCACTACAATTGTTCATTAAAATAACAGCAATATTTAACCAAACGCAATTTATGTTGCACCCCAATATATTCACTTTAGATAATGAAATTATTTTATTTTTCAGGTTGCAACAGCTTTGCGTGAAATGCGACGAGTCGATGAAGAAATGAAAAAGCGTGAAAAGAGCATGAATGAAACTATCCATTTTACTGATATTGAAGATTGTGAAAGGTATAATATATATTTATTGAAGTATTTACATTTGTTATAAAAGAAAACCTTTTGGGTAAATAATAATCTATTATTAATGTATTCTTTAAAAAATTGTTGCTGGTATCTAAGACTAAATCAGTTTTTAAACTCGTTTTAAAGAGTATTTTGCTATAATTATTTGTATTATATAGTTGAAATTGTTCCTATCGACAAAATCCCAAAACTACTGTCAAATAAGAAACTAAAAATACTTTTTACAATCATTATGATTAAGTTTTTTGTTGAGTAAAAATTGCAGAGCTCAGTGTATTCAAAAAGGTAATTAATTTCTTTTTCGGTAGCCTTCCAGTGCCGTATTAAATACGACCTATACCCTAGATGTTTATTTTTATCAAACTAGGGACTATAAGTACATATCAAAGTATATATTAAACTTGGTAACTGTACTTGTGTATGTCAAGATCAAGTTTGTTGCAGATTTTTTTCACGACGCTTTCTGTCCCCTTAAATCTAAAAAAACTGTACCAGCCGTAATATCAAAGATACAGCCCTGAATTTGACATGCACAATATTAACTCAGTTTTAATGATTATGATATGATCATAGAAGTTATTTTTTTTGACTGTGTGCCCATGCACAGTATTTTATGGATTACTTTCAAATATAGACACAAAAAAATACTTTATGGTATATTTTTGTTCAAATTTCATATTGTGTTTTGAATTTTCTTTAAATGGGTAGCGGATACCCTATAACCATTCTCAACTGTTCTGAAATAAAAAAATTTCTGAAGAGGAACCACTGTTGCCTGCTTAGCTGCAAGTGTTTTCGAACATTTTGGCGTATAAAGTGCCATTAAAATTACCCCTTATTTTTCTTTCATGTTAATCGCGCGATTTCACTCAAACGTCCGCGCTGGTCTATTTAATAAGTGTGAGAAACTCACAGCTACGGTTATACGGCAAAATAGTTTTTATACCCGCTACCCATAGGGTAGAAGGGTATTATAACTTAGTGCCAACAGAAAATGTATGTAACAGGCAGAAGGAGGCATCTCCGACCCCATAAAGTATATATTCTTGATCAGCGTCAACAGCCGAGACGATATAGCCATGTCTGTCTGTCCGTCTGTCAGTCTGTCCGTCTGTCAGTCTGTCCGTCTGTATGAACACCTAGATCTCAGAAACTATAAGAGCTAGAGCTACCAAATTTGGGGACAGTACTCCTATAGGTCCTACGCAGATCAAGTTTATTTCAAAAGTTGGATGCCACGCCCCTTTCCGCCCCCAAAAGCCTGTAAAAGCCGTAATAATAGACCTAGAGCATTGAATTTTGGTATGCATAATAATAATTATATTCTCAATCATTCCTGTGAATTCCTGTGAGATATAATGAAAAAGAAGGAAGTTATTAAAGAATCAATTTTATATGCTTTGTTTGTTTAGTTGACAGTGTGACCATAACGGTGTTGTGGATTTTTACCCGCTTTTTTCAAATATATACAAAAAAACAAGCTTTAGTATATTTGGTATATTTTTTGTTAAAATATCATTTATGTTTTTTGTTTTCTCTCGAAATGGGTTGCCGGTATCACACGGTAACTTTCTTACTTGTTTCATATTACGTTGGTTGCGCAACACTACTTCCCTACAAAGGTTTTGTGACACGTTTTCCGAGACTTTTCATATTACGTTGCTTGCGCGACACCACTCCCCTATAAAGGTTTTGTGACACGTTTTCCGAAAGGTGACCTTTTTTCATATGAAACTTTTCTCAAAAAAAAACTTTTTTTCACATAAATTTTATATTTCTTAAGCAATTTATTTCACATGTGAAATTTATAACTCCTTTGACTATATTCATTTGATATAGTTTCAACATGTGAAACAGTTTTTTGAGATACACTTGAATTGAGTACAGCCTTCCATTGAAGCATTATGTTGCATAAATTAAATAATAAAACATTTAACTTCGATATTTTATCAATCCATATAATATGTAACCTATGCCGGCAATATATTACTCCACGGTCATATGAATTCGATATGTAAAATTTTTTGTATATAACATGCCTTGCGCAATACCACTCCCCTATAGAGGTTTTATGACACGTTTTCCGTTTTCTCAAAGGAAATTTTTTTCACATGTAAAATTTTCATGACTTTTATAACTTTTATGATATTCAATATGAATACATTTTTATACCCGCTACCCATAGGGTAGAAGGGTATTATAACTTACTGCCAACAGAAAATGTATGTAACAGGCAGAAGGAGGCATCTCCGACCCCATAAAGTATATATATTCTTGATCAGCGTCAACAGCCGAGACGATATAGCCATGTCCGTCTGTCCGTCTGTCTGTCCGTATGAACACCTGGATCTCAGAGACTATAAGACATAGAGACACCAAATTTGGCACAAGGGTTCCTGCATTCCCTACGTAGATCAAGTTTATTTCAAAAGTTGGATGCCACGCCCCTTTCCGCCCCCAAAAGACTGTAAAAGCCGTAATAATAGACCTAGAGCATTGCATTTTGGTATGCATAATAATAATACTTGTTTTTATACCCATTTTGATATCAGAGATCTTAAAAGCTAAAGCTAGCGTGGAATTTAGCCACGCTCATTACCGCCTTTAAAACAAGTAAGAAAGTTTTTGATGATATCATTGGCTCACGTTGAAGCTGAGTCATTTGTTATAGGCGGTAGTGAAAATGCAATTGTGGCAGGACTTGGCTGAAACACATTTTCAAGGTGCTGTGCAAATGTTCTGGCTCTGTCTTCATCAATGCGGGCCCAGCCGCCCATTGTGTTTCTTAGAGGCGTCACAGTTTCTGTCGGTGAGCATAGGGTTGGAAGAGCTCTCCACAGAGTTGGGTATTTGCTTCTTGTTGGTTTAACGCTTTGGTGATTTTGCGGAAGGAGTCTTTTAAAATTTGTCGTGCATATGGCGACCTATGAGACTGCCATTCCCGTTGCCACCGTCGGCCGCGGGACGAGAAATCTTCTCTAAGTGTCGCCAGTGGTCACGACGGTGGAGCGGCCAAGCTCCATCGACAAGAGGGTGTGGACCTAGATTCAACTTCCACGGAGTTGGAGCTGGTGTTCACAGGCTCATCAATGACGGACACCGAATTAGCGCTTGCGTTAGCGAGGATGCCGTTCGACGAGCCATCGAGCACGGACGAAGTCGAAGTAACAGTGGTCCAGGGGCCACCCATCAAGGAACGCGCTAACCTCAAGCACAAACCACGCGTAGGGTACAAGAGCTCTTTAAAGTTTCTAAAGGGACTGGAAGGTCGCACCCGTTCGCTGCACCGAGTGCGAGTGCACGGTGCCAAGGTGACCGTGGTGTTCAGGCAGCTGTCGAAGCCAACCCTACGGAGGGAGTCAAACCTTCCACGTCGAAGTTTGCAGAAACTAAGAAACCCAAGTCACCTTCTAAAGGGAAAAGCAGGCACCGAGCAAAAAGTTTGCAACAGCCATTCCTCCTCGAAAGGAGAGAACTGTGAACAAGCAACCTAAAAAGGCCAACCCATCTCTTAAAAGAGGAAGAGGTCGGACGACTCGGCAAAGTTTTCGGAAAGCAAGTGGATATGTCCAGTGGAAATCCTGCCTAGCTTAAGTACCAAGCCGGTGCTACAGGTATGTATAATCGATAAAAGCAACCCGGAGGGGAAGCTCACTAGCGATAACTAGCTTATCCTCGACGGGTTAATCGACCAGGGGATTGCTGATGCCATCACTCGACCGCAGAATCCGTTCGTGGCAGAGTGCTAACGAGGAATCGAAGACACTGCTAAAGCTGGACGCTCTTTGGCCAGGAGCAAAGATTGACATCGTCCCTGTAGACCAAATTACGTAGTTAACGATCATTAAGGTCTGGATCCCACCTCCCTTCAGGACGAACGAACCACCTTGATATTGATCAAGATCCACAATGCGGACTGCCACACAGCAGACTGGATGATCAAAAAAGGTCTAGCCCGAAACAGAGGAAACGGCAAGGATCTCTGGATCAGCAAGGGCGACTGAAGATGTGAATGGGTAATGCCCACAACATTTTTTGGGAGAGCAAAGACACCAATGAGAGAGGGAAGTTGCTGCTTGAATTTGTGATGCTTACAAATCTTAATGTATGTAACCGGGGTAGCCATCCCACCTACCGCAACAAGAATCTTCGTAGGAGACTGGCATATATCCACGGAATGATCTTTTTCAAATCATTACAGGATAGTGTTCGAAGATGAATGGTCCCGAGACGCAAAGATACCCGTCAGGAATCCACGAAGGAGAAACTGGGTCAAATTCTCATAACTTGTTGGAGGATCTATTCCTTACCACCCAGTGGGTGGAGGTATCAGCACAAACTGTTAGAATCTTGTCCAATCAGCAGTCCACCTAAGTCAAACCCCAACAAGTGGTGGACTCCAGAACTCAGCCAGATACGGAAGGGAATGATAAGACTTTACAATAGAGCAAAAGATGGAAACTGCCCGGTCGACTGGAATGCCTACAATCACATTTTCAAGATCTTCAAAAAGGAAATTTTACGGGCAAAGAGACTAAATTTTGCGAGGAACTAACCAACACCAAGATTCAGCCACACTGGGGCTGCTGAGCAACCTGGATGGCACATTCGCTGAAGACATTCAAGAATAGGGTTACCACCTCTCAGTGGCGACCCTGAAAAAAACCTGCCTTACGAGAATCAAGCAATAATCGACGAAGTTCTAAATACTCAAAAGAAAATCTGGGCTATCAACTCGTTTCACCCTTATAAATCGTCTCCTTACGCATTCAAAAAATCTGGAGAGAAATGAGAGTGGCATTCATTTTCAGAGCACTGCTCACCAAAAGATAGTAGGCCCATTAGTCCTTCAACGTTTTTACTAAAAACACTGGAGACTTCTGGATCTTCATCTTAAAAGGTATATCACATAAGACGGCTCTGTACGAGCTGGTTAGCACAATTTAAAGCAAATTGCAAATGAAGGAGTTTACGTTAGCGGCATTTCTCTGCATAGAGGGTGTCTTTAATAATGTCATCGAGTCCATAACGAAAGCACTTGTCGACATAGGCTCGCACCCGAGCCATCTTAGCAACATGCGTCGCCAAAGAATGATTAACGCCCAACTTTGTGCTTTGACCATCTGGAGAAGGACGACCAGGGGCACCCCGCAAGGTGGTATCATATTCTCCTTGTTATAGAAGCTTGTTCTAAATTAACTTCTTCTCAAACTGAAGAACAAGGGCTGTAGAGTGACCGGCCTGGTTTTAATGGTAACTAGCAAATTCCTGTCAATAGTCAGTAAGCTGCTAAATAGCGCATTGAGCCTAACCCTGCGATAGGTAGAACAAACGGTCTTGGGTCTAACCCACAATAGACTGAACTGGTTCTGTGCACACGAAGATACAAGACACCGAGCTTCAAGCTTCCGACACTGGGAGGAACAGAGATCGAGCTATCAAAAGAGGCAAATTACCTTAGTGAAATCCTGGAGGAAAAACTCGGATGTCTACAAAAAGACATTTGTTAAAGGATGGAGCTTTCAACCATACATAATTAATTGCACTGCAATTGTCGTACTTATACAAACTTACGCGGAGCTTATATGGTGGGAGGTGGGACACACCGACTCCTATCTAAACATTCATTGATAAGTTGAGAGCCTATCATGCTAGGGAATAACAGGATGTACTCGTTCTACCCCCAAACAGCGCTTGATGTTGAATCTGGAACCCATTAGAGTCTTTCTCACGCACGTGGCAGCAAGGAGTGCGGTTAGGCTGCATGCTCAGTGCCTCCTTAAGCCTGGTGCAGGTCATAACTCCATTTTACGCTTGGTAGAATTGACTGTGGCTGATGAGAACGAATACTGTGTACGTTAATTTAAGTGGGATGATGGTCATTAGTAAGTATCACGGTGACCGAAATTAATCAACCAATTCATTACGTCCTATCAAATTTAAATGTTTCAAGAGAACAGCAGCCGCCAGACACTGGACAGCAGCGTTGGGCTGCGATGTATCAAAAGCATTATAACCCGAAGCGTGTATCCGATCTTTTATACTTCACAAATAATAAGAGAAAGTTTCTGATAGGAGTCCTAACGGGACACTTCTACATCGGCTGCATGGCTCAACGGTAAAGTGGATCCCAACAACACTCTTGTCGCAGCTGAGGAAATAAAGAAGAAATTTAGAGTCTCCAACACCTTCTCTGCGACTGCCCCGAATTTCTTACGAATAGAGCCTAATTTCTGGGCAATCCCTTCTTTAATGATCTGGGTAGTCCACTATTATATAACACATTGTGTCCCTCACTTCACAAAAACCAAAAAAAGCTAGATTATAAGCTGGGCACTTCAAGCAACTAGATTCGAACGCAAGTTGATCAAAATCAGACTCCTTCACGACCTGAACCCATGAAAGTCGACACTCCCTCTCGATACAGACAACCGACTAAATGGCAAAGCAGCAACAGTCAGGGTGCTGCAAAATCCGGGAGGACTCAAAAGGTTCATGAAACCACCCATGAGCATAAATATGAAACAACAGCTGGAACCGCGGTCGCACAGACCGAGGATGAGCTGTCAAATGCAGAAGCATTCAATTTTTTAGGGAGAAGTCCCTGTTACCGTACATCGTACGAAAAGTAGCAGGGCAAATCATAAAACTCTTGGTGGATACAGGGGTCTCCAAAAGTACATCAAGCCACTTCCAGGCTTGAAGCATATCATCCCTGTAGAAAACGAATTCCAAGTAACATCTATCCACGGAAGCCAAAAAATTACTCATAAGTGCTTGGTATCACCTTTCCAAGTTAGAACATATTTCTTTATACTTGACACACTTAAGGTATTCGACGCAATAATCTTCTTTGACCTTTTGAAAAAATGTCAAGCAAACATTAATTTGATTCAAAATGTATTCTCAACGGAGCATACCTCTGAGCCCATTCTTTTTATGAGATCTCAAAATGTGAATCTTATCCATATAGATTACGCTGACGTACCATGTGCTATCAGGCCCTTCTTCAACTCAATGATAAAAGATCATATCAAAACATTCGCAGACCCTTGTGTGGCCTTACCATATAACGTAAATATTATTGCTACAATCAGAACAGACGGAGTGCCAGTATACTCATAATAAATCCACATCCAAGGAGCGTGTCTGATTTTGTTGATTTTAACGTTAATGTAAAGCGCTGGAAAGCATTTATCGACCAGCACGGCGCGAAATTGATCTATAAACCTGACAAGAAAAACCATTTAGCTGATGCCCTGTCACGGCAGCATCTGGATGCACTGGACAATGACCCAGAATCAGATGTTGAGACCATCCATAGTGAAGAATCCCTAACTTACACTATTGAAGTAACTGACAAACCAATCAATTGTTTCAAAAACCAAATAATTATTTAAGAAACGGAAACGACCTCAATAAAAACAAGAAGATAAGATCAGGCACATCATAGAGGTTTCCGAAAGGAAAGAACTTCACCAAATACTTGTGGATGCAGTAATGCAGGTGTTGTCAACGCTGTACACTACACACTGCCAATATTGGCCTTTATCCAACATACGAGGTGTGTTCAAAAAGTAAGGTGACTTTGTATTTTCAAGAAAAACTATTAATTTATTTATCAATATTTATGTTGTCCCCTTCAAAGTAATCCCCCTCAGATACAATACACTTATGCCAACGGTTTTTCCAATCCTCAAAGCACTTCCCATAAGCACTTTTTGGTATAGCCTTGAGCTCTTGCAGCGATGCAGTCTTTATCTCTTCAATCGTTGCAAATCTCCGTCCATTGGGACGATTAGGCTTTGTTTTCGATATCATAACCATATACCCATGATTCGTCACCAGTTATGACCCTTTTGAGTAAATCTGGGTCGTCGTTGACGTCATTCAACAGCTCTTGAGTGATGCTCATGCGATGGTTCTTTTGGTCAAAATTCAGCAATTTCGGAACAAACTTCGCTGACACACGACTCATACCCAAAACGTTTGAAAAAAATTCATGGCACGAGCCAAGCGATATACCGACATCTTCAGCAACTTCTCTGATAGTAATTCGACGATTTTCCAAAACAATTTTCGTCACTGCTTGAACGTTTTCATCAGTTGTTGACGTGCTTGGGCGTCCAGAGCGAGGCTGGTCATTGGCATCTTCCCGGCCATCTTGGAAGAGTTTGTACCACTTGTACACATTTTTTTTACTCAGAACAGTTTCACCGTATGCCACTGTCAACATTTCAAGTGTTTCAGAGCACTTAATTTTATTTTTTACACAAAATTTGATGCAAATCATTTGATCCATATTTTTCGATAGCAAAAAATCGCCGAGCTCGCAAAATAACTTGTAACTTTACGCCTCTCACAACCAAACAAAAGAGGATGTTCCATTGAAACTTGGTACAGATGTTAGGGAAGAGTGTACCAATATAACAAAACAAAAAAATCGATAATCGAAAATATGTTGCCCGCGAAATTTGAAAAGTCACCTTACTTTTTGAACACACCCCGTAGGTTAGTCGAAGCGTTTCCTTCTACCACGTTTCGATATTCAAAAGATTTAGTAATTGACGTCCTAAACGATACGGAACAAAGAGAAATTGTTACAGCTGAACATAATCGAGCACACCCGGCAGCCCAGGCGAACGTAAAACAAATCCTTTGCGACTATTTCTTTCCAAAAATGTCTCATCTTCCAATGGAGATTGCTGCTAACTGCAGAACTTGTTCTGTTCTAAAAATAATAGGCACCCACACAAAAAAAATATTGCCAGCACCCCGATCCCAACGTTTGCAGGAGAAATTCTACATCTAGACATATTTAACACGGACAGAACATATTTTAACGTGTTGACAAATTTTCTAAATTTGCTGTAGTCCAACCCATACCTTCTAGGAGTAATATAGATATAAAGGGACCTATTTTATAGTTGGTAAATCTCTTTCCTAAAACAAATACAATTTACTTAATGAAAAATCATTAAATTCAGAAACCATTAGAACCACCTTAATAAACCATTTTGAACGGTTTCACAGTTCCTTGGTGGAAATCGCATGTTTTCTTAAGAGTGAAAATAATTTAAGCGACACAGTGGAGACTTTCCTTCTGGCCAGTACAATAGGACTTTCTATTGAGTTACTAAAGAAAAACCGATTGAGATTAGTTACGCAACCCCATCGACTTTCAAAACAAAAAAATGCAAAATTTACAAATCGCTCAAGAAAAAAAATTACAAGTCAATAAAGATCGAGTTTAAAAGGAGTATCGCGTAGACGATAAGGTTTTATTGAAGAGGAATAAGAGAATGGGAAACAAATTATCACCATTATGCTCCGAAGAGATAGTTGAAGCCGACTTAGGAACGACGGTTCTAATTAAGGAGAGGGTGGTCCATAAGGACAATTAAAAATAAACGACTAGACTAACAAAAAATTTCAATTATAAAAGTTAGGAAATAAATTAATAATTTATGATATGGAAAACTTAATAAAATATATGGAAAACTCAATAAAAAAATTAACAATCTGTAAATAAATAAATAAAAATTACCATCCCCGATATTAAAAATGAACATATCACAAATCTTACGAGTAGGTGATGTAATATAGTATATGTAGTATATCTAGCATTAAGAGTATCCAAATAATAACGTATTGCACTTTGTTATAAAACTATAAGGTTACAAATTTCAGTATGAGAAGGTAGTTGAGATGGCAAAAATATCATCGCTGAAAGTGGGGCAAGCACTTTCGACATGGGAAATCACACGGAACTCATCCGCTCTACGCTCAGCAAGATTCAACATTATGCGCTCGAGAATTTTTATCCGGAGTGAAGGCATATCGCGGCACACGACTCGTGATTTTAGATTCTGCAGTGGAAGTCGACGATGGAATGCTCACTATTCGATTGAGCTTTTATCAATGGCGGCTGGTTGAAAACAAAAAAACACAGCCTATAAGAACCAAATTGTCGCGGCAATCTCACCAGTGAATGGGACATCGCACATAGGAAACTGAACCTTCTATTCCAGCAACCAATGAGTACCTAGAATCCTGACACCTCGTTGATTTGCGAGAGAGAGCTTAGAAAGAAAAACCCTGTCTGGAGCAGTATTATTGCAGTCAACGTTCCATTCTGTTGCTGTTTCGTTATTTGGCTTTTTGTACGCCTTTAAACGAAACACCAACATCGAGCATAGAATTGACCCATCGTTCCGTCAGTACCGAGGACGGGGGGAGGAGATAACGTGCTGAACAATACTAACGTCACAAACAGTCAGGCTTGGGACACTGACTTGATAGACGTCGAAAGTTAGGTGCATACGGAGCTTTGGCGAGTTGGGATTAGAAACTCGAGCTCTCAAGAGCAAAAGTACATCAAATGCAAAAATAAAACATAATTACATTAAGTTGCACATTCAAGTGGCCCAAGCGATACCAAGCCAAAGCTTGTTACGCGCGGATTCCAATAAACCCTCCACCAACCTAACCGACCGAAAAACTCTAAAAGGGTCATGCAATGCAAGCGGAATGTAACTACGGGTTAGTCTAGATGGAACGGAAAAGGTTAGTCGCGATATTAAAGCTGAAGAATCAATATCACCATTATTAAGATTATCAAGTAAGAAAGCTACAGTCGAGAGTGCTCGACCTTATGATACAAAAAAAGAAAACAAAAAACTTAAATGAAATTTTAACATAAAATATACCAAAGAAAATACTGAAATTTGTTTTTTTTGTATATATTTAATAAAATCCATAATACAACGACATGGTCACACTGTAAACTAAACAAACAAAGCGCAAGCAGCTGCAAGTGAATTTTGCATATAAAATTGATTCTTTAATAACTTCCTTTCATTCGATATCAACCAAATTCATAGGAAACATTGAGAATATAATTATTATTATGCATACTAAAATTCAATGCTCTAGGTCTTTTATTACGGCATGATCTGCGTTGCACCTATAAGAGTACTGTCACCAAATTTGGTAGCTCTAGCTCTTATAGTCTCTGAGATCTAAGTGTTCATACAGACGGACATGGCTATATCGTCTCGGCTGTTGACACTAATCAAGAATATATATACTTTATGTGGTCAGAGATGCGTCCTTCTGCATGTTACATAAAATTTTTGTTGGCACTAAGTTATAATACCCCTCTACCCTATGGGTAGCGGGTATAAAAATAAATAAAATGCCAAGCATTATTCTACGGTTAGCTTAAGAAGGTGGGTTTATTAAAAGAATGTCTACTACTATGTGACGGTAATCTCACTTCAGCATTCCAGTTCGAGCCACGCTAAGCAAATAAGAGGAATTGTTTTTGAAAAGATTCAATGCGATACTGGTTCACAGAATACTGTGGAGACCATATGTACGAACCATATTCCAGAATTGGACGACCATGAACAATTATCCGTAACATAATTAGCATTTAACAAATTAAAGATACATTTTTTACACATACATACTGTAATCACTGAAATCTCCGTTTTAAGCGAACTCAATCAAATTAAACCTGTATTTTTACTCGGTCCACATGGTATTCCCGGCTGTGCACTTAGTTATTGTACGGAATCATTGCATTTTATGTCGGTTTAGTCTGCCTCCTTCCCTGATATATTCATTCATTCATATTCCCTATGCATAAAAATGGTTCAAAAAATAACGTTAATAATTATAGAGGTATTTCCAAATTGTCCGCTATACCGAAACTCTTTGGGAAAATTATTACATCTCAACTTTGTCATTTTTGTAGATCTATTGCCTCTCCCGTCCAGCATGGTTTTGTGAAACAGAGATCTACGACTACTAACTTATTAGAGTTTTCTTCACTAGTGATCACAAGTTTTCAGAATAAGTAGCAGACTGATGTTTTTATACTGACTTTAGTAGAGCTTTTGACTCTGTAAACCATTTCTTTTTAGTTAAAAATTAAACAGGATACGATTTCCATATAATTTTCTGTTAGGGGTATCTGACTATCTTAATAATAGGACTCAAACAGCAATCGGCAACTTCTAAACCTGACTTTGCAACCTCAGGTGTTCCTCAGGGTAGTCATTTCTCTTAAATCTTGTCATTAACGATCTTCCCAATGCTATTTTACATTATAATATTTTAATCTATGCTGATGATGTCAAGATTTGCCAAACCTTTAATAATATAGCTTCCAACTCTCTAGTGCAAGCTCATGTTAATCGATTTTATTCCTGATGTAAATGTAATTTTCTACTTCCAAATTGTTTGAAATGTAAGGTTATGTCGTTTTACAGAAGCTCCGGTAACATCAGTAATTATACTCTTAATATGCTACCTCTGATTAAAGTAGACGATGTGATTGATTTAGAAGTTCTTCTTGATCATAGGCTAAATATAGACAAACACATTTCAATAACTTTCAACAATGCGACTCAAGTTCTTGGGTTCATCAAGCGATGGGCAAAGGAATTTGATGACCCTTATACGACAAAGATTTTTTTTGTTTCGTTTGACCGTCCCATTCTGGAATACGGTTCTTGTATTTGGTCACCACAATACTTAAATCACAAAAATCGTATCGAGTCTGTACAAAAGAAATTAACATGCCCACAACAACAAACAGGAATGATAACCAACAACCTCCGCCAGTCTTCCCATACTACAGCAAAACAACACTCACAATCTAATACTTCTTAAACCAATACAACTCTATAAAAAATATTTACACATCCCTAAATATCCCTATCCCTGACCCACTCCTTGCAGAGGTCAACCCCAAAAATATTAAAAGCTTCGTAAAACTAAAAACTATATAAAAATAAGAGAATGGAATTAACAAACTATTCTACTATAGAATTTAGTTCTATAGTCACGTCTTAAAAAAACTGCATCCTTACAAAATATTAAAATTAGCATCCTGGTGTCTTATGGGTTGCAGACACAAAAACACCCAGGTGTTACAACTCCAAGATAGCAAATGTAGACCGTACCGAGATGCATGTATTCAACGATGAAAGAGTGAAAAGTGTTCTGCTACTGACAGGATTACAAATGGCAATTGGATGTGGTACTGATTCCATCATAGGCGAGAAAATCCCCAATGAAACACTTGACCATTCCAAAGCTGGAAACAACAGCCGTGTCAGGCGGTCTCAGGATGTCGCTTAGCTGAAATATTCAAAAAGGAATACAGATCAAACTTGATCAACGTTATTTCTTGACCGACTCGCGAACAACACCTGTATGGATAAAGAGTGATAAACGAATGGAGGTCTTTGTGGCAATATCAAATGGGAAAAATCAACCAACACGAAATAGCGTTGGCTGTCAATGAGAATGCTATCATCACACAAGAAAATTAGACCAACACTCTACCATACAAGTCAACACGATCCTCATAGGAAGTTCGTTGAGTTGCAAGCTTGTATGACACGAGCAACAAAAGTCATCTTCGTTCTCAAGACTTTCGGCTCGGAAGAACAAAAACGGCTTGCGCTAGCCGCTTTTCGCGCTGAATTCGACGTATCTAGTATTGCATGGCTAGTGGTTGCATCCAAACGAAGATCCTGATCATAAAATCCATATTTTTTAATTACGGGAAGGCGAGATTTTTTTTTTTAATATTAAATGGAATTGAAGTAATTAGTTAATAAGTTAAAAATACAATTTATTTGATTTTGCATTTAAAGAGTTCAGTGAGCGTTATATTGCCTTTGGAATATCTTCCTTCAGGGCAGGCTCTGGTCCAGGGGCTAGAACATCTTAAAGCTGATTAACATATCGTGGGATCAAACCCTGACGGAGCTAATTTTTTTTTAGTTCAGATACGGCCCATACTTTTTTAAATTGTTTTTTAAAAATACCGAGTGGCTGCAGTCGCAGGCTGTATTGGGGGGATGAATAATGACAACTTACATGTACATATGTTTTAATTAAAGAACGTTGTAGAAAATGTAAAATGTTGCTGACAACATAGCAAATATGTGTAATGTTTTTAAGCAACAATCAAATTTATTTATTTTTAATTTTCATGTTCAACATGCAATACTATTTGACTTTTCATGAAGTAAATATGTTGAGGGTGAAACTGGCTAGTGTACTTATAAATTAGTTTTGTAGATGGTTAATTATGTATGTGTCCATTTATGTATTTGTGACTGTGGTAAAATAGCGACGTTCTTTTATATTTTTTTATCAAACGCAAATAAAATAAACAAATGGTCTTTAAGCTACGCATTTCGAAAAAAATTCATAAACAAGTCACGCCTTTAAAATATACAAATATCTTGCTATTGGTATATTAACATTGCAGAAATATCAGTGCTAACATACATTCTTATTTAAGCAATTTCCATTGATTTAATGAAATCTACTGACGTAATTGAAATACCATTTCACAAATATTACACGAATATTTCGTTTTATAAACAGCACCACACCATATATTTGTATATAATCAACATAGTCTGCCCATCACAAATTTGTTTTTCATATGTATATATTCGATAATTGTAATTAAAATTTATCGTTTCATATTCTAGTCTTCTAAAATAGAATGAAACACAAAAATGTATCAATTGTTTTTAATGACAAAAAACAATTTGTTTTTATTTTAAATGTGAAGAAATATTCACTCTATGACCAACAATTTTTAAAATTTATACGTATTTGGAGTAAGTTAAGAAGACATTACACATTGCGCGGAACGATGGGAATTCTGTATAACTCGACGCTCAACGTATGGAATAATGTTCTTTCTGAAGTAATTTCACAACGTTCGGAATTCACATTGTACTTTTTTAGTTTGCGTGTGTGTTCATAGTCCCCATCCACAGCCACTACATATTTTCACATTTGTAAAGTGCTGTTTTGCACTATCAACGGTAAAATTTGAGAGTGGCCGGTCGCACGTATGTACATCAGCTGTTCGTATGTAAAGAAAGTTCGCTGGCCAAATTAAAAATACACCACAAGCAAATAAATATATGTATGTATCGAATAAAATATCAAAGGCGATAGTAATGTTACTTATTTTTATTTAATTACGATTTATTTAATACATTAATTGAATACAGTGACTGAATAACATTGGTTTTCAATTTTAATTTATTGTGAATACTGCGACTACTTTAAAGAAGTTTTTATACCCGCTACCCATAGGGTAGAAGGGTATTATAACTTAGTGCCAACAGAAAATGTATGTAACAGGCAGAAGGAGGCATCTCCGACCCCATAAAGTATATATATTCTTAATCAGTGTCAACAGCCGAGAGGATATAGCCATGTCCGTCTGTCTGTCTGTCCGTCTGTATGAACACCTAGATCTCAGAGACTATAAGAGCTAGAGCTACCAAATTTGGGGACAGTACTCCCTTAGGTTCTACGAAGATCAAGTTTATTTCAAATGTTGGATGCCACGCCCCTTTCCGCCCCCAAAAGTCTGTAAAAGCCGTAATAATAGACCTAGAGCATTAAGCATGAATTTTGGTACGCATATTAATAATTATATTCTCTATTATTCCTGTGAATTTGGTTTAGATCGAATGAAAAACAAGGAAGTTATTAAAGAATCAATTTTATATGCAAAATTCACTTGCAGCTGCCCGCGCGTTGTTTGTTTAGTTGACAGTGTGACCATAACGGTGTTGTAGATTTTTATTCGCTATTTTCAACTATATACAAAAAAACAAGTTTTAGTATATTTGGTATATTTTTTGTTAAAATAGCATTTAAGTTTTTTGTTTTCTCTCGGAATGGGTTGCGGGTATCATACGGTCGAGCACTCTCGACTGTAGCTTTCTTACTTGTTTAAGTTTAAATTAATGTGTTAGTTAACAAGCGTCACCCGCTAGTAACATTAAACTACCTTCGCATGCTCGCACCACAAACATATAGAGTAATCCACGCGCATGCAACAGATCGTATGCTGCAATGCAGAACTTCGTGCTTATGACGTATTTTGCTGAGCGAGCGTTAACCGAATTATTGTAGAGTCGCTGGTCAGTACTTTTCCACTGGCCACGCTTAGCTACGACGGTACTTCTTAGTGCTTCATAAGTTTAGTTTTATATTTGAATCAAACGAGCAAGGTCTTGAAATAACAGCTCCGGCCAATTCCTCATCCTAATCATCATCTTCTCTGGATGATCTCTAGTTACCTGGAACTGGCGACGGTCGGAAGGTCGAGCATTAATAACTGGCGCCCAACATACATAAAATAAAATCCAAACGACCCAAAGAAAGAAAACATGTAAGTGAGCTCTTAGTGTTTCTTGACTTATAAATCAATCAATAAAGAAATAAATTCGCAAGTGCATTGTGGATCTAAGTTTTGAATTTGTGCTAAAAAGGAAACGAAGAAGTAAGAAGATTATCTTGTTTCTGACCGCTGAACATATTGTTCAGTGTGCAGTGCTTACGTTTGTGCCCATGAGTTGGGCATATAGAGAAATTAAGCGGGAAGTTGATAGTGACGATAGTGAAGAAGCAGGTTTCCACCCTCAACAGTTACATAATACCAATACAGAAATGGAAGCCGAGCAATTGCAAGCATTTGTGAACGGCACAGTCAATGCCGCGTTGGCTGAACAAGAGCAACGTTTAAGGCGGCAGTTTGACGAGCAGCTATAAGCAGCCAAATCGCAAATTGACGCGCTGCAGATAGGCGCTCCAAATATTAAAGTTTTCGAAAAAGTGACTATAGACGTAAATGTCAAGTGCGAAGTGAGACTTGATATTGTAAAGTCTGTGCCAAATTTTGACGGGCTACAAAGCGATTATGTGATTGGAGGCAAGCTGCCTTGGACGCATATGAGATATTCAGGCGATACAAGGGAAGCGAGGCGCATTATGAGGCCGTCGTTATCCTTCGCAACAAAGTATGCGGAACGGCCAGGGCAGTCCTGACGTCCCATAATACTGTGCTAAATATCGATGCGATTATCGCACGATTGGATTGCACATACGCGGACAGAACGTCCCTGCGTGTACTTAGGCAGCAGCTAGAAATGGTAAGACAGGGAGATTTAGGCTTGATGGAATACTATGACGAGGTCGAGAGGAAGCTAACGTTAGTCACCAACAAAATTGTGATGACACATGATGAGCAAGCGGCCACGATTCTCAATAACGAGGTTAGAAGCGATACTTTGCACGCATTCATATCGGGTCTGAAGAGATCATTGAAACCGTTTGTGTTGCCTGCTCAGCCCAAAGACTTGCCATCGGCATTAGCCTTGGCCCGGGAAGCTGAGAATAGTATAGAAAGAAGCTGTTTGCTGCTTCTTATGCTAAAGCAATTGAAGACAAGCAGCATGTCAGCGAGAACAGTAAGCAGGCACAGCGTCAGCAACCTAAGCCTAACAAAGGCCAAGAAAGAAATCCCCACTACATAGGGAAGCAAGCTCAAAATAAGGCTCAAGTGGACCCCAAAGGCAATCAGACAAGTCAGCCTCAGCCTATGGAGGTCGACCCATCAGTATCACACTTTCGGCAGCCAACCAATTGAGGCAAAGCTCAGAGCACTGCAAATGTGGTAGGAGTACAGAAAAGACAGAACACGTCGGAGCGCGTGTCTGGTCAGAGGCGGCAGCCGCTGATATCGAAGACGAGGTCGATTTGTCTGATGGAACCGATATGCTCAATTTTTTAGGGTACGCTCCCAACTGCCGTTCATCGAACGACAGTTGGCTGGCAGAAATCTAAAAATGCTGATAGATACCGGGGCGGCAAAGAATTACGTGAGACCCGTAAAGGAATTGAAAAACGTAACTATTGTCGATACCCCATTCACTGTGAACTCCATACATGGATCCAGTGAAATAAACAGGAAATGTTCAATGAAAATCCTTGGACGCAGTGCATCTTTTTTCATTTTGGATAACCTCGACGCATTTGATGCCATCATAGGTTTCGATCTGCTAAGGCAGGCAGGGGCCACATTGAATCTGAAGAACAATTGTTTAAGCTACGAAAACAAAAACGAGCCACTGAAATTCCACTTATGTGACAATGTAAATTTCACAAAAGTCGGTGACATAGTAGTTCCCGAAATCGTAAAAGATGAGTTCAGGCAGATGATAGTAAAAAGAATAAAGGCATTTTCGACCTCTAACGGGGCGTTGCCATTTAATACATCAGTTATTGCCACAATTCGTAGCGGGGATAACGACCCGGTATATTCAAAGCTTTACCCATACCCAAATGGTGTGTCGGATTTCGTCAACAACGAAATCTCGCAACTATTGGAAGGCGGTATCATCACACCGTCAAGATCAGCGTACAACCAGCCTGGGTTGTCGACAAAAAAAGGATTTGATGCCGAAGGCAACAAAAACAAACGACTCGTAATTGACTTTAGAAAGTTGAACGATCGTACGGTTGCCGACCGCTATCCGATGCCAAGTATCCCAATGATTCTAGCGAATCTGGGTAAGGCAAAATTTTTCACAACTCTCGACTTAAAGAGCGGGTATCATTAGATATACCTAGCAGAAAAGGACCGAGAAAAAACGTCGTTTTCTGTGAACGGTGGCAAATATGAATTCTGCCGATTGCCCTTTAGATTGAAGAATGTTGGAAGCATTTTTCAAAGAGCAATTGATGAAGTCCTTACGGAACAGATAGGGAAATGTTGCTACGTCTATGTTGATGACGTAATAATATTTTCAGAGAACGAACATGACCATGTTCGACATATTGACATAATATTACATCGCCTACACGAGGCCAACATGAGAGTAGCAAAAGAGAAAACCCAGTTTTTCAAGGATAGTGTTGAGTACCTCGGCTTTATCGTGACCAAAGACGGGGCCAAAACGGACCCTGAAAAGGTCAAAGCGATTCAAGAGTATGTCGAACCGGCGAACTTATACTCACTGAGATCATTTCTGGGCCTAGCTAGCTATTATAGAGCGTTCGTGAAAGACTTCGCCTCGATAGCTAGACCATTAACTAACATATTGAAAGGTGAAAATGGGTCTGTTAGTAAACACATGTCGAGAAAGATTTCGATAGAGTTCGACGACACACAGCGTAACGCATTCGAACGACTAAGAAGCGTATTGTGCATCAGAAGATGTCATATTAATGTACCCCGATTTTAAAAAACCCTTTGACCTGACCACTGACGCTTCCGCAAGTGGTATTGGAGCAGTGCTATCCCAAGAAGGGAGGCCAATTACGATGATCTCACGCACGTTAAAACAGAGTTAGACTCATTATGCTACCAATGAAAGGGAACTTCTAGCGATCGTGTGGGCACTCGGTAAATTGCAGAATTATCTGTATGGTACCAGAGATTTGCGCATTTACTAACGCAAAAATTAAGAGATGGAAAGCATTAATAGAAGAACACAATGCCAAAATCTTCTATAAACCAGGGAAAGACAACCTCGTAGCCGACGCATTGTCATGTCAGAACATAAACGCTTTGCATAACGAGCCCCAGTCTGACGTAGCTACCATACACAGTGAAGAGTCGCTAACTTCGACAATTCAGACAATCGACCAACCTATAAATGGTTTTAGAAACCAGATGATCTTAGAAAAAGCGCGCTATGCGTTACACCAAAAAATCATTATGTTTTGGCAGCAAGATGCGCCACATAATACATTTTACGACAAATATCACCTAATCGACACGTTAAAAACTGCCGTCAACCCAGATGTTGTTAACGCAATTCATTGTGACTTACCAACATTGGCTGCAGTGCAGCATGAGTTAGTCACCTTGTTCCCTTCAACGAAGTTTCGCCACTGCAAAAGCATTGTGGCGGACATCACCAACAAGGACGAGCAGGTGGAGATCGTCATCACCGAACACAATCGAGCACACAGGGCCATACCGGAAAATGTAAAACAGATTAAGAAGGATTATTACTTTCCAAAGATGACCAAAATAGCTAACGAAGTAGTGCTAAACTGCAAAATATGCACCAAGGGTAAATATGACAGGCACCCGGGGAAGCAAGAACTTGGCGGAACGCCCATCCCAACTCGCGTAGGCGAAATTTTGCATATCGACATATTTTCAACCGACAAAAAACTGTTTTTGACTTGTATTGACAAGTTTTCAAAGTTCGCAGTTGTGCAGGCGGTGCTGTCCAGGGCAATAGCGGACGTAACCAGCCCTATTCTACAAGCACTTAACGTTTTCCCAAACACGAAAACAATTTACTGCGACAATGAGGCGTCTTTCAATTCAGAGACAATCACCTCATTGCTAAAAAATCAATTCAACATTGATCTGGTCAATGCACCCCCGCTTCATAGCTGCTCTAATGGGCAAGTGGAACGATTCCACAGTACTCTAATCGAAATTGCAAGATGTCTTAAAATCGATAATAGGATCTGCGACACAACTCAAGCAATTCTCAGTGCGGTTATTGCATATAACAGAAGCCTGCATTCAGTGACCAAACAGAGGCCACTGGACGTTATTCATGCAGTTGCAGACGAATTGCACCAAACTATCAGAAATAAGATAGTAAAAGCCCAGCAAGATCAGTTACGCAGATGTAACCCAGATAGGCAGAACAGGGGTTTCGATGTAGGCGAAACCGTCTATGTCAAAAACAATAAACGACTAGGCAATAAGCTGTCACCATTATGCTCCGAAGAAAAGGTACATGCTGATCTAGGAACAACCGTTCTTATTAGAGGGAGGGTGGTCCATAAGGACAACCTTAAGTAGCTTCCAATCAGTAAACCTAATAAAATCTAATACTTACAGGTCCATGATGGTAATTCTGAACTTATTAACATTGTTAACAGCGACACAAGCTCGGATTACCGACTTCTCGAATGCGAATTACATTCCCATCATCGACGGTAATGTTCTTATATGGGAAGAACTTACTTAAAAAAAAAATTTAGTTTATTTATGACTTTAAAAAAATATTTGAATTTGTTAATTGTAAATTTAAAAAAATTCACTTTCTCTCTCTCGAACACAGATACTCCCAACTTAGAGGCGGACACTCTAGTTTCAGGATCATTACCGCCGTAGCCCGATGGGCTTCCAAACACAAACTTACGCCTTTCCAAATATAATTCAGTTTCAATGCAAAAAAGTTCGTTGTTGCTTAATCAACATTACACATTCATATATACTTTAATGTTAGCAAACTTTGTTGTACATTACAATTTATTTATGCAACGTTCTTAAATTGTCATATTTAAAGAAAAATAAAATTGCGGTACAATAAAGTGTGAGTTGAACTCAGTCGTCCGGTCGACTAAAAGCTTGCAACTTTTGCCCCTAAGCCACTACCGTCACTGCGGGCCGCGCGGCTAAGCATTTATAAATAGCTTGCATTGAATTTTCAAACTGTGATCTGAAAATCGCTTCTTAGTGGGCGCCTATATGTCCATATCTAGGTTTGGTAAAAATTGCAGCATCCTAGCTTTTACTTTTTTGGCTGTGCGTTGATAGTACTATAGCTCTGTCAGTGTCTACGAACTATAGATAACACTAGCAGAAATACCTAAAGCTTTAGATGATATGGAATTTTACGCTAAACCAATCTTTAGTCTCCAACATTTTAAACAACGAAATGAAGCCCCAATAACTATGTTAAGTAGAACTCAAACCAGATAATGTGCACCCTATCTGCAAATTTCAGTTTCTAATACATCGTAAAATCACTTTAGAAGGACCACACAAACGCAACGGACCCGTACAATGTATGAGTTGACAAGAAAATGGCCATGCACGGTCAAACGGTAATGACTCCGTACACTCCCCATTGGGCAACGACGATTGTAGCAACAAAATGTGTTGGTAGTCACACTGCTAATTACATATTGCCCAATATATCAGGAACTGGAAACTACCTATATTCAAGACAGATCAATAAAAATAAAACTGGATAATGGTAACCGACTTACTCCAGCCGCAGTGTACTGCCCCAAGTTTATGCAGTTCTTTAAATCATTAGGCGAGCACTTCATCGCAGTAGGAGACTATACAATGAAAAGCACTCGCTTCGTGTCCCCAAAATGATAGCAGCTTTATAATGCAATTACAAAAGCCAGCAACAATCCGACAAGTCAAGCTGTTCATGTTCGAAAAACGACGCCTTCATCGATAGTAGCAGTCTTAAAGGTCGCCATTTGCACGACAAAGGTTAAAAGACTCACCAAATCGTTAAAGCGACAAGAAGTAAATACCCAACGCCGCTATATAGAGCAATTATCAACATCTTCCAAAAACACTCTATGTGAAGAGCTCACCCAACATTTTGCTCACCGACAGGAACTGTGGTGCCTATAGGAAACACAGTGGGCGGCTGGGCCCGCAAATGATAAAGACAGCCGGAACATTTGCAGAACACTCTGAAAATGTGTTACAGTTAATTCGTGTCTCAAATGCATTTACACTAATGACTCTCAGCTTTAACGTGAGCCAATGGAATTTCGACCAAACAAAATCGCTCATCATATCATCAAAAATATATTTATTTATAGATCTAACTTAATAACGATAAAATTATAAGCTAGTTTGTTTTTTTGCTATGGCAGTGTAGGCCCTCAGCACTATGGTTGTGTTCTTTGGATTGTGACTTATAATTAACAAATATTTATTTATTATTTTATATGAATGTGGCTTTTAAGTATTTAAGCATGTTTGATATGTTTGAGAGGGTGGGGGTGGATAGGCATTGAAGTGGGTTGGTGTTTTTAAATATTTTTTGTCTTTGGTATTTGAGGGAATTGCAGCTTGTGATTATGTGTTCCATTAATATTGTGTCGTTACAAAAGGGTCATATTCTTGGAGACTGGTTGATGTAGTGTATGTGGGTTAACTTGGAGTGTCCGAGACAGACACAGTATTATTACTGTTTGGTCTCTACGTGAGAGGTGTAATAAGTTTACTTAAAAAATTTTGTAGCTGTGAGTTTGTGAGGATTATTTGGTTGGTACCAAATTGATGTTTCGGTCAAGTCAGATTGCAGTTTTGTGTGTCGCAAGTTTCTACTGTTTCGTTTCCTGTTATCCCTACATATCCGGGTACCCAGAGAAGTTTGAATTTGTAAGAGGTTTTTACAAAATGTTACGAGCTTTTGGTGTGTGATGTTTGTTGTCGTTAGGGTTATTTATTGCGTCTAGTAGTATGTTTACCTGAGTATGGGCACAAGTGACATTAATGGGGTAATTAAGATGATAATTTATGGGTTTAGCTGTCAAAAAATATGTCAAGTGGTAATTAAGAGATTTGATGAGGGTCAAAAAGTAGTGTGGGTGTTTAGGGATCGTGGTGATCAAAGGGTAAGGTAAATAAATAAACAAATAAATTAGACTATTGGGGGGTGAGTGTGGTGTGATAGGTTGTGGGGATTGGAGTGTTGGATCTTGTTTGATTTTAGGATAAGTCAAGTGTATGAGGACATATGACACCGAAAACTGGTGCGGCGACCGGCGACCGGCGATCGGTGACCTTCGACAGCTGCAACAGCCGGAATCGATTGAATGTGTTGACAGATCTGGGTTGCGCGAGCGCAGCTGGCAACAGGGTTGGTGATTTTCGCCACCAGCATGCATTCGAACGCAATTCGAACGCAACAGGCAGGGGGCGGGCCTTTGACACGTGCAGTCGTTCGAACGCAACAGGCATCACAGCGAAAAACGGGGGGGCGGGCCTTTGACACGTGCAGTCGTTCGAACGCAACATGCAGCTCATCGAATAACTGGGGACGGTGACCTCGAATAAGTTGACACCACCTGCGATCGTGTGAACAATTTTCGTTTATATATCCCAATCCCAATCCCCAGTAAAATAACGGTTTTTCTTGAATTTGCCTTGTGATCGATAGCGACAGTCAGAACTCTAAAAGAGGAGAGGACGATAAACATATTGTAATGTTGGTGTCATATATCGCAACAGGGACGCAAGGAAAATTAGGTGAGCGAGAGGGAAGATAAGTCCACGATCGTCGGAATGTGTATAAGCGCCCAACATTGAAAGGTCACATGACTCGAAAAATAATAAATAAACAAAATGCTATGTATGTTAAATTGTGATGCTGGTCCACTTGACCATGGAAGAGTGAAAACAATTTCTGAAAAGATCAGATGTATGCTGATAGTTTTTAGAAATCACTTCTAATTCGTCATTCGAAGCAAACCGTCCTAGTTTCCCAAAATTTGAAAATTGTTTAAACAAATTTAAAAATTTGAAAATATTTTGTGTAAAAATTTGTGTAAAACAAACAACATCATCAACAACAACACCAACAACACCCACATCAGCAACGTCATCAACAACAAAACCACCAACATCATGAATTCAAACAACATTAGCAACTTCAACAACACCAACAACACCAACAACTTCAACAACATCAATGGAGTGTTTTGTCACCCATGCCAGCAGTATTTACCTGCAAATATGCAATGGCACCACCATGTTCGCACCGAGTTGCATAAATATAATGCAATCCGACCGGTGGATGGACAGGTGAAGCAAATTGTTGATGGATACAAGGGACGTATCCTTCAATATATGTTTATTAATGAGGGAGCTGCTGTAAGAATTCCTGATGAATTCCTTAATGAAGCTGGAGTAGCACTGATTCCTCATTTAGAAAGGGTAATGAGCTCACATACAACATCAAAAGTTAATTTTGAGTTGTTTGCTGAGTACATGCTGCTGAAAGAGCATGATTCCCAAATAGAGGTAAAATCGTTCCAGAGCAAAATGTCACTGGTTTCGATGTATTCCAATTTCATGGAACTCTATGAAATGCATGCAGATGCAATGAAAAATAAAATGAGTGAGTTTCAGGAAAAGGATAGTGGATGGACGATGACTCGTCTCATCAGAGTGGAGCTAAACATGCTTCAATGTGATCCCATTAGACGATCACAACATTTTAAAATTCCGTTGAAGCTTGAACACAAACGAGCTCTTATCAACGTGCAGAACAATGATGTGATCTGCTTCAAGTGGGCAATAATATCAGCCCTTAAGCCAACTAGAAATGCACAGCGATGCTCCAGCTACAATGTCAACATAGCTTCACAAATAATTCAAGTGGACAACAACTACAAGGTGGACTTCAGAGGACTATCGTTTCCAATGGAGCTTAGCAAAATGAATGAGTTAACAAGACGGAACCCACTCATCAGCATAAATGTGTTTGGATATGATGAGGAAGCAAACAAAGTGTTTGGACCACTTTATTATGCTGGATTTGAAGGGAAATCGCACATCAACCTACTACTATTGGATGGACGAAATGGAAATGTACACGGTCACTATGTGTGGATAAAAAATATATCTGCGTAAGTACAAGTAATAAAATAAAAATAAAATTTAAATAACATATATCGAATTCTTTATAATTTCAGTCTGCTCTCATCACAATTGGGTAGGGAGCAACCAAAGCGTTGGTTCTGCAACCAATGCTTGCGATATTCGACGAGTGAAGAGAGGGCCAGTCGACATGGAGAAATATGCAGTCGAACTGTTACGGAGCCTCCTAAGCCCCACCAGACAGAGGTGTTCTTTAAAAATCACCACCGGCAGCTGAAGATTCCATTCACCGTGTATGCAGATTTTGAATGCATACTGGATTCTTCTAATATAGATGTAAGTGATAATTCACAAACTATTAATAAGCATGTGCCTGTAGCATTTGCATACTATATAAAGTGTGCATTTGATACAGCACTAGATAAGTTTGTTTTAAGAACGGGCGGGGATGTAAGCCGCACTTTCATTGAAAGTCTAACGTCCGATTTGTCCGAATTGTATCAGAGCCACATGAAGAATGTGGTACCCATCCAAATGAGTCCACAGGATTCATATAATTTCGATGAGGCCATTAGTTGTCATATTTGCAAGGGTAGTTTGGGTAATGACAGAGTGAGAGATCACTGTCATTTGACTGGCACATACCGAGGTGCAGCACATAATTCGTGCAACCTCAACCATAGGAAAGGAAATTTTATCCCCGTGTTCTTTCACAATTTGTCAAAATATGATGCACATTTGTTTGTGAAAGAGCTCGGGGAGATTAAGGGGGATATTAAAGTAATTCCTTTGAACAAGGAATTATATATTAGTATTTCAAAGTTTGTGCCAGTAGGAGACGACACCCTAGAAATTAGATTTTTGGACTCTTTAAGATTTATGCCCTCTAGTCTAAGCACACTTGCAGGAAATTTAAGTGAGAACAATTGTAATGTTCTCAAAACGCAATACCCAGAAAAATCTGATTTTGCCCTACTTCGTAGGAAAGGAGTATTCCCTTATGAATATTTAGATTCAGCTCAAAAGTTGGAAGAAACTTGTCTCCCACCAAGGAGTGAGTTCTACAGCAATTTGACAGAGTCAGAATGTTCTGAGGTAGACTACAATCACGCATGCTCAGTGTGGAATAACTTCAAGTGTCAAACTCTTAAAGACTACTTGGAGTTATATTTGAAAACTGATGTTTTATTGTTAACAGACGTTTTCGAAAACTTTAGGGAAATTTGTTTAAACATTCATCAACTCGATCCTGCCCACTATTACACAACTCCAGGGTTGTCATGGGATGCGATGTTGAAAACAACAGAGATCCGCCTTGAGTTACTCACAGATATTGATATGATAAGACATATTCAGTGTGGAATTCGAGGTGGATTAGTTCAATGTAGTCATAGACACACCAAAGCAAACCACAAATACCTTAAAGATTTTGATTCTACAAGAGAATCGGAATATTTAATGTATGTGAATGCAAATAACCTTTATGGTTGGGCCATGTCTGAACCTCTGCTTTACGGTGAATTCAAATGGTTAGACCGGGCAGAAGTACAATCATTTGATATTGATAATATATCTGATAACAGTGAGTATGGATATATTCTTGAGGTTGACTTGGAATATCCATACTCACTCCACGATATGCACAATGATTTGCCCTTCTCCCCGTCCAATAAATTACCCTCAAAATCATCAAAAATTCCCAAGCTAATAGCTGATCTCCGCGATAAGGAGAAGTATGTTATACACTACAAAACTCTACAGCAGTGTATTAAGCATGAGTTGAGGATAAAAAAGATTCACACCGTCTTAGAGTTTAAACAGAAGGCCTGGCTTAAAAAGTACATTGATATAAACACTGAGCATAGGACTAGGGCAACAAATAATTTTGAAAAAGATTTTTTCAAATTGTTAAATAATGCTGTCTATGGTAAAACCATGGAAAACAGCGAAAAGAGGGTAGACATTCGGATTGTTACAGAATGGAATTCTCCAGACGTAGGTCCACAAGGTGGGCGCCCTAGATTGTGTGCCAGAGACTTGATATCCAGGTCAAATTTTCATAGTGCAACAAAGTTTAATGAGACTATGTTTGCAATTCAGATGAAAAGATTACACAACATTTGTGATAAGCCAATATATTTAGGCTTTGCAGTGTTGGAATTATCTAAATTCAAAATGTATGATTTTCATTATGATTATATGAAACCTAAATTTAACAAAGCACTTAAATTAAATTATATGGATACCGATTCGTTTATATACACTATAAAAACGAACGACTTCTATGAAGAAATTCGTGATGATGTCGAATTGAAATTTGATACATCTGAGTATTCAAATGAATTGGCTACATTATACAATTTTAAACAGTGCAACAAGAAGCGTTTAGGTTTCTTTAAAGATGAGCTGCATGGTAAACCAAAGAGTGAGTTTGTTGGGTTACGTTCAAAAATGTATGCATATAGGTGTGAAAAATCTGGTACTGCTAGGGAAATATGCGTAAAAAAGAATAAAGGAGTAAAGCGCAGTTGTCTGGAGAAGGTCACATTTGAGGGGTATAAAAATTGTTTGTACACAGGACAGCAAGCACGTGATAGCATGTTCATGTTTAGATCTAGAGGGCATGAAATTAGTACACTAAAAATAACAAAAACTATTTTAGACAATAAAGATGATAAAAGAATAATTTGTGCAGATGGGGTTTTAACTCTAGCAATAGGGCATTACTCTACAATTCCCAATGAAATTGAGGGTTGTATATCTACTCTAGAAGCACAGTCCAGTGTTTGGCGCAGCCAAATATGTGCATTGGAGGAGAACTCACAAAGCACTCAAAGTAAAGTGAGGAAGGTAAATGCTTTAAAAAGAAAAGTTGAAATAAATGAAAGTGCGGTAGACATCCAAGAGGCTCAAATGATAATGCATTTTATGCTATTAGATGGCATTAAAAAAATAAAACGATAGTTTTAAGTTTATAATGTGATAGTTTATTTAAACAAAACAAATGTATACTTATAAGATATTTAGATAATAGTAATTTAATTTTAATAAACTTAAAAAATGATGTTAAATAAATAAATGATAGAAACCACCTTTGATTGGATTCCCATTCCAGTCTTGCAGTAAGTATGTTGTTGGGTAAGTATTTTGTACTTTAGTTATTCTGAATATTTCAGTTGTCCAATTTGGGGTATATCCCTTTTCAAATACATGTTTATATTTGCTGATGCGTACATAGTCCCCTATCTTTAGTTTACTACCAGCAAACATTTTAATATTATTGTATGCAGTTTTCAAGATGAGTTTTTCATTCTCACCGTTTACATTGATGGGTGCAATTTTTATGGTTCTGTGTACTCTATTGTTGTATATGTCAATTAATTTTTTATACACATCAATCCATTTGTATGTTCCATTGAAACTGAATTCTCGCCACATGAGTTCTTTTAAAGACCTGTTGAATCTCTCAACAATTGAGGCCTTTAGACTACTATATGTTGAATAGTGATTGATTTCATATTGTTTGATCAGAGCTGTAAATTTAGTGTTAAAGAACTCTTTACCATCGTCTGATTGTAGATTCTTGGATACTCCTCGTCCTGATTTAAATATTTTCTCCATTGCCTGAGCAACGTCCTTCGCATGTTTCGACTTTATTGCTTCACCCCAGGCAAATTTTGAGAATGTGTCTATTACTGTTAGCAAGTATCGATAACCATTATTTGATTTTGCGTACTTTCCCATTTCAACCAAGTCGACTTGCCATAAATCATTTATTCCCTTTGTGATGACTCTACGCCGTAGAAAATGTTTCCGCGAGGAAGCATGTAATTCGTTTACAATACCTCGTCTGCTCATATTTAGATGGTTTGTAATCAGAATTAGAGAAATTTACTTGAGCCGATAACCATATTTAATTTTTTCATAAATTCTTGACGTAAGTTCCTCAAGTCTCAATATTGTGATGCAGCATAATTTTGCTGCACACAAAGCACTCACCGCGCGCCGATCAAAACAAAACCAAGAAGAGAAAAGGAGAGAAACAAAGGTCAAAACTAGGGAATTATCGGCTACCCGCCGCTAATTTATTTATCGAGCCAAAAATACTAGCCGCGGTCACGTTGATCAACACTAGTTAGCCACACTCGATATATACCAGCTACAGCTGGTGCTGGTATATATTGAATGGAAACGATGAATTATCGTTGAGCACGTTGATCAACACTAGTTAGCCACACTCGATATATACCAGCTTCTGCGGGTGCTGGTATATATTGAATGGAAACGATGAATTATCGTTGAGCACGATCATTTATCGAGGAAAAGGGGCACACCAGAAGAAAACGAGCAATCGAAAATTAGACAAACACGTGTGAAGACCAACTTGGAGAAAAAGGAAAAGGAAACTGGAATTGGTATTGGAAAATCAGGAACGAGGGACAACAAGAGAGTGGTGCACCGACACCCAAAGCGCGAACAACACTACGGAAAACAACGCGAGTGCCGCCGCAACAACAACATAGCCGCCGCCCCAACAGCAGCATAGCCGCCGCCGCAACAACAGCATAGCCGTGCCACAACAACACCGCAGCCGTGCCACGGCCACAGCAGCAGCAGTGCAGTGACGACCAGTGCCAAACAACGCAGCGTGACCAGGGACGAAGACACGAGGCCCCGGTAAGCGCGACAGTAGTTAAAAACTAACCAGCTATACGTTATGTGTTCCCACATCCTTTCGCGGAGCGTTTGGGCGCACGCCAAATAAATGAATTGTCTCCGTAAATCTGTTTTATTGTTGGGCGGTTAAGGGGGGGAACGGGCAGGGCTAGCGGAGTGAGGTTAAGGTCGGCTTGGCGCGGGTTCTGAGTCTCACGACGAGGTGTCAGCGGGTCTTACCCCTCCACCTCTGACGGATTCTTCTGAGCCCGGACGCCAAGAAGGAGTTATCAACTTCGATCATCCTGGGATGACATTCCACAAGTGCTGACGAGTTTCACTCTCTCACTTATGAGTCTGCCGCCTGGTATAATCGAAGTCGAGCCGATCGCCACCACCCCTCGGCTTCGATGACCTCCAAAGGGAAGTTTCACATCCGAGAAGACGGGTTTTACCCTCTCTCGTGTGTGCGCTTACCCTTTGAGCGTCATCGCTACCGAGTACGTGGTAGCCACTCTCCGAAACTAGTGGTCCAAGGAGTGGACAGCGGGAGTGCATCGGGCTTCGAGAACTCTCTCTCTCCATTCCTTGTGGTCGCTCTAGCCTGCACGAGTTTTTGTAGCATTTTTTTGGTTGCCGAACTTTTGCTAGGACTTCGCTCATTGACCAGTAATGTTTCCAGAAATAAATATTTCTGTAACTGGTCCTGGTAGACTGAGACGCCGACCCCGGCTGAAAAAACGTCGTTACAGATGGCGCCCGAGCAGGGACATTACTGGAATTTGAGCCGAGTCTAGCAAAGTTAATAGGGGGTAAAGTAAAGTAATAAAGATCGGCATATTTGACAAGAAAACATGAGGCAACAGTAGATAACGTAGAAACTAACGAAAACTAATATATGTTCTAGCTGTAAAATTTATCTTATATTTCATTATATATAAATATAAGTCCTGTCCGAGTTAGCTCCCGTCTCAGAAATTCCACCTCTCAAAGAAAAGCCCCAAAAACCCAGTCCGGCGCGAGGTCCGTCATACACCAAGAGCAGGAAAAATGAATCCCCCCGCACCCTAATCTTCAAGCGAGGGGCCCATTTCAGTAGGGCCGGTAATAAACACGGCAGCGAAGCGGTACTAGACGGTGACAAGGATAGGGATTTGATATTTTGAGTAGGGCAAAGTACCGTTTCAAAGAGCTAGTCTTCGGGAAACGCGGAAACGCATAATGGGAGTTTTTTTTGCTTGCAGGAGCGAAAGCGACACGCGTGGGCAGAGCAACTGCGCGGCGGTCGCAACAACGGCGGGTGGTGCTACACGCAGCCCGGTTGTTGTGACCCCGGCGAGCGTTGCTACACGCGGCCCAGGTGTCGCGTCGAGCGGCAAATCAGGAGCGGGAGATGTATCGCCTGGGTGGTGCCACAGAGCGGCCAATGCGCGTTAAGGCCCCGCCCACACGCTCGGCAGCATAGTACAGTTGTTGCGAGTCGTGTGGGCAAAGCCACACCGCGCTAGGGGAGAAAATGGCAGCCCCGCGACCAAAAACCCAAAATGGCCGCTCGCGCAAATTGTATATAATGCGAGCCACTTGCCAGCAGAAAGACAGTCAAGTACCAGCCTTCGAAGTGAACACATCGCGCGCAGTGATAAAACTTCAAAGCAAAAGATAAACAGTAGTCAAGGTCCAATCACCAAGTTGGAAGCATCACAAGCAAAACTCAACTCTCCGCAAAGAGCAACAATAGTCCAGCCACCAAGCTGAAACCCAACGGGAGCAAAGCTCAAACCCGCAGAACCACAACGAACAGGCCAGTCAGGTACAAAAGCCACGATGGTAAGCGTAAGCTGGGTCTACTACCGCCGCAAGGACGAGCTCGTGGCTATGGCCACGGAATTTGGATTAGAAACCGAGGGCAACGTGTCCGATCTACGAAGCCGGTTGGCACTCCATATTTCCCGAGGCGACCACAACGAAGAGACCACGAGAAGGATGGAGGAACTGGCCGCACAGTACGCAAACGAACCCAGCGACAGTGAAGCAAAAACATCGCGAACCGCTTCACCAGTGGCCACGGTGCGCCGCCCCAGCCCAGTAGCGGCACACACCCCTCTTCCAAGGGTGGTGGTGACCAGACCCGGAGAGACACCTCTGGACACCTCGCGAGGAAGCCGAAACCAGTCCCCGGTGAGGCCCAGCGTGTTTCGAGCCGAACCCCAGGGCCGGTCGGTAGCAGAGAAGGTCCACCGATGGGGCATATCGTTCGATGGACAAACGGATCCGCTGAGTTTCATCGAGCGGGTGGAGGAACGTGCAACGGCCCACCAAATGGAATTGAGCCAGCTCACCCCAGCCGTATCGGAACTACTGACAGGGAGCGCCAGTGACTGGTACCGCGTGAGTCGGCTACAAGGGTCGACATGGACATATTTTAAGCGGGAGTTTCTGGAGTTCTTCCTGCCCCCCAGATACTTCCAGAGGTTGGAGGACCAGATACGAGCGAGGCAACAACGAGCTGGGGAGCCCTTCAAGCGTTACTTGGTGGTGTTGCGTCTCCTCATGAAGGGGGCGAGCTTCACAGAAGAGCAAGAGCTGGAGAGAACTTATGAGAACCTGATGCCGGAGTACCAGTTGTACATAAGGAGGCACGAGGCGACATCGCTGGCACAGCTCACCCAGCTGGCAACGAATTTGGAGTTTGTGCGGGAGCGAGAGGCACAACTCCGAGAACAAGCAGGGCCCCCGCAGACTCTGGCCACAATAAGCACTCGGAATGAAGCAGCACTAACACCTCGACACAGAAACCCCTTCCGGGACAACCCAGTTGGACCAAGGGAAGACCCGAACGACCCACGGAGCCACAGACCGGAAATCGGACCAGCCATAGATGTGCAGCGAGCCTGCAGGAGGTGCGCTGAGGTGGGGCACATGGCTCGGGACTGCAACGGACGAAGGGTCTACTATTGCTGGCAGTGTGGGAAACGTGGGGTCCGGACGACAGAATGTTGCAGACTGACAGCGGGAAACGGCCACCGGCCCCATCTGCCCCAGGACCAGGTGGGATCCGGCAACAACCAGTCCGGGAGCCAAAGCAACTGTTAAGAGTGGAGGGTGCAAGGATTGTGGCGACCATCAAGATAGATGGCCAGGACAGGCAGGCCACGATCGACACGGGAGCCACGAGGAGTTTCATCAGTGAACGGGCGGTTCATCAACTCCACAACCCGAAGCTCCGGGACATCCAGGCACGAGTCAGCATGGCCAACGGAAGCGGGGCCACGGTTTCGCAATCCCTGGTAGCGGTGGTACAGCTCGGGACGAGTCACACCTTCCTGCCATTCCTAGTACTACCCACGGTGGTGGATGATGTCATCCTCGGAATCGACTTCCTCTGCGCTATACAAGCCACCCTGCATTGCGGCGCCGAGTCTTTGGAATTGACTTCGGCCAAACTAGCGGAAGCGCGCCAACTCCCAATCCGCGCCTACAGGGCGAGCCAGGATTATCATCCCGGTGAAGGAGACACGGCGAGCCGAAGCCAAACCCACAAGACAGAAGCAGCGGAGGGTGACAGAGGAACAGAGAGTAACGAGGGCAGAGCAACAGCGAACATCAGCAAGGAAATAATGAGGGGTGACAGCGAAGGGGCGACAAACCAGGGTAAGAATGGGGACCTAGAGGATCAGGGCGATGGAGTAACGGCAAGTGGCAACAGCGGAGAAACGAAGGGTAACGACGACGAAGGAACATCGAGCGGAAGTAACGAAGGAACAACGAGCAACGAAGGAACGACGAACGAGGAAACGAGAGAAACAGCTGTCACACCGAAACCCACGAGCCGAGCAAACGAAAGACGACCGACGAAGATACCCGAGGTCACCAGGTCGGGTTCACGAGGGCCACTTGAAAATGGCGAGCCATCTCAACGTCCTCAACCCCTTGGGGTTACCCAGACCAGAGTGTGCGTGGTAACTGCACCCCCGGAACAAGAGCTACATGTCAACGAGGTGGAGGATGACATGGGAGAAGCCGAACCCCCGTCCAAGGAAAAAGAACAGCTAGAACCATGGGTCCAACAGTTCCTGGAACAGGAACTATCCAAGTTCGCGACGTTGCAAGGGGTATCACATATCGCGGAACACGTAATAAATATCAAAACGGACCAGCCCATCAAGCAACGTTACTATCCGAAGAACCCAGCCATGCAACGGATCATTGATGAACAAGTGGACGAACTGCTCAAGAACGATTGCATCGAACCCTCGAAGAGTCCGCACAGCGCTCCTATAGTGCTAGTGGGAAAGAAAACAGGAGACGTCCGGATGTGCATCGACTACCGGCAACTCAATGCAAACTCCGTCCCGGACGCCTACCCCCTACCCCGGATCTACCACATCTTGGAGCGACTACGCAACGCACGATACATACGCAAGCTGCGGTGCTACCTGGAAGGGTACCGATTTGACGTCATCACTGACCACTTAGCACTCAAGTGGCTTAACAACATTGAGAATCCCACGGGTCGGATAGCGCGCTGGGCTCTGGAGCTACAGCAGTACCAGTTTGATGTCCACTACCGCAAGGGAAACCAAAACGTCGTGGCAGACGCATTATCCCGACAACCTTTGGAGGCCGCCCTACGGATCACCACCGAAACCACAAAGTGCAAATGGATGAAACGCCTAGTCCAACGCATACGCGAAGCCCCAGGGGACATGCCGGACTTCCTGATGGAGGAGAACCAGGTATATAGACACCTTGGCCGCCGACCGGACGAAGAAGATGATACCTCCTGGAAACTATGCGTCGCATCCGAGTTTCGACCGCGGGTGTTAGCCGAATGCCATGACCATCCCACCGCAGGACATCTGGGAATCAGGAAGACCCTGGCCAGGATCAACCTACGGTACCACTGGCCCGGCCTATATCGGGATGTAGCCAGCTATGTGAAAAGGTGCGAGAAGTGCCAACGATTCAAAACCTGCCAGATGAAACCCTCCGGGAGGATGCTGACGAGACAGGTGGAAGAACCCTTCGACACTCTATGCGCAGACTTCGTGGGACCCTTGCCACGTTCAAAGCACGGAAACACCATGCTGCTAGTTTTCTTCGACGCATTCAGTAAATGGGGGAAACTGGTCCCATTACGGAGGGCTACTACGGCCCACTTGGAGCAGGCCTTCCGACAAAACATCCTCAGTCGGTTTGGTACACCTCGGCGTTTCGTGTGCGATAACGGGACACAGTTCACCAGTAGGTCCTTTAGGACATTTTGCCAGGCGGCGGGTATTGATCTACAGCACACGGCCCCCTACAGTCCACAACAGAACCCCACCGAAAGGGCAAACAGAACTATCAAGACCATGATCGCACTGCACATCGAAGGACATCAAAGCATGTGGGACGAGACGCTGCCAGAGATCATGCTGGCCATCAACACGAGCACCTCGGAAACCACAGGATTCACCCCAGCGTTCCTCGTACAAGGGCGAGAACCCCGTCTACCGGGAGCCTTGTACGACGAGGTAACCGCCGCTGTAGGACGACAGGAAACGCCGCAAGACCGAGCCAACAGGTTGCTCGAAATATTTAAAATAGTAAAAGAGAACGCTCAACAAGCAACCCTAGACCAGGCCCGGAACTACAATCTCCGACGTCGAGAATGGCGGCCGGAATTACACAGCCTGGTCCTGGTGAAACACCACGTCCTCTCGAACGCGGCCGAGGGTTTCGCCGCCAAATTGGCGCCGAAATTTGACGGGCCATACGTCGTGCGCAAATTTATATCGGCAAATATCGTTCGATTGCAACGGGTAGGCTCGGCCCAACGACGCGTGGCCAGTTTAGCAGATCTCAAACCGTACCACAGCGAGATCACGTCAGACACGAACCCCCGTAGTCCCCAATGTGACGTCCAAAAACCTACGTTATCCGACATAACCCTAACACCTTCTCCTCAAAATCTCCACAGCAACCCCGAAGCAATGGACACCGCTGAAGCAGAGGGGATAGTCCTCGGGGACCGGAGCGGCCATTCTGGACGGTACCCCAGGCGACCACACAACCAGAGGGAGCTGACCGATAGTCCCTACGCCTCGGATGACAGTGTGGCGACCATGCCCCGGTCACCGTCCCCTACTCCAGACGAACCCGACTCGCTATGTGAGGTGCTGGCCCACATGGTCGAGGAGGAAGCAGGCCTAAACTTATGGGCCGAAAACGACTGGCCCGAGATATTGGCAGTAGCCGAGGAGCTGCAGCGGGACGCTGGGCTCCCATGGGCCCAACTGGACTGGGTACCAGCACCCACCGGGTGGACACTGAAGGGACTAGGTGGACTACTCCCGTTGGGAGTAGTCGAGGCTGTAGAGATGGCTCGACCCCAAGCGATCCGGCAGAGCCGGAAGTTTCTGGTGGAAGCAGACGACCAGGCCTTCCAGGTAAAAATATCCAGGAGCGGCCATGTGTGCGTCTCCTTCACTTCCCCGAAGTAACGGGGGGGTGTGATGCAGCATAATTTTGCTGCACACAAAGCACTCACCGCGCGCCGATCAAAACAAAACCAAGAAGAGAAAAGGAGAGAAACAAAGGTCAAAACTAGGGAATTATCGGCTACCCGCCGCTAATTTATTTATCGAGCCAAAAATACTAGCCGCGGTCACGTTGATCAACACTAGTTAGCCACACTCGATATATACCAGCTACAGCTGGTGCTGGTATATATTGAATGGAAACGATGAATTATCGTTGAGCACGTTGATCAACACTAGTTAGCCACACTCGATATATACCAGCTACTGCGGGTGCTGGTATATATTGAATGGAAACGATGAATTATCGTTGACACGATCATTTATCGAGGAAAAGGGGCACACCAGAAGAAAACGAGCAATCGAAAATTAGACAAACACGTGTGAAGACCAACTTGGAGAAAAAGGAAAAGGAAACTGGAATTGGTATTGGAAAATCAGGAAGACGACACGGACACGGAAACGGACAACGAGGGACAACAAGACAGTGGTGCACCGACACCCAAAGCGCGAAAACACTACGGAAAACAACGCGAGTGCCGCCGCAACAACAACATAGCCGCCGCCGCAACAGCAGCATAGCCGCCGCCGCAACAACAGCATAGCCGCCGCCGCAACAACAGCATAGCCGCCGCCGCAACAACAGCATAACCGCCGCCGCAACAACAGCATAGCCACGCCGGCGCCGTGCCACAGCAACAGCGCAGACGCGCCGCGACGAGAGTGACAGTGCTGCCGCAGCCACGCCAGTGCTGCTGTACCAACGGTGCAGCCACACCAGTGCCGCTGCAAGGACAGCGCAGCCACGCCAGTGCTGCCGTAGTAACAACGCAGCCACACCAGTGCCGCAGCAGTGACAGCGCAGCCGCGTCCGTGCCACCACAACAACAGCACAGTTGCGCCCGTGCCGCAGCAGCGACAGCACAGCCGCGTCTGTGCCACCACAACAACAGCACAGCCGCGCCCGTGCCGCAGCAGCGACAGCACAGCCGCGCCCGGGCCACAGCAGCAGCATCACAGCCCCGCCAGTGCCGCAGCAGCGACAGCGCAGCCGCGCCCGTGCCGCAACAACACCGCAGCCGTGCCACGGCCACAGCCACGCCAGTGCCGCAACAGCGACAGCGCAGCCGCGCCACAACAACACCGCAGCCGTGCCACGACCACAGCAGCAGCAGCACAGCCACGCCAGTGCCGCAACAGCGACAGCAGCAGTGCAGTGACGACCAGTGCCAAACAACGCAGCGTGACCAGGGACGAAGACATGAGGCCCCGGTAAGCGCGACAGTAGTTAAAAACTAACCGGCTATACGTCATGTGTTCCCACATCCTTTCGCGGAGCGTTTGGGCGCACGCCAAATAAATGAATTGTCTCCGTAAATCTGTTTTATTGTTGGGCGGTTAAGGGGGGGAACGGGCAGGGCTAGCGGAGTGAGGTTAAGGTCGGCTTGGCGCGGGTTCAGAGTCTCACGACGAGGTGTCAGCGGGTCTTACCCCTCCACCTCTGACGGATTCTTCTGAGCCCGGACGCCAAGAAGGAGTTATCAACTTCGATCATCCTGGGATGACATTCCACAAGTGCTGACGAGTTTCACTCTCTCACTTATGAGTCTGCCGCCCGGTATAATCGAAGTCGAGCCGATCGCCACCACCCCTCGGCTTCGATGACCTCCAAAGGGAAGTTTCACATCCGAGAAGGCGGGTTTTACCCTCTCTCGTGTGTGCGCTTACCCTTTGAGCGTCATCGCTACCGAGTACGTGGTAGCCACTCTCCGAAACTAGTGGTCCAAGGAGTGGACAGCGGGAGTGCATCGGGCTTCGAGAACTCTCTCTCTCCATTCCTTGTGGTCGCTCTAGCCTGCACGAGTTTTTGTAGCATTTTTTTTAGTTGCCGAACTTTTGCTAGTACTTCGCTCATTGACCAGTAATGTTTCCAGAAATAAATATTTCTGTAACTGGTCCTGGTAGACTGAGACGCAGACCCCGGCTGAAAAAACGTCGTTACAATATTCTTTCATCAAGTTCTGCAGTTTTAAAATTTATTGATCGATAAACAGCATCTTGATGTTGTGAAATCGTTGACATTAGAGATTCACTCGACTCGTTCATAACCTTATCCACATATTCTTTAATGACAATGTCAGTGTTCTCTTTTGGTATGACACCATTTTTTATACGTTTTCGTTGAATATTAAAGTTCCCATCTGCATCGATGTAGTGTCCCGATAAAGTTTTCTCATCTCGTATTAAATGATTAGGGTTCTGCTTCTCATGTATGTAGTGTCCAAACTTGTCAACAGACATGATGATTATAAACTCTCTTGAATATTGACATGCCATATATATATATATATATATATATATATATATAGTGTAAATAACTTAGCATATAATCTGAGCCTCTCTCAATTCTTCAATTATCGATGTAATTTCATTAGTGTGATTAGTATTTCCAGCTGATTGAGAGGCTATTAATAGCTGCAGTCGTTCAACCAACTCATTTGGATCATCCCAGTATACATAATTGGATTTATTCATATTAAGGGTCATAAATCCAGACCCAGATACACTTGGTTTAGAGCGTTTGGGTGTAGACTCGGCAGTAGGTGTTTTCGCTAAAAGTGGTTTTATAATTTTCGTATATTTATGTGCTCTTGTTCCTTTCAACTGTCCACTTGGATGAAAGTTTCTTCGATATACATTAGTTTTTATCAAAATTTCTCTGTATATTTTCAAGTCATTTTGACTGTAATTTTGTGGTTGACGATGGAATATTAAAGAATATAAACCATTTGTCAGTTCCCAGTTTTTACCATCTTCAAATTCAATTTTATTGCCAGATACATTTATGTAATTACTTCCCATCATTAATTGACCGGTTGCATTTTTGTATGGTCCAAATGTCACATCCAAAAGAGGATTTGAGCTCTCATCATGATGTACAGCTGGATGTGTTAATGAGGATGATGTATGAGGGTGCACTTGACTCAATATCGCTCTTGATGTATGGGGCTCATCTTGATTCGGGAGTACAAATGATGTATCCTCTATTGCTGACTGAGAATAGAATTGATTATCATCATCATCATCATCATTATCATCACTGTCAGCATCATATTTAGTTTTTAGTTTCTTCATCTTCATCTTTTTCGCATGTAGTGTGTTATCTCCACTAATGTTTTGTTTAGGTGTCATTTCAGTTTTAACATTTTTATAGTCTGTGGGTAACATATTCTGTAACTTTTTAGTGTCATTAACAAGTTCATGTAAAGGTTCTGTTATGGGTTTGAATGTTTCCTCCAAACCATCAGTATTCTGAGTTTTGAGTTGTTTTAGTTCAGAAAATTTTTTTTTTAGAGCTTTTCGACTTTTGGTTAATTGAGCTAAAATATTTTGATTCATTATAATTCACTCAAGCTGTTAGAACTGAAACGGTTATTTCACTCTAGTGGTTGTGAATGGACTGTGAACTACTTGACGAATCGTAAGCATATATAGCTGTAATAATTTGAATTAAAAAACAAAATTTTTTTGATTTATACTTCATTTTATTAAAAACAATTTGTAATATACAATTTATAAATTTGTTCTAATATCAAAGTCTATGTTGTCGTCTTCTCTTCTGGTAAGTATATATTTTTTTTCCTTAACCAGCTCCAGGATGCTCTCTTCAATCGCATTAAACCGAGGAGGGAGGAAAACGAAATGGTTCTCCAGCTCGACTATCACGTTGGTACCAAATTTTCCTTTAACCTTTTTCGCTTTCATGATATTGTATGGTGTGTTGATGAGCAGCATCTTAAAGTGAAGTTTACTCTTCACTTTAAGCGAGTTGAAGGCGCTCTTCACTCGATCCTCATTGGCCTTTAAAAGATCTTCATTGATCTTTAAGAGATTATCATTGATTTTCAAAAGGTCATCAAAGTCCTCTCGGTTGTGTTCATAAAATGTTTGCTGGGATTCCATTTCCGTGAGATCAATCATGTTGGATGCGGTGTTCTCGTTGATGGACATTTTTGATAGTGCTGTGGGTGTTGGTTGCTGGTTGCTGAGGTCGTGGACGCTGATTGCTGATGCTGACGAGACTGTTGGTGCTCACTGAATGATATTTTCCTTCGAGGAGCTGGTTGATTTTATACCCACTAGCGACATACACCACCGATTGTGATGTGGGGAACATGGAGATCTTTCAAAGGAATATGTCCCATGGAGTCTTCAAAGAAAACACACACACACACACACACACACACACATACACACACGCTCACAAATACACACAGGATCCACCTTTCACATATCGAGTTGGATTGTATACAAACTGTATCTAAAACTGATCTCTTGCCAATTTATATTGGATGTTTGTGTTAACCAGGTCTGATATCAATGGCTGTTTGTGTTAAACAGGTCTGATATCAATGGCTGTTTTTGTTAACCAGGTCTGATACCATTAGCTGTTTGAACCGACCAGGTCTGATACCATTAGCTGTTTGAACAGAACAGGTGTGTTGGTAATAGCTGTTTGAACAGAACAGGTGTGTTGGTAATAGCTGTTTGAATAGAACAGGTCTGTTTGTAATAGCTGTTTTTAGACCAGTTATATCCTGTAAAAAAAAAGCTGAAATAAAAGCTGAAAATAAAGCCAAAGTTCTAAAAATCCAAGATTAATGCAAAACACCTCTTCAATTAAACAATTTTAATTTGTTTTAAAAATTTTTTTTATTTTAATTTGTTTTAAATTTTTTTTTTTTTTTTTAAATTTTGATTAAATATATATTTATATTATTTTTAAAACTAAAAGTTGAAAATAAAAGGTAAAATAAAAGCTGAAATAAAATTAAAACACCTCCCCAATTAAAAAATTTTGTTTTGTTTGTATATATTTATAATTTTATTTAAAAGGTATTTCTTATTTTAAAATTGTCCCACGCATATCTGGGTCCTTCTCAATGTCTTTCAAGAGGGCATCTAAGTCCTCTTGGGTTATCATATTGTCACATGACAACGGGTCGAGGAGGTTGAAGACACTTGTGTCTACGAACTCCTCCTCCGTCACCTGAGATTCCGATGAATCTTCCTCTGTTAGCATCGTCAATGGTAGGTTGTCTATCAACCTCCACAAAATGTTAAAGTTGTTGATGTTATCAAAATTGTTGCATTCCATATTGTTGTTGTTGTTGTTGCTGTGATGGTGCTGTGATGGTTTGACGTTTTTGTTGTTGTTGCTGCTGATACTGCTGATGCTGTTGATGCTGCTGATGCTGTTGATGCTGCTGATGCTGTTGATGCTGTTGATGCTGCTGATGCTGGTGTTGCTGGTCACTGAATGATATTTTCCTTCGAGGAGCTGGTTGATTTTATATCCTCCAACGATGAACAAAGGAGCATATTCTCGAGCATTTCTCGAGTGAGGTTCACAAAGGCCAACCGATTTTCAAGTGGTTCTGTAACGGGACACACAGTCCAGACATGTGCGTTCTTACAAGGAACACACATACACACACACACACACATATCATAAACACATTCCACCCATCTTTAGTGCAATGAGTTGGATTGCAACAAAAATTGTAGACACAAATGTCCACAGTTAACTGTACCGAATTGTTGCAAACGTTGATAATTATACTTAATGCTTTCTCCCAAATATTTAATTACTTCTAATGGTGGTTGTAAGTTCCCAAAACTGTCAAAGTAATATGAAACAGAACCTCTCTTAAAATAAGCTACCCAATGCGTTCCTTTTGATGACGAGTCTGCTAAATTTATTATTCCACACTCACGATATAGTGGGATTTTTGGTAATTCATCTTTCATATAAACACCCCGAAAATTTTGAATATTTTTAAAGGCAAACCGAATGATATCAAAGTTAGATAATGCCCTTTTGGGTAGCTCGCTTAGTAGTTTTTTTGGTTGCGATTTTGTTTTCGATTATTTTTATTAAATGATATACCATACCCTTTTTTGTATGGTTGTAAATACAATCCCTCACCCAACGAAACAGTTTCCATTTTTTTATTATGTCTCTTGTTCTCCTCTAGTTGCTGTTTTGCTATCTTAGCATTGTTAATAGACTTTACTATTGCTGCGCTACCTGACGCTAAACTGCCCACAGCGCTAAGTGCTGTTAAAATTGGTACAAGTGGCAAGAAGCCACCTACCTTGGGCACATTTATAACCCGTGGAATTACAACATTTTTCCTACAACCCATTGAGTTAGATACTGCTTTTCGTGCAACTTTTATTGCATGAAATATGTCAAGCGGTTTATTTTTTTTCAATTCCTTGGTCGCCTTTTTGATTATTGAAGAAAGAGTCGTTTTTATTACTTTCTTCGTCTTTTTCTGTTTTGATCCCATACCAAATTTTTTCTTTACCTTCATCATGTTCGTTACAAAGTACGCTGCTGCTCTCTCACCAAAACTGCTATTCGATGCTTTTACACGATCCCAGGCCCTATTAATTAAAACAGAGTCAGCTTTATGACGCTCACTCAAGTCCTTACTTTTTGAATATGCTATGTCGTGTTCCCTACAAGCTTCATCCAAAGCATTGATTCCACGATCACCACGTGCTAAACGTTTCTCTAGCTTTGTACCTGGTCCACAGTAATTGTACCCAGGTAAATGCACTTCAACGGGTAGAGCGTTTATTATATTGTTTACAAGACCACCACCCTGTTTGACATTTGATTTACGAGTGTTTATATTATAAAAATGTTTCATCATTTTATAACGACCTCAATCCACCAACGTTCCTCATTGAATGAAGTACTTCTCTCATTAACATGCGTTTATTACCACAAAAGAAAAGCATCTTAGTGAGAAACATTGAGGGCGGTGGGCATGGGGAGGAGAATCAACAGCCTCGTCACAGTACCTTGCTACCCAACACAATTAGAGCTTTAATTGTTGGTCCATCAAATTGTGGGAAAACCAATGTGATGCTTAGCCTCATAGAGAGTCCAAATGGAGTAAAATTTGAAAATATTTATGTATTTTCAAAGAGTTTATATCAACCGAAATATGAGTATTTGGAAAAACTTATCAAACCAATACAAGGAATGGGATACTACACATTCTCCGCAAATGACACAGTTTTAACACCACAGGAAGCTAAAAATAATTCCATTATGATATTTGATGATGTGGCATGTGAAAAACAGGATAATATCCGAAACTATTTTTGTATGGGTCGTCATAAGAATATTGATTCTTTTTATCTTTGCCAAACGTATACACATATACCGAAACATTTAATACGTGATAATGCAAATTTTATTATAATGTTTAAACAAGACGATTTAAACATGCGACACATATATCGAGATCATGTAAATAGCGATATGGACTATGAAACATTTATGGAAATATCACGAAATTGTTGGGTGGATAAATTTGGATTTCTAGTAATCTCTAAGGATGACGATATGAAAACTGGTCGATATAGAAAAGGATTTGATCAATTCATTATACTTTAATTAAAATGGATATAAGTATAATGAGGTGACGGTGAAAAGACAGTCTACAGTCAGGCTTCAAAATGACTACATCTTTAACATTTACATTGAACGGGAACACATCAGTTATAACCGAACATTTTTTCCCACAAATTGAACTAACACGCAATTATGAGTGTGCTCTCATTGACTTTTATACATACAATTCTATACCAAACGTTGATAAAGGAAACAATTTATTTCACATTGGGGATAAAGTCATAGAAATACCAGTGGGCTCGTATGAACTCGATGACATCACAAAATATATTTTGAATGAGCTAAAAGTGTATGGTCTTCATGATACCCTAAAAATTCAAAGTAATAACAACACACTCCAAGTGCAAGTTTGCACTAGAAATGAAGCGGTATTTTTTGATCGTGAACGAACTATTGGAAAGCTATTTGGATTTAATAAACGTATTTTAAGAGCACACAAGTCTGAAATTTACATCTCAGATAATTCAGTAAATATTTTAAAAATAAATACAATTAGGTTGGAATGTAACATTATTAGTGGCTCATATGTGGGTAATAGATCAAATCATGTGCTTCATGAATTTGGAATTAATGTCCCACCAGGTTATAATGAAAAAATGAACATTACACCACGAAATCTGATTTATTTACCTGTCAACAGCAGAGAAATAAGCACACTCGAAGTACGGATAACTGATCAGAAGGGAGATTTTGTCAACTTGCGTGGTGAAACTGTATCAATTCGGCTACACTTGCGGCCTACAGAATGATTATTTATAATAAAAAGCCAACACAGCACCCCATACCCCCCATTAGTAAATGTAAAGCTGACGTGAAAGCATCATCATCATCATCATCATCATCATCATCATCATCATCATCATCATCATCATCATCATCATCATCATCATCATCATCATCATCATCATCATCATCATCATCATCATCATCATCATCATCATCATCATCATCATCATCATCATCATCATCATCATTATCATCATCATCATCATCATCATCAATATTTAAAAAAGCATCAAATCAACGATCTGCACTATCCTTAAAAAATAAATTAATTTTAAAATCATTAGGATTTAATATTCAATAAAGTTCCAAAAACAAACTTTCAAATGAATGAGATTTTTTTTGTGCAAGATAAGCCCCTCAATGATGAGAGTATCACTAAAAAAGAATATCACTCTTATTACCCATATCAACAAAACTTCAAGACAAACGATGAAGTTCGCATCACAATACAGAACCAAGATTTGTATGTGCTGCCGTGTAAAAGTTTTCTCCACTTTGAAGGAACACTTGAGAAAATTACTGATGCGAATACAGGGGCAAGCAGCACGTCTAATGTTAACGGTCTGCTCAAAAATAATTGTATGGCCTATTTTCTGGATGAAATAAGATACGAATTGAATGGGTGTGAGCTGGATAGGACACGGTTCACTGGAATAACATCGACTCTCAAGAACTTTCTCTCTGTGGGGCAACAGGAAGATCTACTTTATCGCAATGCTGGGTGGAACGGTGGTGATAACATCTCTTCTGGAGGACATTTCAGCTATTCTGTACCACTAAAAATGTTGATGGGATTTGGAGAAGACTACAAAAAAGTCATATTAAATTGTAAACATGAACTTATTCTCTTACTAGCTAAAAATACAGATGATATGTATGTTAAAACAGTTGGCGATCATACACATAAAATTAACATACATAGTATAAGTTGGAAAATACCCCACATTGTCCCAAGCGATAGTGCCAAAATTAAAATGTTTAATGTAGTAAAAAGTGGTGCTAGCTTACCACTAGCATTCCGCAGTTGGGATTGTTACATTAATCCTACACTTGTGCAGGGGACACATCATGTATGGAATGTTAAATTGGCTGCAAATAGAGAACGTCCGCGGTATGCCATCATTGCATTTACATTGAATGGAAATCTAATTACAAACAATTTAAGAAATGCAAAAGTATATTTAAATTCTGAAGTCTATCCCTATGAGGATTTGAATATTAAATACAGTGAAAATCGGTTTGCTGTGTTGTATGATATGTATGCGAGATTTCAAGAGAGCTATTACAACCGAGAGGCTCGTGCACTTCTATCACCAGCGGAATTCTTGTCTAAGGCTCCTATTGTTGTTGTAGATCTCTCATATCAGAATGAATCAGTCAAATCAGGACCAATTGACGTAAAAATTTCTACCGAACTAACTGCAGCAAGTGAGATGAATACCAAAGTATATTGCCTTCTCATTCATGATCGTATAGTTGAATACACTCCATTAACTGGATTAGTTCAACGTGTCGTCTAACTTCTTGGTAAATCATTTTCTCATTCAAATTTCGGAAATCAAGACAAATAGACGTCCACGGAACCCAAAATCAAAATACAAATTTAAAACATGTATTGCACCGATAACAAAAACAATACTACAACGAACATTACGATCAAACAACTTATAATCAGAATAAGTAATTTCATCAAAATGTTTAAAGAACGAATTTTCCCTGAACACTTGGAATACTTGGAGGAATCATTGGCATTTTTTAATAATAGACTAGCTGATACCATGCTGGTTTCCAATCTTCATGGGCGGCATTTCACATCTTGTTGTTGGGCTAAAGACGATGTGCATTCTGGAGTCGACACATGTGCTTGTCATTTCTTTTCTTTTCGTTCATTTAAAACTCAAAAAATAATGAAAATGTATGTAAATTTAGAGCATCGCTTCTAAATATTGTAGTTGAATCTAAAATAAAAATAAAATTACAAGAAAACATAAACCAATTTTGTTATTTTATTGGGAATATGACAAATCATAAGAAATTGTACACACAAAAAATGTATACACTTTTTGAGAAACAAAAAAATGTTAACAATAGAATAACTGATAGCACGCTGGTTTCCAATCTTCATGAGCCGCCGCTCATATGGTTGTTGGGTTAAAGACAATATGTATACTAGAGTTGACACATCTGTTTGTCATTTATTTTCTGTGCATTCATACAAATCTCAAAAATTATGAAAATAAATGTAACTTTAGAGCATTGCTGTTTAACATTGTAGTTGAAAATAAAATTACTCTAAATGTACACACAAAAATTGTATACACTACTTGAGAAATACAAAATATTTACAATAGAATAACTGATACCATGGTGGTTTCCAATCTTCATGAGCGGCATTTCACATCTTGTTGTTGGGCTAAATGCGATGTGTATTCTGGAGTCGACACATCTGCTTGTCATTTATTTTCTGTGCATTCATACAAATCTCAAAAATTATGAAAAATAAATGTAACTTTAGAGCATTGCTGTTTAGCATTGTACTTGAAAATAAAATTACTCTAAATATACACACAAAATTTGTATACACTACTTGAAGAAATGAAAATGATAATAAATATTTCAAGAAAAACCGTTATTTTACTGGGGATTGGGATTGGGATATGTAAACGAAAATTGTTCACACGATTGCAGGTGGTGTCAACTTATTCGAGGTCACCGTCCCCAGTTATTCGATGAGCTGCATGTTGCGTTCGAACGACTGCACGTGCCCGCCCCCTGCCTGTTGCGTTCGAATTGCGTTCGAATGCATGCTGGTGGCGAAAATCACCAACCCTGTTGCCAGCTGCGCTCGCGCAACCCAGATCTGTCAACACATTCAATCGATTCCGGCTGTTGCAGCTGTCGAAGGTCACCGATCGCCGGTCGCCGGTCGCCGCACCAGTTTTCGGTGTCATATGTCCTCATACACTTGACTTATCCTAAAATCAAACAAGATCCAACACTCCAATCCCCACAACCTATCACACCACACTCACCCCCCAATAGTCTAATTTATTTGTTTATTTATTTACCTAACCCTTTGATCACCACGATCCCTAAACACCCACACTACTTTTTGACCCTCATCAAATCTCTTAATTACCACTTGACATATTTTTTGACAGCTAAACCCATAAATTATCATCTTAATTACCCCATTAATGTCACTTGTGCCCATACTCAGGTAAACATACTACTGCGTCTATTGCAGAGAGGGAGTCGGAGCATATGCAGAATTTCCCTTTTCCATTTTTAAATGTTTCTAAGGCTTCAACTATTGCAATCAGTTAAGCGGAGAATACTGAGGAGTAGTGGGGTAGGAGATTTGATAATATTTTCAATTTCATTTGTGATGGCAAAACTATTGGTTGTATTGTGCTGTGATCCGTCTGTATATATGTATATAGGTGTATTTGTTTTTGTCTTCAGCTTTGATTCTTAAGAATTCAGCTTGAAATATTATATTATTATAGAGTCTCATCGTTGTGTTTGTCACTATTTGGCTTAAATTCCATGGAGGTGTGGTTTGAGTGTGGTTTTGCTACATTATACTATTGTTGAGTTGTATTGTTGTCTTTTTGGTGGCCGGTAGTATTTTAGTATTTTATTTATTCTAGAGTTTTTTGCCGTTATTTAATGAGGTAGCACGTAAGGAGTTTCTTCTAGTGAGGCAGCTCTTGCTTCGTAACGCTTCTAAACGCTGTCTATACCCGCTACCCATGAGGTAGAAGGGTATTATAACTTAGTGTCAACAAAAAATGAATGTAACAGGCAGAAGGAGCCATCTCCGACGCCATAAATAGCCCACAATATGCATAAATCAAGAACAAGCCACGTGTTTTTTTTATGTAAACAGCGTATAACTCAAAAAGTTGTTTGTGAAATGATGTGTAATTAATCTGTGTTTATAACTCTTAATATAGCCTGTAAATTTGGTAAAGATCTGATTGGTAGAACAAAAGTTATTTGTAAAATTGTTTATCAAAATAGCTGTGCCCTATGTATATAGACGTTTTAAGTGTGTGAATGACCTAGAGATATCAAATTTGGTGATTTCATGTAGGTTTTACGCAGATCAAGTTTGTTTAGGATTTTTGCCACGCCTCTTTAAAAATGGACCTATTGAATTTTGCTATGCATATTAGTAGCTACAGTCTCAATGATAACTGTGAATTGGGTTGTGAAAAACAAGGAGCATAAAAAACAAGGAACTTATTAAAGAATCAATTTCATAGGCAAAAGTCAGTTGCAGCTGCTCGCGCTTTGTTTGTTTAGTTGACAGTGTGACCACGTCGGTATGTTATGTTATGTTTTCTAATAAATAAAAAAAAAAATTTCAGTATATTTGTTTATTATATTTTTGTTAAAATATCATTTAAGTTTTTATACCCGCTACCCATAGGGTAGAAGGGTATTATAACTTAGTGCCAACAGAAAATGTATGTAACAGGCAGAAGGAGGCATCTCCGACCCCATAAAGTATATATATCCTTGATCAGTGTCAACCGCCGAGACGATATAGCCATGTCCGTCTGTCCGTCTGTCCGTCTGTATGAACACCTAGATCTCAGAGACTATAAGAGCTAGAGCTACCAAATTTGGGAACAGTACTCCTATAGGTGCTACGCAGATCAAGTTTATTTTTAAAGTTGGATGCCACGCCCCTTTCCGCCCCCACAAGTCTGTAAAAGCCGTAATAATAGACCTAGAGCATTGACTTTTGGAGTGCATAATAATAATTATATTCTCAATGATTCCTGTGAATTTGGTTGAGATCGAATGAAAAACAAGGAAGTCATTAGAGAATCAATTTTATATGCAAAATTCACTTGCAGCTGCTCGCGCTTTGTTTGTTTAGTTTACAGTGTGACCATAACGGTGTTGTGGATTTTTACCCGCTATTTTCAAATATATACAAAAAAACCAGTTTTAGTATATTCGGTATATTTTTTGCTAAAATATCATTAATGGGTTGCGGGTATCATACGGTCTAGCACTCTCGACTGTAGCTTTCTTACTTGTTTTTTTGAGTTTTTTAGTTTTATAATTAAGTTAAAGTCATCTGCTTAGGAACTTCGGCTAGTTTATTCTAGGTTATTATAAATAGTATCACTGAGAGTGGAGGGGGTGGAAGTTGGACAGCTTGTTTACTTTATTTAATTTTTTTTAAAGTCCACTATGAACAGTCGACATTGAAGAAATTAATATAATTATGACTACAAGAGTAAAACTATGATTTTAAAAATATTTTTATAGTTTAAAATAAAAACAAGTAAGAAAGCTACAGTCGAGAGTTCTCGACCGTATGATACCCGCAACCCATTTCGAGAGAAAATAAAATGCTTGAATGATATTTTAACAAAAAATATACCACCGAATATACTAAAATTTGTTTTTTTGTATATAGATATTTTTTTTTAAATCCATTAAATACCGACATGGTCACTCTGTCAACTAAAGAAACAAAGCGCGAGCAGCTGCAACTGAATTTTGCATATAAAATTGAATCATTAATAACTTCCTTATTTTTCATTCGATCTCAACCAAATTCACAGGAGTCATTGAGAATATAATTATTATTGTGCATACCAAAATTCAATGCTCTAGGTTTATTATTACGGCTTTTACAGTTTTTGGGGGCGGAAAGGGGCGTGGCAAAAATTTAAAACAAACGTTATCTGCGTAAGACCTACACAAATACTGTCACCAAATTTGATATCTCTAGGTCATTCACGCACTTAAAACGTCCATATGCATTGAGCACAACAATTTTGATAAATTATTTCACGAATAACTTTTGTTCTACTTATCCGATTTGTACCAAAATTACAGGGTATATTAAGAGTGTCAAGCGCAGATGGGTAACCAAATTACACATCATTACACAAAGAACTTTTGGAGTTATACGCGATTTACATAAAAAAAACTTGACTTTTCTAGATTAATGCTTATTGTGGGCGAAGGGGGCGTGGCATCCAACTTTTGAAATAAACTTGATCTGCCAAATTTGGTGTCTCTATGTCTTATAGTCTCTGAGATCCAGGTGTTCATACGGACAGACAGACGGACAGTCGGACCGACGGACAGACGGACAGATGGACATGGCTATATCGTCTCGGCTGTTGACGCTGATCAAGAATATATATACTTTATGGGGTCGGAGATGCCTCCTTCTGCCTGTTACATACATTTTCTGTTGGCACTAAGTCATAATACCCTTCTACCCTATGGGTAGCGGGTATAAAAAGAAGGCTAAAAGACAATCCGCCGAATAATCAACTTGCAAAACAGCATACTCAATAGCTACATCCACCAAGCTTACAAGAATAGAATAATACAAACAAAATCAGCCTTAACTACTACCGACCCATATCACTTAACTCATGTTTATCAAAAGTACTGGACAAAATAATAGCAAAACGACTCTGGTGGTTTGTCTCTAACGATAAACTTAGCCATACCAGTCCAACTGGTTTCATGACGGAAAAATCAACTTTAGATAGTCTACTGGTTATAGAATATCTAAATGCAAGATCCATCTCCAGAAGAAACGACACACATAAGTTAACTGCAACATTGTTAGGGTTCAGTGGCATAAGCAATTGCGCAACTTTGTAATCAACTTGTTTCGCAGTATTGACCACTCGAGTTCAATAATCCAAACATCCGCCGATCGATCCTAAGAAAACAACGTAAAATGCTGAATTCACAAAACTGTCGCCGTCAGCAACAATGCATCCGCCAACGTTGCCGCTAAGTACGGCAGCGCCGCTGCCGCTATCCCACAGCCAGCTTAGGTTATTCTTAAGATTTGTAAAATCAGTTCAAATTTAAAGCTCCAATAAAGAAGTTCTTTCTATTTTTATTTTATTTTATTTAAGTCGACTATGAACAGTCGACATTGAAGAAATCAATATAATTATGACTAAAAGAGTAACATTATGATTAAAAATAATATTATAGTTTAAAATAGAAAATAATTCAATTAAAATTAAAATATGAAATCTCTGGGGGTGTTTAAGCAATATTAATCTAACCCAGTATTCGTTGCATGTATTGGGGAAAACCCAAGAAAACCCCAATCAGGTCAGATGGTAGGTTATTTAGCTAGTATTAAATTTTTGTTTTAATTTCCAACACCATGTTAATTGCTAATTATTGTTAGCTAAGAATGATAGAATACAATTTTTAATATTTAGAAGAGATGCATCGGTGTTGAAAACACAGTAGAGTCTGTTGTAGTCAGCACAGCGAACTCGAAAAGGTTCATGCTTAGCATAGTTAGTTGTACATAGGTTAAGCGATAAAGGTGTGAAGTTACGTGTATGTCTAACTGGGACAGAAAGGTTTATATGCCTAAGCAGGTAGGGAGAATCAATTTCACCCTTTAGTAGTTTGACTATAAACATAACCCCAAGCATGCTACGACGATTAGTTAATGAGGGAAGATTAAGTAAAATAAGTCTACTATAATAAGGGGGTAAGTCAATACCTGAAACCCAGTTCAAACTTCTCAACGTAAAAAACAGAAATTTCTTTTGTACACACTCGATAAGATTTTTATGATTTGAGTATTGTGGTGACCAAATACAAGATCCGTATTCCAGAATAGGACGGACAAGTGATCAAATTGCTTTGCCCATTGTAATATTTCGCATGTAGGACCATTTATCACCCAGCCGCAAAGTATGCACCATTTTTTTCTTTTTTTGGAACATTTTTTTTTCTTTATTGTGTATTTGTTCATAATTGATTGTTTGTCTATTTTTTTTTTTTTATATATGTTAGTTGTTAATAAAATTGGTTCGTATTAGTTAGTTGTATTTGTATATGATATTGAAATTGTTGTTGTCTAAACATAGTTAGTTTAGTTTTTTTGTTGTAGATTCGGCACTAAGTTACAGACTTAGTTCCAGACTAAGTTGTACCGTCTTATTGTCTAATAGTGGTGTTCAGCGTGATGTGTTGTGATTAGATTTGAATCGTTTAAAATACGATCACGACAGAAAGCTGGCGGGCGCGAGACAGTGAACCGCCCAGCTGTTCCGAGCTGAGCTCACCTGCGCATTGGGTGAGGCTATCGTGCCACCAACGCAAGCTACGCGGCGGCACTTTCTAAGCGAAGCTGCAGTGGATACCAGGTGGACGTCCAGCAGCTCCAGCAGCCACAACCCTCTTTTGTGTTGAACTCCCATCAGTGGCAATTCACAGGCACAGCCGCGCAGACGCTACACCCAGCTGTTAGGCAACATCACGGATGGCCGTTTCTTAGTTTGGATAGGAAGTTTTGGGTCTAAATGTTATTGTATTGTTTATATTAAGACCTAATTGTGAACGTTTGTAATTTTGTCCCAGTGTCTTGTTTTTGTAAGTGGATAACGACGAGGTGATAAAGTCCACGTCGCCAATCACTTTTAAGCGACTCCTCATGCACCTGTAATATGACCATTTGTAAAGTCAAAATTGTATAAAAACAATCCAAAAATGCATGTAGGCCCAGACTAAAAGCCATGTATGATATAAAATTCCCAAATTATATGTATTTCATATGTACGTAAATTTGTCATAGACCAGTACTTGTTTGTAGTGTCGAGGTCTGTGAAAGTTGTAAGCTTCATGCCAGTCAGCTTTTGATTGTGCACATTCAGCTTTTTGGTAGATGAACTTTTTTTCCACAGCTGGGCGATCTTTCAGATCTTTCAGCGTGGGATGTTGACAGTAAGTCTGCATTATATTATTTTATAATAGCTATACACCCAAATAAAAGCCTAACTTTTATTTGGTGAACTATATTGCTCAGTTTTTGGAATTAGTTGCATCAGCTGACTGCACTGCTTGCTAATTGCAACTCGCACGACACACAAACTGCTTGAAGCTTTTTGGCCTTCTGCTGATTGTTTCGTTTGTGTGGTGAATAAATATTTTAAACCTGACTTCAAACTGTCTGAGTCATTTAAAAAAGAAAAGAAAATATGGTCAAACATAAATAATTATTTATTATAATTATATATTAGTTTTATATAATGTATTTATAAGTCAATTATTTAATTTTTAATTGCTTTAGCCTCTCTTACATTACTTGCGAAAATTTACTGTTTAGTATGTAAATTTTAATTGTTTCTTTGTTTTCTTTAGTTAATAAATCAGGTAATATGTTCGCTTAATTTTTCTTTTTTTTTGAAACCATGCATCGCTGAGCAGGAGTAGGTCGGCCGACCCACTCGTAGGGATCCTGACACTTTTTAAAGTGGAAAGCAGGATCATGGTAGGGTAGGCAAGGGCACACAACCATATCCGTGTTGCCAGACGAGTTGCCTGATACCCTCTCCAACCTTATACTGTCCTTCTTACTATCTCTTTGTTCGTTGTATATTGCACTATCTATTCCTATCCCCCCAGTACGCGAAATATTCAATGTAATATAAATTAAAACCGGAGCAAAGCTGTGCGATGGCATTTCTTTTAGTTACCCCTCATGACGGTGAGCAAAGCCGTGAAAGCAAGCGCGTACGCAATCGAATACAGCACCCCCATCAGCTCTTTGGAACGTTGTTCACTACAGTTCTTATATTAATTAATATTATATTTGGCGCCCAATCGTGTGGCCTGTTTGAGAAGCAATTTTCAACATGCTCTGAGAAAGAAAAATTCTCAAAAGTCAAGAACACCTTGTGACTGTTATCCCAAATTCCAGATCCTATATCCTTTTATTTGTTCCATAATTTGTGCAATAAATTAATTAAACAGTTAAAAGCTAAACTCGTTAATTGTCGTGGCATAGTTCAGTGTTGACACATGCGCGATTTAATAGAGTCTGGTACTTAGTAACTGTCCATCTAATATCAGAATATTACATATAATTGTTCTGACCATTTTTGTTCTTTGTTAGCTTAAGCAGTTCGTTACAGCCTACAGGTCAGATCAATTGTTTGACTGGGTGTGGGTTAAACTGCTTGACAACATTCAATAAAAATGGGGGCCAAATAATAAAAATTTGGCCTGAGAACATTAAAAATATATGTATAGGTATGTATGTACAGGTATAGTGGTCTGAAACAAGTTAATGGGCTTATAAAACTATGACTTGCCACTAAACTTGATACATATGTATTTCAATTCCCCAATTCCCTAATTTCCTATTTTCCCTTTTCTTTCCTTGCTCTTACTTCGTTTTGTTTGTTAGCTTAAGCAGTTCGTTACAGCCTACAGGCAAGATCAATTGTTTGACTGGGTGTGGGTTAAACTGCTTGACAACATTCAATAAAATGGGACAGTGGTCACATTGTTGCTAAATCGTGGTCCGTGGCCAAGAGCTACTAGCACGCGCTCAATGTATGTATGACTATCTGTTCTTGGTAACATTTATGTGTTTGTTTTTTTTTCTTCTTGTCTGAAGTTTTCTAATAGGTTTGAGAGAAGAGTCAGTTGGCTAACTTACTTTCTGTGAGGTTATGCATGGTTTCCAAAATTTTGTTTATGAATTGCATCTTTCTTGGTTTCCGATTTTGTGCTTATTTGTTAATTTGTGTATTTATTGAGACACTGATTTATTTAATTAGACATTTAGTTATTTATTTATCTATTTATTGATTTATTTGTTTATTTATATTTTTATCTTTTTATCTTTTTATCTATTTATTGCTTTATTAATTTATTAATTTATTAATTTATTAATTTATTAATTTATTAATTTATTAATTTATTAATTTATTAATTTATTAATTTATTAATTTATTAATTGATTAATTTATTAATTTATTAATTTATTAATTTATTAATTTATTAATTTATTAATTTATTAATTTATTAATTTATTAATTTATTAATTTATTTATTTATTAATTTATTAATTTATTAATTTATTAATTTATAAATTTACTAATTTATTAATTTATTAATGTATTAATTTATTGAAATATTAATTTATTAATTCAATGATTTATTTATTTATTTATCTATACATTGAGGTATTTAATTATTTAGTTAATATTCATATTTTGTTCCTAGATAGGCCCCAGGTTAGTTACTTAGACATATTTGTAAAAAGAAACAAGTAAGAAAGCTACAGTCGAGAGTGCTCGACCGTATGATACCCGCAACCCATTTCGAGAGAAAAAAAAACGTAAATGATATTTTAACAAAAAATATACCAAATATACTAAAACCTGTTTTTTGTATATATTTTAAAATAGTGGGTAAAAATCCACAACACCGTTATGGTCACACTGTCAACTAAACAAACAAAGATCGGGTAGCTGCAAGTGAATTTTGCATATAAAATTGATTCTTTAATAACTTCCTTGTTTTTCATTCGATGTCAACCAAATTCACAGGAATCATTGAGAATATAATTATTATTATGCATACAAAATTCAATGCTCTAGGTCTATTATTACGGCTTTTACAGACTTTTGGGGGCGAAAAGGGGCATGACATCCAACTTTTGAAATAAACTTGATCTGTGTAGGACCTATAGGAGTACTGTCCCCAAATTTGGTAGCTCTAGCTCTTATAGTCTCTGAGATCTAGGTGTTCATACAGACGGACAGACGGACATGGCTATGTCGTCTCGGCTGTTGACACTGATCAAGAATATATATAGTTTATGTCGTCGGAGATGCCTCCTTCTGCCTGTTACATACATTTTCTGTTGGCACTAAGTTATAATACCCTTCTACCCTATGGGCAGCGGGTATAAACAATGGAGTCCAATTTAAGTCACTCAAGTTCAATGAGTTGTTGCAAAAATATGAAGTCCAACATAGGTACACTGCGATGTATGCGCCACAAGCTAATGCATCTGAGCGGGTAAATCGATTGGTGCTGGCGTTATCAAAGCGTATATTAAGCCCGACCAGACTAACTGGTATGGACTACTTAGCCGAATATCTTGTGCGTTGCGATCAGGCTTGCATTCAGCCATTCATAATAGTCCATATAGAGTTGCGCTTGGACAACAGATGATAACCAGCGGTAGGACGTATGATTTGCTGATAAATCTTATGCAGTTGGAAGATAGGAGCACGAGTTTCAACCGAGAAGATTCGTTTGATCTGATTCGTCAAGTTGTAAACGATGCCATAGCGCAACAGCAGGTACGAAATGACAAGTCGTATAACTTGCGTAGCAGTGAGGTAAGCTTTACGGATGGTCAGGAAGTATACCGGCGAAATTTCCAACAAAGCAATTTTGTTAAAGGATTTAGTTCTAAGCTAGCCCCAACATTTGTGAAAGCCAGGATTAAGAAAAAACTGGGTAGTAGTTACTATGAGCTGGAAGATTTACAAGGTAAACGGGTCGGCAAATTCCATGCTAAGGATATTAAGCAATACATGCGAGTATCCCACTTTGTCGTTACACTGACTAAGTGTGATTTTGGCAGGGGGGTGTGTAATATTTCGCATGTAGGACCAAGTATGCACCATTTTTTTTCTTTTTTTGAACAGTTTTTTTTCTTAATTGTGTATTTGTTCGTAATTAATTTTTCTATTTTTCTATTTCTATGTCTATTTTTTTTACTCGCTACCCATAGGGTAGAAGGGTATTATAACTTAATGCCAACAGAAAATGTATGTAACAGGCAGAAGGAGGCATTTCCGACCCCATAAAGTAAATATATTCTTGATCAGCGTCAACAGCCGAGACGATATAGCCATGTCCGTCTGTCCGTATGAACACCTGAATCTCAGAGATTATAAGACATAGAGACACAAAATTTGGCAAAAAGGTTCCTTCATACCCTACGCAGATCAAGTTTATTTCAAAAGTTGGATGCCACGCCCCCTTCGCCCACAATAAGCATTAATCTAGAATAAGTCAATTTTTATACCCGCTACCCATAGGGTAGAAGGGTATTATAACTAAGTGCCAACAGAAAATGTATGTAACAGGCAGAAGGAGGCATTTCCGACAACATAAAGTATATATTCTTGATCAGCGTCAACAGCCGAGACGATATAGCCATGTCCGTCTGTCCGTCTGTCTGTCCGTATGAACACCTGAATCTCAGAGATTATAAGACATAGAGACACCAAATTTGGCAAAAAGGTTCCTTCATACCCTACGCAGATCAAGTTTATTTCAAAAGTTGGATGCCACGCCCCCTTCGCCCACAATAAGCATTAATCTAGAAATGTAAATTTTTTTTATTTAAATCGCGTATAACTCGATGATGATGTGTAATTTGGTAACCCATCTGCGATTGACACTCTTAATGTACCCTGTAATTTTGGTACAAATTGGATAAGTAGAACAAAAGTTATTCGTTAAATTATTTATCAAAATTGTTGTGCCCAATGCATATGGACGTTTTAAGTGTGTGAATGACCTAGAGATATCAAATTTGGTGACAGTATTCATGTAGGTCTTACACAGATCAAGTTTGTTTTAGATTTTTGCCACGCCCCTTTCCGCCCCCAAAAACTGTAAAAGCCTTAATAATAAACCTAGAGCATTGAATTTTGGTATGCATAATAATAATTATATTCTCAAGGATTCGTGTGAATTTGGTTGAGATCGAATGAAATACAAGGAATTTATTTATAAATCAATTTTATATGCAAAATTCACTTGCAGCTGCTCGCGCTTTGTTTGTTTAGTTGACAGAGTGACCATCATATCATTTAAGCTTTTTGTATTCTCTCGAAATGGGTTGCGGGTATCATACGGTCGAGCACTCTCGATTGTAGCTTTCTTACTTGTTTTTGTTGTAGATTCGGAACTAAGTTACAGACTTAGTTCCAGACTAAGTTGTACCGTCTTATTGTCAAATAGTGGTGTTCAGCGTGATGTGTTGTGATTAGATTTGAATCGTTTAAAATACGATCACGACAGAAAGCTGGCGGGCGCGAGACAGTGAACCGCCCAGCTGTTCGCACCCATTATCGAGCTGAGCTCACCTGCGCATTGGGCGAGGCTATCGTGCCACCAACGCAAGCTACGCGGCGGCACTTTCTAAACGAAGCTGCAGTGGATACCAGGTGGACGTCCAGCAGCTCCAGCAACCACAACCCTCTTTTGTGTTGAACTCCCATCAGTGGCAATTCACAGGCACAGCCGCGCAGACGCTACACCCAGCTGTTAGGCAACATCACGGATGGCCGTTTCTTAGTTTGGATAGGAAATTTTGATCTAAATGTTATTGTATTGTTTATATTAAGACCTAATTGTGAACGTTTGTAATTTTGTCCCAGTGTCTTGTTTTTGTAAGTGGATAACGACGAGGTGATAAAGTCCACGTCGCCAATCACTTTTAAGCGACACCTCATGCACCTGTAATATGACCATTTGTAAAGTCAAAATTGTATAAAAACAATCCAAAAATGCATGTAGGCCCAGACTAAAAGCCATGTTTGATATTAAATTCCCAAATTATATGTATTTCATATGTACGTAAATTTGTCATAGACCAGTACTTGTTTGTAGTGTCGTCTGTGAAAGTTGTAAGCTTCATGCCAGTCAGCTTTTGATTGTGCACATTCAGCTTTTTGGTAGATGAACTTTTTTTCCACAGCTGGGCGATCTTTCAGATCTTTCAGCGTGGGATGTTGACAGTAAGTCTGCATTATATTATTTTATAATAGCTATACACCCAAATAAAAGCCTAACTTTTATTTGGTGAACTATATTGCTCAGTTTTTGGAATTAGTTGCATCAGCTGACTGCACTGCTTGCTAATTGCAACTCGCACGACACACAAACTGCTTGAAGCTTTTTGGCCTTCTACTGATCGTTTCGTTTGTGTGGTGAATAAATATTTTAAACCTGGCTTCAAACTGTCTGAGTCATTTAAAAAAGAAAAGAAAATATGGTCAAACATAAATAATTATTTATTATAATTATATATTAGTTTTATATAATGTATTTATAAGTCAATTATTTAATTTTTCATTGCTTTAGCCTCTCTTACATTACTTGCAAAAATGTACTGTTTAGTATGTAAATTTTAATTGTTTCTTTGTTTTCTTTAGTTAATAAATCAGGTAATATGTTCGCTTAATTTTTCTTTTTTTTTGAAACCATGCATCGCTGAGCAGGAGTAGGTCGGCCGACCCACTCGTAGGGATCCTGACACTTTTTAAAGTGGAAAGCAGGATCATGGTAGGGTGGGCAAGGGTACACAACCATATCCGTGTTGCCAGACGAGTGGGCTGATACTGTCCTTCTTACTATCTCTTTGTACGTTGTATATTGCACTATCTATTCCTATCCCCCCAGTACGCGAAATATTCAATGTAATATAAATTAAAACCGGAGCAAAGCTGTGCGATGGCATTTCTTTTAGTTACCCCTCATGTCGGTGAGCAAAGCCGTGAAAGCAAGCGCGTACGCAATCGAATACAGCACCCCCATCAGCTCTTTGGCGCCCAATCGTGTGGCCTGTTTGAGAAGCAATTTTCAACATGCTCTGAGAAAGAAAAATTCTCAAAAGTCAAGAACACCTTGTGACTGTTATCCCAAATTCCAGATCCTATATTCTTTTATTTGTTCCATAATTTGTGCAATAAATTAATTAAACAGTTAAAAGCTAAACTCGTTAATTGTCGTGGCATAGTTCAGTGTTGACACATGCGCGATTTAATAGAGTCTGGTACTTAGTAACTGTCCATCTAATATCAGAATATTACATATAATTGTTCTGACCATTTTTGTTCTTTGTTAGCTTAAGCAGTTCGTTACAGCCTACAGGTCAGATCAATTGTTTGACTGGGTGTGGGTTAAACTGCTTGACAACATTCAATAAAAATGGGGGCCAAATAATAAAAATTTGGCCTGAGAACATTAAAAATATATGTATAGGTATGTATGTACAGGTAAAGTGGTCTGAAACAAGTTAATGGGCTTATAAAACTATGACTTGCCACTAAACTTGATACATATGTATTTCAATTTCCTAATTTCCTATTTTCCCTTTTCTTTCCTTGCTCTTACTTCGTTTTGTTTGTTAGCTTAAGCAGTTCGTTACAGCCTAAGGCCAGATCAATTGTTTGACTGGGTGTGGGTTAAACTGCTTGACAACATTCAATAAAATGGGACAGTGGTCACATTGTTGCTAAATCGTGGTCCGTGGCCAAGAGCTACTAGCACGCGCTCAATGTATGTATGACTATCTGTTCCTGGTAACATTTATGTGTTTGTTTTTTTTTCTTCTTGTCTGAAGTTTTCTAATAGGTTTGAGAGAAGAGTCAGTTGGCTAACTTACTTTCTGTGAGGTTATGCATGGTTTCCAAAATTTTGTTTATGCATTGTATCTTTCTTGGTTTCCGATTTTGTGCTTATTTGTTAATTTGTGTATTTATTGAGACACTGATTTATTTAATTAGACATTTAGTTATTTATTTATCTATTTATTGATTTATTTGTTTATTTATATTTTTATCTTTTTATCTTTTTATCTATTTATTGCTTTATTAATTTATTAATTTATCAATTTATTAATTTATTAATTTATTAATTTATTAATTTATTAATTTATTAATTTATTAATTTATTAATTTATTAATTTATTAATTTATTAATTTATTAATTTATTAATTTATTAATTTATTAATTTATTAATTTATTAATTTATTAATTTATTAATTTATTAATTTATTAATTTATTAATTTATTAATTTATTAATTTATTAATTTATTAATTTATTAATTTATTAATTTATTAATTTATTAATGTATTAATTTATTAATTTATTAATTTATTAATTTATTAATTTATTAATTTATTAATTTATTAATTTATTAATTTATTAATTTATTAATTTATTAATTTATTAATTTATTAATTTATTAATTTATTAATTTATTAATTTATTAATTTATTAATTTATTAATTTATTAATTTATTAATTTATTAATTTATTAATTTATTAATTTATTAATTTATTAATTTATTAATTTATTAATGTATTAATTTATTGAAATATTAATTTATTAATTCAATGATTTATTTATTTATTTATCTATACATTGAGGTATTTAATTATTTAGTTAATATTCATATTTTGTTCCTAGATACGCACTAGGTTAGTTACTTAGACATATTTGAAAAAAGAAACAAGTACGAAAGCTACAGTCGAGAGTGCTCGACCGTATGATACCCGCAACCCATTTCGAGAGAAAAAAAAAGTAAATGATATTTTAACAAAAAATATACCAAATATACTAAAACCCGTTTTTTGTATTTATTTTAAAATAGTGGGTAAAAATCCACAACACCGTTATGGTCACACTGTCAACTAAACAAACAAAGCGCGGGTAGCTGCAAGTGAATTTTGCATATAAAATTGATTCTTTAATAACTTCCTTGTTTTTCATTCGATGTCAACCAAATTCACAGAAATCATTGAGAATATAATTATTATTACGCATACCAAAATTCAATGCTCTAGGTCTATTATTACGGCTTTTTTAGACTTTTGGTGGCGGAAAGGGGCGTGGCATCCAACTTTTGAAATAAACTTGATCTGCGTAGGACCTATAGGAGTACTGTCCCAAAATTTGGTAGCTATAGCTCTTATAGTCTATGAGATCGAGGTGTTCATACAGACGGACAGACGGACAGACGGACATGGCTATATCGTCTCGGCTGTTGACACTGATCAAGAATATATATAGTTTATGTCGTCGGAGATGCTTCCTTCTGCCTGTTACATACATTTTCTGTTGGCACTAAGCTATAATACCCTTCTACCCTATGGGCAGCTCAATGAGTTCAATGAGTTGTTGCAAAAATATGAAGTCCAACATAGGTACACTGCGATGTATGCGCCACAAGCTAATGCATCTGAGCGGGTAAATCGATTGGTGCTGGCGTTATCAAAGCGTATATTAAGCCCGATCAGACTAACTGGTATGAACTACTTAGCCAAATATCTTGTGCGTTGCGATCAGGCTTGCATTCAGCCATTCATAATAGTCCATATAGAGTTGCGTTTGGAGAACAGATGATAACCAGCGGTAGGACGTATGATTTGCTGATAAATCTTATGCAGTTGGAAGATAGGAGCACGAGTTTCAACCGAGAACATTCGTTTGATCTGATTCGGCAAGTTGCAAACGATGCCATAGCGCAACAGCAGGTACGAAATGACAAGTCGTATAACTTGCGTAGCCGTGAGGTAAGCTTTACGGATGGTCAGGAAGTATACCGGCGAAAATCCAACAAAGCAATTTTGTTGAAGGATTTAGTTCTAAGCTAACCCCAACATTTGTGAAAGCCAGGATTAAGAAAAAACTGGGTAGTAGTTACTATGAGCTGGAAGATTTACAAGGTAAACGGGTCGGCAAATTCCATGCTAAGGATATTAAGCAATACATGCGAGTATCCCACTTTGTCGTTACACTGACTAAGTGTGATTTTGGAAGGGGGGGGGTGTGTAATATTTCGCATGTAGGACCATTTATCACCCAGCCGCAAAGTATGCACCATTTTTTTCTTTTTTTGAACAGTTTTTTTTCTTTATTGTGTATTTGTTCGTAATTAATTTTTCTATTTCTATGTCTATTTTTTATACCCGCTACCCATAGGGTAGAAGGGTATTATAATTTAGTGCCAACAGAAAATGGATGTAACAGGCAGAAGGAGGCATTTCCGACCCCATAAAGTATATATATTCTTGATCAGCGTCAACAGCCGAGACGATATAGCCATGTCCGTCTGTCTGTCCGTATGAACACCTGGATCTCAGAGATTATAAGACATAGAGAAATTTGGCAAAAAGGTTCCTTCATACCCTACGCAGATCAAGTTTATTTCAAATTTATTCATTAATCTAGAAAAAGTCAATTATTTTTTATGTAAATCGCGTATAACTCCTAAAGTTCTTTGTGTAATGATGTGTAATTTGGTAACCCATCTGCGCTTGACACTTTTAATATACCCTGTAATTTTGGTACAAATCGCATAAGTAGAACAAAAGTTATTCGTTAAATTATTTATCAAAATTGTTGTGCCCAGTGCATATGGACGTTTTAAGTGTGTGAATGACCTAGAGATATCAAATTTGGCGACAGTATTCATGTAGGTCTTATGCAGATCAAGTTTGTTTTAGATTTTTGCCACGCCCCTTTCCGCCCCCAAAAACTGTAAAAGCATTAATAATAAACCTAGAGCATTGAATTTTGGTATGCATAATAATAATTATATTCTCAAGGATTCGTGTGAATTTGGTTGAGATCGAATGAAATACAAGGAATTTATTTATAAATCAATTTTATATGCAAAATTCACTTGCAGCTGCTCGCGCTTTGTTTGTTTAGTTGACAGAGAGTTGGTTCGTATTAGTTAGTTGTATTTGTATATGATATTGAAATTGTTGTTGTCTAAACATAGTTATATACAAATAACAAAAGGGGTCAAGATAGCGTCATCTATCGGTAGGAGACAGAAGTTATTCTAACAAGCATTTAGGCTGATGCAATTTTTTTTTGGTACGGGGTGAAACGATGAGCAATACAATAGAAGAAGAAGCCACAATTGAAACAAGTAAGAAAGCTACAGTCGAGAGTGCTCGACCGTATGATACCCGCAACCCATTTCGAGAGAAAAAAAAACGTAAATGATATTTTAACAAAAAATATACCAAATATACAAAAAACTTGTTTTTTGTATATATTTTAAAATAGTGGGTAAAAATCCACAACACCGTTATGGTCACACTGTCAACTAAACAAACAAAGCGCGGGTAGCTGCAAGTGAATTTTGCATATAAAATTGATTCTTTAATAACTTCCTTGTTTTTCATTCGATGTCAACCAAATTCACAGGAATCATTGAGAATATAATTATTATTATGCATACAAAATTCAATGCTCTAGGTCTATTATAACGGCTTTTACAGACTTTTGGGGGCGGAAAGGGGTGTGGCATCCAACTTTTGAAATAAACTTGATCTGAGTAGGACCTATAGGAGTACTGTCCCAAAATTTGGTAGCTATAGCTCTTATAGTCTCTGAGATCGAGGTGTTCATACAGACGGACAGACAGACATGGCTATATCGTCTCGGCTGTTGACACTGATCAAGAATATATATAGTTTATGTCGTCGGAGATGCCTTCTTCTGCGTGTTACATACATTTTCTGTTGGCACTAAGTTATAATACCCTTCTACCCTATGGGTAGCGGGTATAAAAAGAAGAAAAGAAAAACCATTCTTTTGTGCTGTCTGTCGTCTTAGTGCACGTGTGTTAACCTCAACAGTGGGAAAAAAATGTATAGTGTTGTTCGACGGCCTGCAGATCTATTTAGTAGGACGCCTCAATATTACATTGTGAGTACATTTGTGGTGATCTAAACCATATACATACTCATATATGATTTATTTTGAAGTGCGCCGCAGATTGGTCCAGCCGCCGTTGCACCGCAGTGCCGAACCCCAAAATTAGGGTAAATTAATAAGTCTGCTTTTGAAGTGCAATCCTTAATTTCTGTTTTCGTTTGATTTTTTTTGTTGTAGATTCGGAACTAAGTTACAGACTTAGTTCCAGACTAAGTTGTACCGTCTTATTGTCTAATAGTGGTGTTCAGCGTGATGTGTTGTGATTAGATTTGAATCGTTTAAAATACGATCACGACAGAAAGCTGGCGGGCGCGAGACAGTAAACCGCCCAGCTGTTCCGAGCTGAGCTCACCTGCGCATTGGGCTAGGCTATCGTGCCACCAACGCAAGCTACGCGGCGGCACTTTCTAAACGAAGCTGCAGTGGATACCAGGGTGACGTCCAGCAGCTCCAGCAGCCACATCCCCCTTTTGTGTTGAAGTCCCATCAGTGGCAATTCACAGGCACAGCCGCGCAGACGCTACACCCAGCTGTTAGGCAACATCACGGATGGCTGTTTCTTAGTTTGGATAGGAAATTTTGGATCTAAATGTTATTGTATTGTTTATATTAAGACCTAATTGTGAACGTTTGTAATTTTGTCCCAGTGTCTTGTTTTTGTAAGTGGATAACGACGAGGTGATAAAGTCCACGTCGCCAATCACTTTTAAGCGACACCTCATGCACCTGTAATATGACCATTTGTAAAGTCAAAATTGTATAAAAACAATCCAAAAATGCATGTAGGCCCAGACTAAAAGCCATGTTTGATATTAAATTCCCAAATTATATGTATTTCATATGTACGTAAATTTGTCATAGACCAGTACTTGTTTGTAGTGTCGAGGTCTGTGAAAGTTGTAAGCTTCATGCCAGTCAGCTTTTGATTGTGCACATTCAGCTTTTTGGTAGATGAACTTTTTTTCCACAGCTGGGCGATCTTTCAAATCTTTCAGCGTGGGATGTTGACTGTAAGTCTGCATTATATTATTTTATAATAGCTATACACCCAAATAAAAGCCTAACTTTTATTTGGTGAACTATATTGCTCAGTTTTTGGAATTAGTTGCATCAGCTGACTGCACTGCTTGCTAATTGCAACTCGCACGACACACAAACTGCTTGAAGCTTTTTGGCCTTCTACTGATCGTTTCGTTTGTGTGGTGAATAAATATTTTAAACCTGGCTTCAAACTGTCTGAGTCATTTAAAAAAGAAAAGAAAATATGGTCAAACATAAATAATTATTTATTATAATTATATATTAGTTTTATATAATGTATTTATAAGTCAATTATTTAATTTTTAATTGATTTAGCCTCTCTTACATTACTTGCGTAAATTTACTGTTTAGTATGTAAATTTTAATTGTTTCTTTGTTTTCTTTAGTTAATAAATCAGGTAATATGTTCGCTTAATTTTCCTTTTTTTTTTAAACCATGCATTGCTGAGCAGGAGTAGGTCGGCCGACCCACTCGTAGGGATCCTGACACTTTTTAAACTGGAAAGCAGGATCATGGTAGGGTAGGCAAGGGCACACAACCATATCCGTGTTGCCAGACGAGTGGGCTGATACCCTCTCCGACTGTTCTGACGGTCGAGCACTCTCGACTGTAGCTTTCTTACTTGTTTTTGTATATAGTTGTTAATAAAATTGGTTCGTATTAGTTAGTTGTATTTGTATATGATATTGAAATTGTTGTTGTCTAAACATAGTTATATACAAATAACAAACGGGGTCAAGATAGCGTCATCTATCGGTAGGAGACAGAAGTTATTCTAACAAGCATTTAGGCTGATGCAATTTTTTTTTGGTACGGGGTGAAACGATGAGCAATACAATAGAAGAAGAAGCCACAATTGAAACAAGTAAGAAAGCTACAGTCGAGAGTGCTCGACCGTATGTTACCCGCAACCCATTTCGAGAGAAAAAAAAACGTAAATGATATTTTAACAAAAAATATACCAAATATACAAAAAACTTGTTTTTTGTATATATTTTAAAATAGTGGGTAAAAATCCACAACACCGTTATGGTCACACTGTCAACTAAACAAACAAAGCGCGGGTAGCTGCAAGTGAATTTTGCATATAAAATTGATTCTTTAATAACTTCCTTGTTTTTCATTCGATGTCAACCAAATTCACAGGAATCATTGAGAATATAATTATTATTATGCATACAAAATTCAATGCTCTAGGTCTATTATAACGGCTTTTACAGACTTTTGGGGGCGGAAAGGGGTGTGGCATCCAACTTTTGAAATAAACTTGATCTGAGTAGGACCTATAGGAGTACTGTCCCCAAATTTGGTAGCTCTAGCTCTTATAGTCTCTGAGATCGAGGTGTTCATACAGACGGACAGACGGACATGGCTATATCGTCTCGGCTGTTGATCAAGAATATATATAGTTTATGTCGTGGGAGATGCCTCCTTCTGCCTGTTACATACATTTTCTGTTGGCACTAAGTTATAATACCCTTCTACCCTATGGGCAGCGGGTATAAACAATGGAGTCCAATTTAAGTCACTCAAGTTCAATGAGTTGTTACAAAAATATATAGTCATATATATGTGTGTACACTCCCATTCATATGTCGAGTAAGCTTCTCATTAAGCTAACAAGCTCTGAGCTTTCAAGCTCAATAAGAATGTCTTAAGCTAAACTTAAGTTAGTCGATAAGAGAGTATCAACCACCAAACACATACGATTTATATATCCAATAAAGTTAACTAAAGCGCATACAACAAATTATGTTTTATGTTGTTAATCGGTAATTGAGTACCGAAGCGTTAATATTGAATAAAAATAACGTAATCGTGGCGAAAGGGCAACGATAACCCTTTGCTACATAACTGGCGACGAGGATAAACTTAAACTAAAAACTGATGATATATTCAGCCACCTTTCTACATTGAACAACATTGCAACAATTGAAACCGGCATCAAATGCAGTGAGCTGTTTCAATAAAACCAAAATCAAATTGATGCATTGCAATACACGAGGTCAAACACGCCGTTAGTTTGGGTGACAAACAAATCAAAACGCAAAGAGGAACTGATAACACACCAGAAAAGCTCTCCGTGGGACCCGCTACACAAAGATAAGAAACGGATAACACGTGAGACAAACTCTTCTTTTCTTCTCTGAGCTAAGCAGTGCAAAGAGGAACAGACAAACATACCTGGCAAGCTTTTCGTGGGAGCAAGCATATGTAATAACTATTAAGGCTAATTATAAAAAGCAAGGGTATCAGGCTCAATCCGATAACAACTCAGCTAGTACTTCTACACGAATGTCTGCAAATAGCAAAAACATGCAAATTTCTGAGCAAACTAAAAGAAACGTAGAGTTTATGGACGTTAACCAGTCTAATGGAAATTTTCAGAAAGAGGGACCCGACGACTACCCTATATAAAATTAAAAACCAAAATAAAAACCCTTCTGTTTATCATTGACACTGGAGCAGAATTCAGTATTATTAATGAAAACGTGTGTCACCCTAAGTGGAAAACCAATGTTGATTTAGAAGTTAGGGCAATGGGAAATAAAATCAAATCATGCTTTAACGAATTTAATGCAGACAATTACATGTGTAAATTTTTGGAATATAATTTTCATAATGAATTTGATGGGCTAATCGGTTGCAATATACTTAACGATCTTAACGCAGTTATCGATTACAAAAACAAAAAGTTAAAAATTAACAACCTTTTAATAGATTTGTTTATGGACAGAAATCAGATAGCTCTCAAATCAAAACAATTGTACGATGCAACCCCACAATCAAGATCTCTAATAGATAATCTCATAACAGAATATGAAGATTTTTTTTATAAAGAAGGTCATGATTTAAGTTTCACAAATGAAGTTAAGCACAGAATTATTACAAACAAGTAAGAAAGCTACAGTCGAGAGTGCTCGACCGTATGATACCCGCAACCCATTCCGAGAGAAAACAAAAAACTTAAATGATATTTTAACAAATAATATACCAAATATACTAAAACTTGTTTTTTTGTATATATTTGAAAATAGCGAATAAAAATCCACAACACCGTTATGGTCACACTGTCAACTAAACAAACAAAGCGCGGGCAGCTCCAAGTGAATTTTCCCTTCTACCCTATGGGTAGCGGGTATAAAAACGACATACCAATATATTCAAAAACATATAAATATCCAGAAATACATACAAACGAAGTTAATAGGCAAATAGAAGAAATGCTTCAGCAGGGCATAATAAGGCATTCTAAAAGCCCATTCAACAGTCCACTATGGGTCGTTCAAAAGAAAATGGATCTGTCTAACATTCAAAAGTGGAGACACGTTGTAGATTATCGCAAATTAAATAGGGAATCAGTAGATCGTTTTCCAATCCCAAATATAGAAGAAATCTTTGACAAAATAGGCGGATGTAACATTTTTTCCAGCTTAGATTTAGCCAAAGGATTCTATCAAATAGAAATGGATGCGAGAGACATACATAAAACAGCGTTCTCTACATCTAGTGGACACTATGAGTTTCTGCGTATGCCGTTTGGTTTACGAAACGCTCCCTCCACATTCCAAAGGCTAATGAACAATATTTTGAGCCCATACATGGGAAATTTTTGTATCGTTTACATGGACGACATCCTTATATTTTCAAAAAATATTGAAGAGCATGTCAATCATTTAAATCTTATTTTCAGTTGCCTCCACAAAGCAAACCTCAAGCTCCAGTCAGACAAATGCGAGTTTGTCAGAAAAGAGATTGAATTTCTAGGTCATGTCATTAGTGCAGAAGGACTGAAGCCTTGGTCCGAAGAAAATCGAAACAATACTAAAAATTAAATTGCCAACAAATCAAAAACAAATTAAAAGCTTTTTAGGAATAACAGGTTACCTCAGACGGTATATAAAAGATTATTCAAAAATATCACAGCCTATAATAAAATATCTAAAGAAAAATGCTAAAGTAAATACACATGATTCTGACTATGCGGAAGCTTTTCAAAAACTTAAAATCCTGATAACAAGTGACCCAATTGTTGTTTACCCTGATTTCAACAAGCAATTTACTTTAGTCACGGATGCAAGTAATTACGCTCTAGGCGCTGTTCTCATGCAAAATGACAAAATAATTTGTTATGCTAGCCGCCTACTAAAAAACCATGAATTAAACTATAGTACTATAGATAAGGAGTTGTTAGCAATATATTGGGCAACAAAACACTTCAAATATTATGTTTATGGCAGAAAATTTATAGTAAAAACTGATCACCGACCCCTGGTTTGGTTAAATAATTTAAAAGAACCAAATCTTAAGTTACAAAGGTGGAAAATACAATTAAATGAATTCGATTTTGACTTAACATATATAAAAGGGAAGGAAAATACATTGGCAGACGGACTGAGCAGGATTGTAGAGTCATCCGTAGAGGATATTAATAGTAAAATATGTACCGATTTGCAAATTGAAAATTCTGATATTTTTATGTTAGAAATCAATGACAATTTATTAGAACCAACTGAAGTAGCCAATGTAGAAGATTTTTCAGAAGATTTAATACATTTGTTCACCAATGAAGTCGATGACCTTGCAACAATTCACAGCGCACAATCCGACAACCGAAATTTTATTAACAACACAGAAAAATGTCTTAATCTTTTCAAATTGCAACTTATAATTAATCAGGCAGATAAGGAATCAAGTAGCATTAAAATTCTGTACAGAAAAAAATAAGACACGTTTGGAACACAATAGGTGATGAAGAAAATATGCTAAAATTTATGCAAGAAAAACTACCGTATATTGTGAAAATTTAAAATTATACATAAAATTTCAAGAAATATACAGACAATTTTTTGCAAACAATAGAAATCTAAAAGTATTAAGATCATTAACGATTTTGGAAGATGTTAACGATAAAGAAAAACTGTTAAAAATAATCGAAACCGAACACATTAAAAATAACCATCGAGGCATAAATGAAATATTTGTATCAATAAAACAGAAATATTATTATCCAACTATGCAAAAAATTATACACACTTATATTAATAATTGTAATATTTGTAATTTAGCTAAATACGATAGGAAACCGATAAAATACAATTATAATGTAACAGAAACGCCCGACAAAATTAACGACATAATCCACATAGATATTTGGTATCCTAAAAGAAACATAATGTATTTAACATCTATAGATAAAATGTCAAAATACGCAACGGCTCAACATATAAAAGATAGATCTTGGATATCATTATTACATGCAATAAAATTAAGAATACAATATTTGGGCAAACCAAAAAAGATTGTTACAGATAACGAATTTAATATTATATCAATTAAACAATTTCTCTCAGAAAACAATATTGAAATTCATTTTACAACCGCATATAATAAAACCGGCAATTCAGACGTAGAGAGATTACATCTAACATTAAACGAACACATGAGATTGTAATATAATCTAATTCAACCAACAGTGATACAATTCAAGAAAATGTTTATAACGCAATTATCTGGTACAATAATACCATACATTCGAGCATAAATACTAGGCCAATCGATTTAATAAATAATTTAATTTGTAGCGAAGATATCGCAAAAATGTCTGAAAAGCTAGCGGTTAATAAACAAATCCAGAATTCTAAACAAACTAATATTGATGAACCAAACTTTTCTAATATATATGTAAAAAATAATAAAATAGGAAAATCAAATCCAATATATAAAGAATCTAATAACCTAAATCAAGTCGGTAATTATATGATATCTGAAATAGACCCAACAAAAAAAATTTATAAGGACCAAGTTAAGAGGAAATATAAATACCAAAAGGAATTGTAAAAAAAAAAAAAAAATTAAGTATCATGATTTTTATAAATATTAAAATTTAAATTAACCGATATTATCGATACTTATGCCGGGGGAGTCATATATATGTGTGTACACTCCCATTCATATGTCGAGTAAGCTTCTCATTAAGCTTACAAGCTCTGAGCTTTCAAGCTCAATAAGAATGTCTTAAGCTAAACTTAAGTTAGTCGATAAGAGAGTATCAACCACCAAACACATACGATTTATATATCCAATAAAGTTAACTAAAGCACATACAACAAATTATGTTTTATGTTGTTAATCGGTAATTGAGTACCGAATCGTTAACATTGAATAAAAAATAACGTAATCGTGGCGAAAGGGCAACGATAACCCTTTGCTACATAACTATATGAAGTCCAACATAGGTACACTGCGATGTATGCGCCACAAGCTAATGCATCTGAGCGGGTAAATCGATTGGTGCTGGCCGCTATCAAAGCGTATATTAAGCCCGACCAGACTAACTGGGATGAACTACTTAGCCAAATATCTTGTGCGTTGCGATCAGGCTTGCATTCAGCCATTCATAATAGTCCATATAGAGTTGCGTTTGGACAACAGATGATAACCAGCGGTAGGACGTATGATTTGCTGATAAATCTTATGCAGTTGGAAGATAGGAGCACGAGTTTCAACCGAGAACATTCGTTTGATCTGATTCGGCAAGTTGCAAACGATGCCATAGCGCAACAGCAGGTACGAAATGACAAGTCGTATAACTTGCGTAGCCGTGAGGTAAGCTTTACGGATGGTCAGGAAGTATACCGGCGAAATTTCCAACAAAGCAATTTTGTTAAAGGATTTAGTTCTAAGCTTGCCCCAACATTTGTGAAAGACAGGATTAAGAAAAAACTGGGTAGTAGTTACTATGAGCTGGAAGATTTACAAGGTAAACGGGTCGGCAAATTCCATGCTAAGGATATTAAGCAATACATGCGAGTATCCCACTTTGTCGTTACACTGACTAAGTGTGATTTTGGCAGGGGGGTGTGTAATATTTCGCATGTAGGACCAAGTATGCACCATTTTTTTTCTTTTTTTGAATAGTTTTTTTTTTTATTGTGTATTTGTTCGTAATTAATTTTTCTATTTTCTATTTCTATGTCTATTTTTGATACTCGCTACCCATAGGGTAGAAGGGAATTATAACTTAGTGCCAACAGAAAATGTATGTAACAGGCAGAAGGAGGCATTTCCGACCCCATAAAGTATATATATTCTTGATCAGCGTCAACAGCCGAGACGATATAGCCATGTCCATCTGTCCGTCTGTCTGTCCGTATGAACACCTGGATTTCAGAGATTATAATACATAGAGACACCAAATTTGGCAAAAAGGTTCCTTCATACCCTACGCAGATCAAGTTTATTTCAAAAGTTGGATGCCACGCCCCCTTCGCCCACAATAAGCATTAATCTAGAAAAAGTCAATTTTTTTTTATTTAAATCGCGTATAACTCCAAAAGTTCTTTGTGTAATGATGTGTAATTTGGTAACCCATCTGCGATTGACACTCTTAATATACCCTGTAATTTTGGTACAATCGGATAAGTAGAACATAAGTTATTCGTTAAATTACTTATCAAAATTGTTGTGCCCTATGTTAAGCATAGGTGGTGACAAGATAAAGAAGAAATATAAAATCGAAATTGTACACTGGACAAACTAAATTATGTTTTTGTGCCACATAAAATATTTGCTTATAGAATTTAAATCATTATTTAAAATCAAATCAAAGGTGTAAAAGAAAAGCAAAAACAAAAAAAGAAATACAATAACAACAATAATATCCGAATACACCTATAAAGAAAAATATAATACAGTAAAATTTTTGTCCACAAATGAAAGTGCCACCAAAACAACTATAACCTATTGTTAATCTAGAATTAAAAACTACCAAAATAAACAAATAACAATAACTGGATCAAAACCACATCATCGAGAAGGCCTTCATCGAGGATTAAGTGGGTGCTTCTGATGTTCGAAATTCGAAATCAGCCGTGCACTCAGCGGTTGTTGTATTCGCTTGGGGTGCTAACAATGCTGTTTCAAGTGAAATCACTTTTTTGGCAATTTGACACATCACTAACCAAAGAACACATAGATATGTCAAATGGCGAAAAAAGTGATTTCACTTGAAACAGCATTATTAGCACCCCAAGCGAATACAACAACCCCTGAGTGCACGGCTGATTTCGAATTTCGAACTTCTGGAGCAGTGCACAGCTAACACCATCGAATTTACTTCAGTCGCGGATCGACTGCGGAGGGATGAGCACGGGTGTATTTCGTTGCGCTGTGCTTTCGTTTCTATGTATGCGTGCGTGTAGGTATACGTTGATGCATATGAGTATGCGTATGCGTGTGAAGTTTTGCAACTGCGCGACAAGCGGCTAGCGCAAGCCTTTTTGTTCTTCCGAGACGAAAGTCTTGAGAACGAAGATGACTTTTGTTGCTCGTGTCATACTAGGTTGCAACTTAGCGAACTTTTTACAGGGATTGCGTTGGCTCTGATGGTAGAGTGTTGGTCTGAATTGCATTTGATTGGGGGTACGATCCCCGGGAAAATTGTCATTAATTATTATTTTGTTTAAATTTTTTAATATTATTTGAACAGTAGCCTCTTTGAATTTATATTTTAACAAATTTTAATTATGATAATATTAGCTTAAATTTTAAATTATGTTTATTGGTAACTCAAGAGTAACTCACGTATTGAGTTAAATAAAAATCAATACTTTTGAAGAAAATTAGACAAATTCGTTAATAACACCATTTATGAAATAATAATATAATATTTGTTATTACAATGTATAGGTATTTATCGGTATATTAGTATTTAGTATGTATTTTTTAATAAGTTATTTTGCATTTCTTTGATAAATAAATTGGAATAACATTAATTATTATTGTGTTATTTCCATTTTATGAAATAATTACATATATGTGTTCTTATTGAGTTATTAAAACATTTTTTTTAAGTTCTTAAAAAGTATTCTTAATAAACATTAATTAAAATGTATGCTAATATTTAGTTGCAAAATAACAGTTAAGGCACTGCCAAATTAAATTAAATTAAAAAATATTATTTTGAAACATAATTAACTGTTAGATATATCAAAATCTAAACTTTTTAATCACATTATAATTAAAATTGGTTAAGATTTAATTTCAAAAATAATAATTATTGTTATTCCAATTTATTTATCAAAGAAATTCAAAAGAATTTATTAAAAAAAATATGCCGATAAATAACTATACATTGTAATAACAAGTATTATATTATTATTTCATAAATGGTGTTATTAACGAATTTGTCTAATAATATTATCATAATTAAAATTTGTTAAAATATAAATTCAAAGAGGCTACTGTTCAAATAATATTAAAAAATATAAACAAAATAATAATTAATGACAATTTTCCCGGGGATCGTACCCCCAATCAAATGCAATTCAGACCAACACTCTACCATCAGAGCCAACGCAATCCCTGTAAAAAGTTCGCTAAGTTGCAACCTAGTATGACACGAGCAACAAAAGTCATCTTCGTTCTCAAGACTTTCGTCTCGGAAGAACAAAAAGGCTTGCGCTAGCCGCTTGTCGCGCAGTTGCAAAACTTCACACGCATACGCATACTCATATGCATCAACGTATACCTACACGCACGCATACATAGAAACGAAAGCACAGCGCAACGAAATACACCCGTGCTCATCCCTCCGTAGTCGATCCGCGACTGAAGTAAATTCGATGGTGTTAGCTGTGCACTGCTCCAGAAGTTCGAAATTCGAAATCAGCCGTGCACTCAGGGGTTGTTGTATTCGCTTGGGGTGCTAATAATTCTGTTTCAAGTGAAATCACTTTTTTCGCCATTTGACATATCTATGTGTTCTTTGGTTAGTGGACACATCTATGTGTTCTTTGGTTAGTGCTTGAAGTTTCCCTCGAAAGTATGCTGCCCAAAATCGTGGCTCAACATTGTTGCAGTGCGAGCTTTTGGGTGTCAGCTGCGACAGAGGTGCTATTAAAAGCTGAGCTTTCGCACGTGCAGTGGACACCAGCTGCAGAATGCGCATGTGCAGCCAACTTCATTTGTCCCGGTTCCGGTCTCGTTCTTTTCTCTGAGACCGGCCGAGCGAACAGGCAAGACATTGGAGGAAGAAAATTTAATCTTTTTCCATCCATTATACGGAGCACAAATTCTTATAATTTTTATCGCAATTGGTAAGCAAAAACTAAAATCCTTTTGGAATTAAAACAGTTTTTATTAGAAAACAATTTTTGTCGCAGGTCGCCTTACCAAACCTTTTCCTGTTGGCCCTTTGTCGCTAAAGCAGCTCTTTATTTAGTTGCCGTAGCGCCGCCCAGCCCGGTTCTTTGCAGGCAGGCGTATCTAACGCCACTCGATCGTCATCCTGTGGGCTCTATTGGCCAACGGAGCACCCCTTCTTGGCCACCGAAGCACCCCACCAGGTTTCTTGGCCATCAGCACGGTTGACCAGCTGAGCCCATTATTCCGATAGCTACGCTAGTGAGCCAATAGGCTAAAGCAAACAAAATCAAAGTGAAATAAAACACAAATGTTTTAAATCCAAGAAAAGTGTAAAAGTTTATAAAACAAGAAATATGTACATGTAAAGCAATTCAAAGACATGAAGTAAAACAGTGAATTGGAAAAATTCCAATAAACAATTTGTTAATATATGTAGTGGCCGATATATAAAATAGTCATATATAAATTACAAAGATATTTATTTATTTTCGTGTTCTAAATACTGAAGCACCCCAACGCAGCTTATCTAGTTATCTCATATTGCTTATCACTGCATTCGCATAATCGTATGATTGCACAGTTAACATAGGCAAAAGCTCTGCTTAGCATGCGGCGCAGCATAGTACAGCCAAACTTGCAAGGCTAGCTAATTAGAAAAAAGTCATCCGAGCGAAGAAGTCGTATGTCTCTCTTTCTGTTAGAAAGACATAACATAATTACACGTGTGCCAAAATCTAGCAAGTTAAAATAAAGTAACTGTTAATTGGCAAGGCCATAAATATATCACCTACTCTTGGCTATCGAATAGTGCAAAACAGCTTAAGTGTGTAAACTACAAATCTAAGGTATGAAATACCCCATTGCAGTGTTAGGTTATTAATGTTCAATTTATATAGGCATAGAGTCCCCGGGAGTTCAGCTCTTAGAGCGTGGCACTGGCGGACAGTAGCCTGGATTCTATTTGGATACGTCGCTGATCTAACATTGTCAACGCAGCTTGATATAGCAGTGCTATACCCTTTAAAGATTTCATAAGAGGCCGTCTCCACGTCAGGAAGGGAGTTTGGATTGAAGTTCACAGTGAATGGTTGCTTACTAGCTTGGAGGAGGTGTCTTAGTTAAAGCACTACCTAAATAAAAATATAAATATATACATATATATTTTCTCTTGGAATTAATCCAGGGTACGACGTAGGTCAGTCATAAACTACGTGTGCGCTGATGGAAACCACATAGACGGAATAAGCAGAACAGAAAAATGAATTAGAACTTGCCATTAGATGCAACAACAATTAATTGAATTAATATTTTGATTTTGTTTTGATCGAACTCTTCTAGTTACAGCCACTGATAAGAAAACTTACTTGCTAACTTACATTTTTTTTATTATCTTTAAATTGTAATAATACCTAAAATATGAATTGTTGAATCATATACCTGTGGTCATGTAATTAGAAATATGTAATCTTTGGCACATTTATATTTATTGAATGTATCTTCCTATATATAGCAACACATAAAAACAAAGTTACGGCAACATCTTCGTCATGGTACCACGACAGTAAGAATGCAACAACAGAGTGAGTCAGTATAATATATAATTGATACGTACAATTGGTGAATATACATTCTAAATACAAATACATATATTCTAATGAATGTGCCTTAAGAGTAATGAACTGACCCATGCGTGTACACTTTTATCTCATAAAAGATTAACTTGAATTATCTTTGAATATAGTTAAATTGACAAGATATCATATCTAGTGTAATCATGAATCCACTTTGGAATTTTGTAATTAAATTGTGAATAATTTGAATGAAATAATGAGTCTTTAAAATTTATTAACCTGGTCTGTCGAGTAATCGTGGAGGAATCGGTTAAGATGAATTAGAGGTATAATAATCCTTTATATTAGGGGTAACCAAAATCTATATAACAGTTACCATGGTCGGGAGGGTAGAGATGAGGGACATACTATCCAGTTCCCTCATCTAGGCATAATTGGATTAAAGGAAGCCTCCGATATGGCGTGTGTCGGCGCAACCAAATCCGTTTTATTATCAATTTGTTTAGCTTATTTTAAGCCTTAATTTATTTAGAATCAGTCCGCGTATTAAATATTCGTGTGTGTTAGCGTTACCGTGTAATCGAGTAAGGAAGGACCCCGACCAATCCGACGAGCTAGAACTGAGCACCGCAAGAATACGCACCCCACCAAGCTCGGTTGCAGACTATGTACGTCTGGTACACTACACATATAAATTGGCGCCCAACGTGGGGCTCGAGCGAGAAGAAATAATATTATCCCACATCTGCTCATCTAATCCATCCAACATTCTTACAGCTTAAATAGTATATAGCAGAGTTTTAACTTCGCATCAGACAGCAATCTGGATTCTGGCTTAGGAATATGCGACTTTAGTTCCGACGCGGTAACTAGTCGACCAAAACAGATCTGCGATAGCTTACTTATGAAATTTTATTGATTCTCTATTATAATAAAGCTTTGCGTTCATTCATTATAGGTACTCCTTAAATCACATGTTAGTAGGAAACGTAGAAACTGACTTTGGATTCAACGATTGCATTTCTTCTTTCGGATTGCTCGACCAAGCAGATCTATGTCGACTAAGATGATTTATATTTTAGGAAATACTATTATGCAAATTACCAAAAGTGACCAAATTTGACATGGATTACAATTTTAGATATTGTCCTTCAAGTTCGATTACTTCCTTTAAAATATACAATAGCCATTAGTTACAATAACGGAAAATTCCTTTTCGTCAAATTATGTCTAGTAATTACATCTTTTTGCAGGTTCCGAAATGATGAAAGACAGACCAAATATTTACACGATTTTTTTTTGATTAATTTGTATTCAGTTGTACTACGAAATAGTTCGATCAAAATGCCACTTGAACACAGCAACGATAATATACAAGCAACTTTACAAGAACTAGACCCATTTTGCGGTATTTGTAATAAAGTTTTGAGAGTCACTGAACTTACAGCCAAAGGTCCGTGTAACCATAAATTCCACGCAAGTTAACAACAGCACTGAAGGCAGGCGAAGTACTAATGCTACTTCAGCCACTGAGAATGAGGCCAGAAGCAGCGTAGCACATTCTGATTTTATCGGAATTATACCGCCAGAAAAGGTATCAAACATTATTCAGAACTGGAGTATCAAGTTCGACGGTTCTAAGCAATGTATGCATATGGATGAATTAATTTATCGTGTTCGATCTCTGACCGAGCAGAATCTTAACAGAAATTATAAGCTTTTATGCGACCATCTTCATTTGCTGTTCAATGGTAAAGAAAGTGATTGGTATTGGAAGTTTCATCGTAACCACGACGATTTCACTTGGGAGACCTTTTGTAAGGAGTTTCGTGAAAGATTCGATGAAGGTGAAACCGATTTAGATCTTATGGATAAGATAAAGAAGAGACGCCAAGGGGAAAATGAACCATTTGACGACTTCCAGTTTGTTATTGAAGACCTCGCTGATAGACTTCAACGGAGTTTGTCCGAAGACCAAATAGTAGATATTTTAATTCGCAATTCTAAAACGAGTTTGCACCATGAACTTTTGCATCTTAAAATATATAAAAGATCCCAATTACGTGAAGCAGTGCGAAAGCACGAACAATTTCATTCAGATATAAAATCTTTTAAGCCCCGCGCACTTCGCTCTTACGTCAATGAGATAACTGACGATACTGAGAACGTATCACAGTTAAGAGACTCAGAACTTTCAGAGGAAGTGCTGGCTTTTCGAAAGAAGCTCTCTGTACCAATCTGTTGGAATTGTGACAAGTCTGGTCACAGATTCGACGATTGTCTAGAGCTTCGTAACATATTTTGTTATGGCTGTGGCGCCAAAGAGATTTTTAAGCCACGTTGCCCTAAATGTAATCCATCGGGAAACCGGGTAGTGGACGTGTCCAAGAACGTCAAATAGACACGTCCGATACATATACATGTACAATGAAAAACAAGTAAGAAAGCTACAGTCGAGAGTTCTCGACCGTATGATACCCGCAACCCATTTCGAGAGAAAACAAAAAGCTTGAATGATATTTTAACAAAAAATATAACACCGAATATACTAAAATTTGTTTTTTGGTATATAGATATATTTTTTTAAATCCATTAAATACCGACATGGTCACTCTGTCAAGTAAACAAACAAAGCGCGAGCAGCTGCAACTGAATTTTGCATATAAAATTGATTCATTAATAACTTCCATGTTTTTCATTCGATCTCAACCAAATTCTCAGGAGTCATTGAGAATATAATTATTATTATGCATAAACCACGTGTGCGCTGATGGAAACCACATAGACGGAATAAGTAGAACAAAAAAATGAATTAGAACTTGCCATTAGATGCAACAACAATTAATTGAATTAATATTTTGATTTTGTTTTGATCGAACTCTTCTAGTTACAGTCACTGATAAGAAAACTTACTTGCTAACTTACATTTTTTTTTATTATCTTTATTGTAATAATACCTAAAATATGAATTGTTGAAGCATATACCTGTGGTCATGTAATTAGAAATATGTAATCTTTGGCACATTTATATTTATTGAATGTATCTTCCTATATATAGCAACACATAAAAACAAAGCTACGGCAACATCTTCGTCATGGTACCACGACAGTAAGAATGCAACAACAGAGTGAGTCAGTATAATATATAATTGATACGTACAATTGGTGAATATACATTCTAAATACAAATACATATATTCTAATGAATGTGCCTTAAGAGTAATGAACTGACCCATGCGTGTACACTTTTATCTCATAAAAGATTAACTTGAATTATCTTTGAATATAGTTAAATTGACAAGATATCATATCTAGTGTAATCATGAATCCACTTTGGAATTTTGTAATTAAATTGTGAATAATTTGAATGAAATAATGAGTCTTTAAAATTTATTAACCTGGTCTGTCGAGTAATCGTGGAGGAATCGGTTAAGATGAATTAGAGGTATAATAATCCTTTATATTAGGGGTAACCAAAATCTATATAACAGTTACCATGGTCGGGAGGGTAGAGATGAGGGACATACTATCCAGTTCCCTCATCTAGGCATAATTGGATTAAAGGAAGCCTCCGATATGGCGTGTGTCGGCGCAACCAAATCCGTTTTATTATCAATTTGTTTAGCTTATTTTAAGCCTTAATTTATTTAGAATCAGTCCGCGTATTAAATATTCGTGTGTGTTAGCGTTGCCGTGTAATCGAGTAAGGAAGGACCCCGACCAATCCGACGAGCTAGAACTGAGCACCGCAAGAATACGCACCCCACCAAGCTCGGTTGCAGACTATGTACGTCTGGTACACTACACATATAAATTGGCGCCCAACGTGGGGCTCGAGCAAGAAGAAATAATATTATCCCACATCTGCTCATCTAATCCATCCAACATTCTTACAGCTTAAATATTATATAGCAGAGTTTTAACTTCGCATCAGACAGCAATCTGGATTCTGGCTTAGGAATATGCGACTTTAGTTCCGACGCGGTAACTAGTCGACCAAAACAGATCTGCGATAGCTTACTTATGAAATTTTATTGATTCTCTATTATAATAAAGCTTTGCGTTCATTCATTATAGGTACTCCTTAAATCACATGTTAGTAGGAAACGTAGAAACTGACTTTGGATTCAACGATTGCATTTCTTCTTTCGGATTGCTCGACCAAGCAGATCTATGTCGACTAAGATGATTTATATTTTAGGAAATACTATTATGCAAATTACCAAAAGTGACCAAATTTGACATGGATTACAATTTTAGATATTGTCCTTCAAGTTCGATTACTTCCTTTAAAATATACAATAGCCATTAGTTACAATAACGGAAAATTCCTTTTCGTCAAATTATGTCTAGTAATTACATCTTTTTGCAGGTTCCGAAATGATGAAAGACAGACCAAATATTTACACGATTTTTTTTTGATTAATTTGTATTCAGTTGTACTACGAAATAGTTCGATCAAAATGCCACTTGAACACAGCAACGATAATATACAAGCAACTTTACAAGAACTAGACCCATTTTGCGGTATTTGTAATAAAGTTTTGAGAGTCACTGAACTTACAGCCAAAGGTCCGTGTAACCATAAATTCCACGCAAGTTAACAACAGCACTGAAGGCAGGCGAAGTACTAATGCTACTTCAGCCACTGAGAATGAGGCCAGAAGCAGCGTAGCACATTCTGATTTTATCGGAATTATACCGCCAGAAAAGGTATCAAACATTATTCAGAACTGGAGTATCAAGTTCGAAGGTTCTAAGCAATGTATGCATATGGATGAATTAATTTATCGTGTTCGATCTCTGACCGAGCAGAATCTTAACAGAAATTATAAGCTTTTATGCGACCATCTTCATTTGCTGTTCAATGGTAAAGAAAGTGATTGGTATTGGAAGTTTCATCGTAACCACGACGATTTCACTTGGGAGACCTTTTGTAAGGAGTTTCGTGAAAGATTCGATGAAGGTGAAACCGATTTAGATCTTATGGATAAGATAAGGAAGAGACGCCAAGGGGAAAATGAACCATTTGACGACTTCCAGTTTGTTATTGAAGACCTCGCTGATAGACTTCAACGGAGTTTGTCCGAAGACCAAATAGTAGATATTTTAATTCGCAATTCTAAAACGAGTTTGCACCATGAACTTTTGCATCTTAAAATATATAAAAGATCCCAATTACGTGAAGCAGTGCGAAAGCACGAACAATTTCATTCAGATATAAAATCTTTTAAGCCCCGCGCACTTCGCTCTTACGTCAATGAGATAACTGACGATACTGAGAACGTATCACAGTTAAGAGACTCAGAACTTTCAGAGGAAGTGCTGGCTTTTCGAAAGAAGCTCTCTGTACCAATCTGTTGGAATTGTGACAAGTCTGGTCACAGATTCGACGATTGTCTAGAGCTTCGTAACATATTTTGTTATGGCTGTGGCGCCAAAGAGATTTTTAAGCCACGTTGCCCTAAATGTAATCCATCGGGAAACCGGGTAGTGGACGTGTCCAAGAACGTCAAATAGACACGTCCGATACATATACATGTACAATGAAAAACAAGTAAGAAAGCTACAGTCGAGAGTTCTCGACCGTATGATACCCGCAACCCATTTCGAGAGAAAACAAAAAGCTTGAATGATATTTTAACAAAAAATATAACACCGAATATACTAAAATTTGTTTTTTGCAAATTACCAAAAGTGACCAAATTTGACATGGATTACAATTTTAGATATTGTCCTTCAAGTTCGATTACTTCCTTTAAAATATACAATAGCCATTAGTTACAATAACGGAAAATTCCTTTTTGTCAAATTATGTCTAGTAATTACATCTTTTTGCAGGTTCCGAAACGATGAAAGACAGACCAAATATTTACACGATTTTTTTTTGATTAATTTGTATTCAGTTGTACTACGAAATAGTTCGATCAAAATGCCACTTGAACACAGCAACGATAATATACAAGCAACTTTACAAGAACTAGACCCATTTTGCGGTATTTGTAATAAAGTTTTGAGAGTCACTGAACTTACAGCCAAAGGTCCGTGTAACCATAAATTCCACGCAAGTTAACAACAGCACTGAAGGCAGGCGAAGTACTAATGCTACTTCAGCCACTGAGAATGAGGCCAGAAGCAGCGTAGCACATTCTGATTTTATCGGAATTATACCGCCAGAAAAGGTATCAAACATTATTCAGAACTGGAGTATCAAGTTCGACGGTTCTAAGCAATGTATGCATATGGATGAATTAATTTATCGTGTTCGATCTCTGACCGAGCAGAATCTTAACAGAAATTATAAGCTTTTATGCGACCATCTTCATTTGCTGTTCAATGGTAAAGCAAGTGATTGGTATTGGAAGTTTCATCGTAACCACGACGATTTCACTTGGGAGACCTTTTGTAAGGAGTTTCGTGAAAGATTCGATGAAGGTGAAACCGATTTAGATCTTATGGATAAGATAAGGAAGAGACGCCAAGGGGAAAATGAACCATTTGACGACTTCCAGTTTGTTATTCGCAATTCTAAAACGAGTTTGCACCATGAACTTTTGCATCTTAAAATATATAAAAGATCCCAATTACGTGAAGCAGTGCGAAAGCACGAACAATTTCATTCAGATATAAAATCTTTTAAGCCCCGCGCACTTTGCTCTTACGTCAATGAGATAACTGACGATACTGAGAACGTATCACAGTTAAGAGACTCAGAACTTTCAGAGGAAGTGCTGGCTTTTCGAAAGAAGCTCTCTGTACCAATCTGTTGGAATTGTGACAAGTCTGGTCACAGATTCGACGATTGTCTAGAGCTTCGTAACATATTTTGTTATGGCTGTGGCGCCAAAGAGATTTTTAAGCCACGTTGCCCTAAATGTAATCCATCGGGAAACCGGGTAGTGGACGTGTCCAAGAACGTCAAATAGACACGTCCGATACATATACATGTACAATGAAAAACAAGTAAGAAAGCTACAGTCGAGAGTTCTCGACCGTATGATACCCGCAACCCATTTCGAGAGAAAACAAAAAGCTTGAATGATATTTTAACAAAAAATATACCACCGAATATACTAAAATTTGTTTTTTGGTATATAGATATATTTTTTTAAATCCATTAAATACCGACATGGTCACTCTGTCAAGTAAACAAACAAAGCGCGAGCAGCTGCAACTGAATTTTGCATATAAAATTGATTCATTAATAACTTCCATGTTTTTCATTCGATCTCAACCAAATTCTCAGGAGTCATTGAGAATATAATTATTATTATGCATAAACCACGTGTGCGCTGATGGAAACCACATAGACGGAATAAGTAGAACAAAAAAATGAATTAGAACTTGCCATTAGATGCAACAACAATTGATTGAATTAATATTTTGATTTTGTTTTGATCGAACTCTTCTAGTTACAGTCACTGATAAGAAAACTTACTTGCTAACTTACATTTTTTTTTATTATCTTTATTGTAATAATACCTAAAATATGAATTGTTGAAGCATATACCTGTGGTCATGTAATTAGAAATATGTAATCTTTGGCACATTTATATTTATTGAATGTATCTTCCTATATATAGCAACACATAAAAACAAAGCTACGGCAACATCTTCGTCATGGTACCACGACAGTAAGAATGCAACAACAGAGTGAGTCAGTATAATATATAATTGATACGTACAATTGGTGAATATACATTCTAAATACAAATACATATATTCTAATGAATGTGCCTTAAGAGTAATGAACTGACCCATGCGTGTACACTTTTATCTCATAAAAGATTAACTTGAATTATCTTTGAATATAGTTAAATTGACAAGATATCATATCTAGTGTAATCATGAATCCACTTTGGAATTTTGTAATTAAATTGTGAATAATTTGAATGAAATAATGAGTCTTTAAAATTTATTAACCTGGTCTGTCGAGTAATCGTGGAGGAATCGGTTAAGATGAATTAGAGGTATAATAATCCTTTATATTAGGGGTAACCAAAATCTATATAACAGTTACCATGGTCGGGAGGGTAGAGATGAGGGACATACTATCCAGTTCCCTCATCTAGGCATAATTGGATTAAAGGAAGCCTCCGATATGGCGTGTGTCGGCGCAACCAAATCCGTTTTATTATCAATTTGTTTAGCTTATTTTAAGCCTTAATTTATTTAGAATCAGTCCGCGTATTAAATATTCGTGTGTGTTAGCGTTACCGTGTAATCGAGTAAGGAAGGACCCCGACCAATCCGACGAGCTAGAACTGAGCACCGCAAGAATACGCACCCCACCAAGCTCGGTTGCAGACTATGTACGTCTGGTACACTACACATATAAATTGGCGCCCAACGTGGGGCTCGAGCAAGAAGAAATAATATTATCCCACATCTGCTCATCTAATCCATCCAACATTCTTACAGCTTAAATATTATATAGCAGAGTTTTAACTTCGCATCAGACAGCAATCTGGATTCTGGCTTAGGAATATGCGACTTTAGTTCCGACGCGGTAACTAGTCGACCAAAACAGATCTGCGATAGCTTACTTATGAAATTTTATTGATTCTCTATTATAATAAAGCTTTGCGTTCATTCATTATAGGTACTCCTTAAATCACATGTTAGTAGGAAACGTAGAAACTGACTTTGGATTCAACGATTGCATTTCTTCTTTCGGATTGCTCGACCAAGCAGATCTATGTCGACTAAGATGATTTATATTTTAGGAAATACTATTATGCAAATTACCAAAAGTGACCAAATTTGACATGGATTACAATTTTAGATATTGTCCTTCAAGTTCGATTACTTCCTTTAAAATATACAATAGCCATTAGTTACAATAACGGAAAATTCCTTTTTGTCAAATTATGTCTAGTAATTACATCTTTTTGCAGGTTCCGAAACGATGAAAGACAGACCAAATATTTACACGATTTTTTTTTGATTAATTTGTATTCAGTTGTACTACGAAATAGTTCGATCAAAATGCCACTTGAACACAGCAACGATAATATACAAGCAACTTTACAAGAACTAGACCCATTTTGCGGTATTTGTAATAAAGTTTTGAGAGTCACTGAACTTACAGCCAAAGGTCCGTGTAACCATAAATTCCACGCAAGTTAACAACAGCACTGAAGGCAGGCGAAGTACTAATGCTACTTCAGCCACTGAGAATGAGGCCAGAAGCAGCGTAGCACATTCTGATTTTATCGGAATTATACCGCCAGAAAAGGTATCAAACATTATTCAGAACTGGAGTATCAAGTTCGACGGTTCTAAGCAATGTATGCATATGGATGAATTAATTTATCGTGTTCGATCTCTGACCGAGCAGAATCTTAACAGAAATTATAAGCTTTTATGCGACCATCTTCATTTGCTGTTCAATGGTAAAGCAAGTGATTGGTATTGGAAGTTTCATCGTAACCACGACGATTTCACTTGGGAGACCTTTTGTAAGGAGTTTCGTGAAAGATTCGATGAAGGTGAAACCGATTTAGATCTTATGGATAAGATAAGGAAGAGACGCCAAGGGGAAAATGAACCATTTGACGACTTCCAGTTTGTTATTGAAGACCTCGCTGATAGACTTCAACGGAGTTTGTCCGAAGACCAAATAGTAGATATTTTAATTCGCAATTCTAAAACGAGTTTGCACCATGAACTTTTGCATCTTAAAATATATAAAAGATCCCAATTACGTGAAGCAGTGCGAAAGCACGAACAATTTCATTCAGATATAAAATCTTTTAAGCCCCGCGCACTTCGCTCTTACGTCAATGAGATAACTGACGATACTGAGAACGTATCACAGTTAAGAGACTCAGAACTTTCAGAGGAAGTGCTGGCTTTTCGAAAGAAGCTCTCTGTACCAATCTGTTGGAATTGTGACAAGTCTGGTCACAGATTCGACGATTGTCTAGAGCTTCGTAACATATTTTGTTATGGCTGTGGCGCCAAAGAGATTTTTAAGCCACGTTGCCCTAAATGTAATCCATCGGGAAACCGGGTAGTGGACGTGTCCAAGAACGTCAAATAGACACGTCCGATACATATACATGTACAATGAAAAACAAGTAAGAAAGCTACAGTCGAGAGTTCTCGACCGTATGATACCCGCAACCCATTTCGAGAGAAAACAAAAAGCTTGAATGATATTTTAACAAAAAATATACCACCGAATATACTAAAATTTGTTTTTTGGTATATAGATATATTTTTTTAAATCCATTAAATACCGACATGGTCACTCTGTCAAGTAAACAAACAAAGCGCGAGCAGCTGCAACTGAATTTTGCATATAAAATTGATTCATTAATAACTTCCATGTTTTTCATTCGATCTCAACCAAATTCTCAGGAGTCATTGAGAATATAATTATTATTAGGCATACCAAATTCAATGCTCTAGGTCTATTATTACGGCTTTTACAATTTTTGGGGGCGGAAAGGGGCGTGGAAAAAATCTAAAACAAACTTGATCTGCGTAAGACCTACACGAATACTGTCACCAAATTTGATATCTCTAGGTCATTCACACACATAGTACGTCCATATGCACTGGGCACAAAAATTTTGATAAATAATTTAACGAATAACTTTTGTTCTACTTATCCGATTTGTACCAAAATTACAGGGTATATTAAGAGTGTCAAGCGCAGATGGGTTACCAAATTACACATCATTACACAAAGAACTTTAGAAGTTATACGCGATTTACATAAAAAAATACTTGACTTTTTCTAGATTAATGCTTATTGTGAGCGAAGGGGGCGTGGCATCCAACTTTTGAAATAAACTTCATCTGCGTAGGGTATGAAGGAACCTTTTTGCCAAATTTGGTGTCTCTATGTCTTATAGTCTCTGAGATCCAGATGTTCATACGGACAGACAGACGGACAGGCGGACAGACGGACATGGCTATATCGTCTCGGCTGTTGACGCTGATCAAGATTATATATACTTTATGGGGTCGGAGATGCCTCCTTCTGCCTGTTTCATACATTTTTTGTTGGCACTAAGTCATAATACCCTTCTACCCTATGGGTAGCGGGTATAAAAAATGTTATACGAATCAACATAGATAACACCCACAATGTGCTATGAAATGAAAGATTAGAATGAAATGATTAGAAATCAAATGAATCGCAAAATTTATTTAAAATGAAATGAAAATATTTAATTCTTATAGTTTATATATTTATTTTTCTTGTATGTGAAAATTCCATTACATTTGTTTTGTTGTTGATTTATTTAATGAATTAAATGAAACAATAATTTGTGATCTTTGTGGTGAGGAATGATAATGTGCTTAATCGATTAGATATATTTTTATACCCGCTACCCATAGGGTAGAAGGGTATTATAACTTAGTGCCAACAGAAAATGTATGTAACAGGCAGAAGGAGGCATCTCCGACCCCGTAAAGTATATATATTCTTGATCAGCGTCAACAGCCGAGACGATATAGTTGTTTGGTTGAGATTGAATGAAAAACAAGGAAGTTATTAAAGAATCAATTTTATATGCAAAATTCACTTGCAGCTGCCCGCGCTTTTTTGTTTAGTTGACAGTGTGACCATAACGGTGTTGTGGATTTTTATTCGCTATTTTCAAATATATACAAAAAAACAAGCTTTAGTATATTTGGTATATTTTTTGTTAAAATATCATTTAAGTTTTTTGTTTTCTATCGAAATTGGTTGCGTGTATCATACGGTCGAGCACTCTCGACTGTAGCTTTCTTACTTGTTTTATAGTGCTTACATAGTTATGCAAAAGGGATTTAATTTTTATTTTAACATCTTTTGAATTCGAGTAGTTGAACATTTGATTACCTCGACCAAGATAAACAATGAAAAGATTATTTAGTTTGTTAGCGTTGAAAATTATGAGAACTTTTGCATCAGCAGGTTTGTTTTTGTGAACATGAATTGAAATTATCTGATAAGGTATTTTACTGGAATACAATGTCGATGCAACTGTTCACATTGTCCGTATAAGTCCTAGTGAAGCAAAAACATACAATAATAAAGCATGCCGTTAGAACATAGCTTTGAGTCAAATAAGACTCAAAAGCAGGGTAATCCTGCAGCAAATATTTGCATTATTTGCGGCGAAGTAATGCTAAATACACAACCTTGTGCAATTACAAAATGTAATCATGTGTTCCATAAAAGTTGTTTGGAAACTAGAATTTGAGGCAGCGAAGACAGAATCCTCCTCAAGCAGCAGCGAATGTTCAAATAGACATAGAATCTCTTGTTCGCGAAACTGTTACTTGCGTTTTATCCTCGATGTCAGGATCGGGAAGTCTTGGTGTTCCACATGGCCACTTAGTAGACCGAGAAACTCCGAGTACTCCACGAAGTGGCAGATTCACAAATGGTACGCATAATTTAGGATCATATAAAATCACAGACATCCTTCAGAAATGGGGAGTAAGATTTGACAAAAGCCCCGAAGGCTTATCAGTTGAAGAATTTCTGTACAGGGTACAAATTTAACTAGAGAACATTTTGACGGGGACCTAGAAATCATAGGCCGCAATATTCATCAGCTGTTAGCAGGCAAGGCAAATAGTTGGTTCTGAAGGTACCACAAGAGTGCCCAAAGCTTTACCTGGTGCAAATTTTGTGTAGCGTTTTGAAGTCAATATCGCGAAAGCAGATCAGTGACTGAATTACGTGAACAAATCCGTTCACGTAAACAAAAGCCAGGAGAATCCTTCGACACTTACTACGAAAGAGTTTGTAAACTAATGGATACATTATCCGTCAGTCTTGCAGAAGATGAATTTGTAGAGATGATTCAAGATAATTGCAGATCGAAATAAAAGAAAGGCTTCTGTTCGAAGACATCTCTTCTATTTCAGAGCTGCGCCGTTTAGTGCATAAGCGCGAAAATTTTCTTCGGGAAGTGGGTCGATCTCGCCACTCCCAAGTGAAACCTGACGCTTATCAAGTATACGCTCTAGATGTAGAGCAACCAAAAGAAAGTCCTGATTGTGAGGAATCAAATGAGATATCAGCTATTCAACGTTCAACACCGCTGGTCTGCTGGAATTGCGATACTGACCAACAGTCATATATGGGAAAATTGTTAACTGAAAGAAGAATTTTTTGGTTTGGATGCGGGAATCCACAAATATATAAACCCAATTGTCAAAACTGCAAGAAAAATCAGGAAACCGGCAAAGAGGGGTACTCCATCCAGAAAGGGTATCCTAGAAATAGATGATAGTTTTAGTGTAAAATGTAAAAACTTTAGAATTTTAGAACGGCCAATAGAACAAGAGTGTCAATCTGAAGTATATCATAATTTTAAGCCCTACCACGAAAGAGTGAAAAATTATTATTTAGCTAGAAATAGAATATTTGCTGGACAATTTAAAAAGAGTCGTCGGAAACTTATTCGTCAGCGGAACTATTTTAGATTATTAAAAAACAAGAAATTTATGATAGTCCCTACTGTTTTTCTGAACAATATCGACCGTCGTAGTTATGCTAGTGTATCGTTTTAGAGTTCATAGAACTTGGACTGCTCGATACAGGAGCAAATATAAATTGTATCGGATCGTCCTTAGCAGAAAGGGATTTTTCGAAATTTCCAGCCAATTTCAAGCCAATTCTGCCGCAAGTGCGCACAGCAGATGCTAAATTGCACCAGATATCTGGAATTCTAAAAGTGAAAATGAAGTACAAGGAAGAAAAATGTATTGAGCTTTACATTATTCCCTCTATTGCTCAAAAATTAATATTAGGCATAGATTTCTGGCGGGAATTTAAATTAGCACCAGGAATCATCAGTTAAATTTTAACGGAGGATCAAGAAGTTAATAACGAATATATAATATATCCATTATTGTGCAAGAAGGACAGCAACTTGAGTCTGTGAAGGAATTATTTCCAAATTTTGAGAAACAAGGTTTAGGTCACACAGCGCTAATAGAACATCATATTGATATTGGTGATAGTAAGCCTGTAAAGCAGCTTTACTATCCAGTAAGTCCTGCGGTTGAAAAGCTAATGTTCGCAGATGTCGATCGCATGCTAACTCTCGGGGTGATCGGGACGTCACAAAGGGCTTGGAGCTCTCCAATGCGCATGGTGGTTAAGCCAAACAAAGTGCGGTTATGTCTAGACGCTCGGAAGCTAAATGAAGCCACACGAAAAGACGCATATCATTTGCAAAGCATTGAAGGCATATTCGCTCGTCTACCGAAAGCAAATTTAATTTCCAAGTTAGACCTCAAAGATGCATATATGCTCACTGCGGAAGCGAAACCTTTGACTGCGTTTACTGCCCCAAGGCGAGCCTGGACGATCTTGTTATTGTTTCATATGATTTTTCTTCTCACCTTGCGGTTTTAGTTCGTATAGCAGACCAATTCAGAAAAGCAAATTTTACTTTGAACCTTTCAAAAAGTCTCTTTTGTGCCACTAAGGTAAATCATTTAGAATATGTGATTAGTAGCACTGGTGTAGCCACTGATCTTGAAAAAATTTCTTGTGTGCTATCTTGGCCCGCACCTAAGAACTCAAAGCAAGTTCGAGGTTTCCTCGGGGTTTGTGGTTGGTAGAGAAGATTTATAAAAGATTTCGCAGAAATTACGTGTCCCATTACTGAAGTGCCGAAAACAAATAAATGTTTTATTTGGTCATCAGAAGCCCAGAAAGCAATTATAAAATTAAAAACATTGCTAACTACTGCTCCTGTTCTGCAAATTTCTCACGAAAATTCTTTTTGCATTGTATGAGTGCAAATGTCAGATACAGAAGAAGAAAGACAACTGGCATTTATGTAAAAAAAAATAAGCTAAAACGTAAAGGAACTACAGCGAGACGGAACGCGAGTGCCTTGCCGTAATTTTAGTTCAGGTGTTACCTAGAATTACAGCCCTTTGAAGTAGTGACTGATCATTCAAGTCTTCTGTGGTTGATGCGGCAGCAGAATGTGTCCGGTAGATTAGCCCGTTAGATACTTCGTCTGCAAGCCCTTAAGTTCAGTATTTCTCACCGAAAAGGAAAAAAAATTTATAGCGTCAAATGGATAGGTCCTGAAATGGACTTAGATTCCGCATCATTCCTTGAGAAAGAATGTGTAGAGCTCAAAGAATTAGTTGAAGCAAATACAGAGAAATACATTCGGACCGAAAATCCGTCAGGAAATGCAGTCCAGGATTCCAATGTATGAAAGCTATGGGTGCCGGAGCCATTACGGTTAGCAAGCTCATGATTGTGTAATTGCTTCTTACTAACGATTGCGAAGACACTTATACTGGCCAGGTTCATCCAAACAATATTGCGATATTTGTAAAGAAACAAAAGCAAAGTGTAGAATAAGGGAAAAAGTGGGTACCGCATAAATATTATTTATTAGAAAACTTACAAGGTAAAGAAATAGGCACATATCATGCCCCGTAGACTCGTTGGATTAGCTGGGGTTTGTAATGGCCCCATATAAAATAAAACAAATAAAAGAATTATAATTATTCAACGAAACAGAACAACAAAATCAATTCGGCCGTTACAATTTCATTACGCGCTTAATGACCGCGAGCGACTCTGTGTTTAATTCGCATATTACAACCCTGTAATGTGATAGGTATATTCACCACATGCAAGTGCTTTGAACGTTGGCTGATCTTCTGCATCCCGCTTAGATCTTTCTTTCTGCACAATCGTCAAACGCATCACATGTACGTCGCTCCCACAAGACCCCCAAAGAGCTATAAAAAAAAACTCAAAGGTAATTATGTCTAAGAGAGGGAACAATAATCTCCACATATCTCGGCGATCCTGCAAGGATTTGGAATATATAAAAGCAAAATAATTTAAGCTTTTTCGTGCCGTGCCGGCAAGGTAATTATCGAAGAAAATTTAAAAATGTATGTATCAGTTGACTTATTATTCTATTTTATATAATTAGACGTGCCCTGTTGATAGTGTCAACATTTCAACAAACGCCAGTCTCAGGAAGAAAAATCAATTGAGGCAGCAAAACATCGTAGGAAAATTGAAAAAACCCAAATTTTCCACGGCAGTGGGAAAATTTTCATCATGCAGCTGGAGGCAGATAATGTGCAAATTGAAACATCATAAAAATTACATTTATGAAAAGTACTAGAAAGACAGTTAAAATAATTGCAAATGTGCGAAAAACAAAAACAACAACCAAACATAAAGCTATTCGAATTGTAAAAGAAAATAACAAAAACAAAGATAAAAATGTTAAGCATAGGTGGTGACAAGATACATAAGAAATATAAAAACGAAATTGTACACTGGACAAACTAAATTATGTTTTTGTGCCACATAAAATATTTGCTTATAGAATTTAAATCATTATTTAAAATCAAATCAAAGGTGTAAAAGAAAAAGAAAAACAAAAAAAGAAATACAATAAGAACAATAATATCCGAATACACCTATAAAGAAAAATATAATACAGTAAAATTTTTGTCCACAAATGAAAGTGCCACCAAAACAACTATAACCTATTGTTAATCTAGAATTAAAAACTACCAAAATAAACAAATAACAATAACTGGATCAAAACCACATCATCGAGAAGGCCTTCATCGAGGATTAAGTGGGTGCATCTGATGTTCGAAATTCGAAATCAGCCGTGCACTCAGCGGTTGTTGTATTCGCTTGGGGTGCTAATAATGCTGTTTCAAGTGAAATCACTTTTTTGGCAATTTGACACATCTATGTGTTCTTTGGTTAGTGCTTGAAGTTTCCCTCGAAAGTATGCTGCCCAAAATCGTGGCTCAACATTGTTGCCACGTAGACAATTGCAGTCCGAGCTTTTGGGTGTCAGCTGCGACAGAGGTGCTATTAAAAGCTGAGCTTTCGCACGTGCAGTGGACACCAGCTGCAGAATACGCATGTGCAGCCAACTTCATTTGTCCCGGTTCCGGTCTCGTTCTTTTCTCTGAGACCGGCCGAGCGAACAGGCAAGACATTGGAGGAAGAACGCCACTCGATCGTCATCCTGTGGGCCCTATTGGCCAACGGAGCACCCCTTCTTGGCCACCGGAGCACCCCACCAGGTTTCTTGGCCATTAGCACGGTTGACCCATTATTCCGATAGCTACGCCAGTGAGCCAATAGGCTAAAACAAAAAAAATCAAAGTGAAATAAAACAAAAATGTTTTAAATCCAAGAAAAGTTTAAAAGTTTATAAAACAAGAAATATGTACATGTAAAGCAATTCAAAGACATTAAGTAAAACAGTGAATTGGAAAAATTCCAATAAACAATTTGTTAATATATGTAGTGGCCGATATATAAAATAGTCATATATAAATTACAAAGATATTTATTTATTTTCGTGTTCTAAATACTGAAGCACCCCAACGCAGCTTATCTAGTTATCTCATATTGCTTATCACTGCATTCGCATAATCGTATGATTGCACAGTTAACATAGGCAAAAGCTCTGCTTAGCATGCGGCGCAGCATAGTACAGCCAAACTTGCAAGGCTAGCTAATTAGAAAAAAGTCATCCGAGCGAAGAAGTCGTATGTCTCTCTTTCTGTTAGAAAGACATAACATAATTACACGTGTGCCAAAATCTAGCAAGTTAAAATAAAGTAACTGTTAATTGGCAAGGCCATAAATATATCACCTACTCTTGGCTATCGAATAGTGCAAAACAGCTTAAGTGTGTAAACTACAAATCTAAGGTATGAATACCCCATTGCAGTGTTAGGTTATTAATGTTCAATTTATATAGGCATAGAGTCCCCGGGAGTTCAGCTCTTAGAGCGTGGCACTGGCGGACAGTAGCCTGGATTCTATTTGGATACGTCGCTGATCTAACATTGTCAACGCAGCTTGATATAGCAGTGCTATACCCTTTAAAGATTTCATAAGAGGCCGTCTCCACGTCAGGAAGGGAGTTTGGATTGAAGTTCACAGTGAATGGTTGCTTACTAGCTTGGAGGAGGTGTCTTAGTTAAAGCACTACCTAAATAAAAATATATATATATACATATATATTTTCTCTTGGAATTAATCCAGGGTACGACGTAGGTCAGTCATAAACTACGTGTGCGCTGATGGAAACCACATAGACGGAATAAGTAGAACAAAAAAATGAATTAGAACTTGCCATTAGATGCAACAACAATTAATTGAATTAATATTTTGATTTTGTTTTGATCGAACTCTTCTAGTTACAGCCACTGATAAGAAAACTTACTTGCTAACTTACATTTTTTTTTATTATCTTTAAATTGTAATAATACCTAAAATATGAATTGTTGAATCATATACCTGTGGTCATGTAATTAGAAATATGTAATCTTTGGCACATTTATATTTATTGAATGTATCTTCCTATATATAGCAACACATAAAAACAAAGTTACGGCAACATCTTCGTCATGGTACCACGACAGTAAGAATGCAACAACAGAGTGAGTCAGTATAATATATAATTGATACGTACAATTGGTGAATATACATTCTAAATACAAATACATATATTCTAATGAATGTGCCTTAAGAGTAATGAACTGACCCATGCGTGTACACTTTTATCTCATAAAAGCTTAACTTGAATTATCTTTGAATATAGTTAAATTGACAAGATATCATATCTAGTGTAATCATGAATCCACTTTGGAATTTTGTAATTAAATTGTGAATAATTTGAATGAAATAATGAGTCTTTAAAATTTATTAACCTGGTCTGTCGAGTAATCGTGGAGGAATCGGTTAAGATGAATTAGAGGTATAATAATCCTTTATATTAGGGGTAACCAAAATCTATATAACAGTTACCATGGTCGGGAGGGTAGAGATGAGGGACATACTATCCAGTTCCCTCATCTAGGCATAATTGGATTAAAGGAAGCCTCCGATATGGCGTGTGTCGGCGCAACCAAATCCGTTTTATTATCAATTTGTTTAGCTTATTTTAAGCCTTAATTTATTTAGAATCAGTCCGCGTATTAAATATTCGTGTGTGTTAGCGTTACCGTGTAATCGAGTAAGGAAGGACCCCGACCAATCCGACGAGCTAGAACTGAGCACCGCAAGAATACGCACCCCACCAAGCTCGGTTGCAGACTATGTACGTCTGGTACACTACACATATAAATTGGCGCCCAACGTGGGGCTCGAGCAAGAAGAAATAATATTATCCCACATCTGCTCATCTAATCCATCCAACATTCTTACAGCTTAAATATTATATAGCAGAGTTTTAACTTCGCATCAGACAGCAATCTGGATTCTGGCTTAGGAATATGCGACTTTAGTTCCGACGCGGTAACTAGTCGACCAAAACAGATCTGCGATAGCTTACTTATGAAATTTTATTGATTCTCTATTATAATAAAGCTTTGCGTTCATTCATTATAGGTACTCCTTAAATCACATGTTAGTAGGAAACGTAGAAACTGACTTTGGATTCAACGATTGCATTTCTTCTTTCGGATTGCTCGACCAAGCAGATCTATGTCGACTAAGATGATTTATATTTTAGGAAATACTATTATGCAAATTACCAAAAGTGACCAAATTTGACATGGATTACAATTTTAGATATTGTCCTTCAAGTTCGATTACTTCCTTTAAAATATACAATAGCCATTAGTTACAATAACGGAAAATTCCTTTTCGTCAAATTATGTCTAGTAATTACATCTTTTTGCAGGTTCCGAAACGATGAAAGACAGACCAAATATTTACACAATTTTTTTTTGATTAATCCGTATTCAGTTGTACTACGAAATAGTTCGATCAAAATGCCACTTGAACACAGCAACGATAATATACAAGCAACTTTACAAGAACTAGACCCATTTTGCGGTATTTGTAATAAAGTTTTGGGAGTCACTGAACTTACAGCCAAAGCTCCGTGTAACCATAAATTCCACGCAAGTTAACAACAGCACTGAAGGCAGGCGAAGTACTAATGCTACTTCAGCCACTGAGAATGAGGCCAGAAGCAGCGTAGCACATTCTGATTTTATCGGAATTATACCGCCAGAAAAGGTATCAAACATTATTCAGAACTGGAGTATCAAGTTCGACGGTTCTAAGCAATGTATGCATATGGATGAATTAATTTATCGTGTTCGATCTCTGACCGAGCAGAATCTTAACAGAAATTATAAGCTTTTATGCGACCATCTTCATTTGCTGTTCAATGGTAAAGCAAGTGATTGGTATTGGAAGTTTCATCGTAACCACGACGATTTCACTTGCGAGACCTTTTGTAAGGAGTTTCGTGAAAGATTCGATGAAGGTGAAACCGATTTAGATCTTATGGATAAGATAAAGAAGAGACGCCAAGGGGAAAATGAACCATTTGACGACTTCCAGTTTGTTATTGAAGACCTCGCTGATAGACTTCAACGGAGTTTGTCCGAAGACCAAATAGTAGATATTTTAATTCGCAATTCTAAAACGAGTTTGCACCATGAACTTTTGCATCTTAAAATATATAAAAGATCCCAATTACGTGAAGCAGTGCGAAAGCACGAACAATTTCATTCAGATATAAAATCTTTTAAGCCCCGCGCACTTCGCTCTTACGTCAATGAGATAACTGACGATACTGAGAACGTATCACAGTTAAGAGACTCAGAACTTTCAGAGGAAGTGCTGGCTTTTCGAAAGAAGCTCTCTGTACCAATCTGTTGGAATTGTGACAAGTCTGGTCACAGATTCGACGATTGTCTAGAGCTTCGTAACATATTTTGTTATGGCTGTGGCGCCAAAGAGATTTTTAAGCCACGTTGCCCTAAATGTAATCCATCGGGAAACCGGGTAGTGGACGTGTCCAAGAACGTCAAATAGACACGTCCGATACATATACATGTACAATGAAAAACAAGTAAGAAAGCTACAGTCGAGAGTTCTCGACCGTATGATACCCGCAACCCATTTCGAGAGAAAACAAAAAGCTTGAATGATATTTTAACAAAAAATATACCACCGAATATACTAAAATTTGTTTTTTTGTATATAGATATATTTTTTAAATCCATTAAATACCGACATGGTCACTCTGCAACTAAACAAACAAAGCGCGAGCAGCTGCAACTGAATTTTGCATATCAAATTGATTCATTAATAACTTCCATGTTTTTCATTCGATCTCAACCAAATTCACAGGAGTCATTGAGAATATAATTATTATTATGCATACCAAATTCAATGCTCTAGGTCTATTATTACGGCTTTTACAATTTTTGGGGGCGGAAAGGGGCGTGGCAAAAATCTAAAACAAACTTGATCTGCGTAAGACCTACACGAATACTGTTACCAAATTTAATATCTCTAGGTTATTCACACACTTAATACGTCCATATGCACTGGGCACAAAAATTTTGATAAATAATTTAATGAATAACTTTTGTTCTACTTATCCGATCTGTACCAAATTTACAGGGTATATTAAGAGTGTCAAGCGCAGATGGGTTACCAAATTACACATCATTACACAAAGAACTTTTGGAGTTATACGCGATTTACATACAACAAAGCTTGACTTTTTCTAGATTAATGCTTATTGTGGGCGAAGGGGGCGTGGCATACAACTTTTGAAATAAACTTGATCTGCGTAGGGTATGAAGGAAACTTTTTGCCAAATTTGGTGTCTCTATGTCTTATAGTCTCTGAGATCCAGGTGTTCATACGGACAGACAGACGGACAGACTGACAGACGGACAGACGGACATGGCTATATCATCTCGGCTGTTGACGCTGATAAAGAATATATATACTTTATGGGGTCGGAGATGCCTCCTTCTGCCTGTTACATACATTTCCTGTTGGCACTAAGTCATAATACCCTTCTACCCTATGGGTAGCGGGTATAAAAACATAATAGCATACACAGTATTATACAAGAATACAAAGTAAAATAATGAATAAAATTTAAAAATACATATGTTAGTGATGGAATCTTATACTTAGAAATTTATTTGTTAAGCTTTTCTTTAATTTTCAACATGGATTATGTTGCTCTTTTTGTTTACTTAATTAAAATTTTTGAAATGGAATTGAATCGTTAATTTATTTTTATTTTTCTGTTGACATACATAAATAGGACGTTGCGTTAGGGATCTTCGAACAAAATTAGTTAATAGTATTAAATTACTGATACTAGCATTAGGCCCTGATTAAAAAAAGATGTAAAAAGCTAAAAAGAATTTAAAGAAGCTACTGGAGAGCAACTCATTGTAGCATCTGCTGATTGATGTCGACCGTAGCAAAATTTTAAAATTCTTTAAATATTCGAGGAATCATGTAACAAAAAACTGGTGACCAAACATGATTAAAAGTAGTATTTCCAAGGATTCAGAGAACTAAAATGGAATTATGTACTGTTTGATAGTCTGTATTAAAGAATCATGTTATTAAAGAATCAATTTTATATGCAAAATTTACTTGCAGCTGCTCGCGCTTTGTTTGTTTAGTTGACAGTGTGACCATGTCGTTATATTATGGATTTTATACCCGCTATTTTCAAATAGATATAAAAACAAACTAATTTCAATATACTGGTATATTTTTTGTTAAAATATCATTAAAGTTTTTTGTTTTCTATCGAAATTGGTTGCGTGTATCATACGGTCGAGCACTCTCGACTGTAGCTTTCTTACTTGTTTTATAGTGCTTACATAGTTATGCAAAAGGGATTTAATTTTTATTTTAACATCTTTTGAATTCGAGTAGTTGAACATTTGATTACCTCGACCAAGAAAAACAATGAAAAGATTATTTAGTTTGTTAGCGTTGAAAATTATGAGAACTTTTGCATCAGCAGGTTTGTTTTTGTGAACATGAATTGAAATTATCTGATAAGGTATTTTACTGGAATACAATGTCGATGCAACTGTTCACATTGTCCGTATAAGTCCTTTCCGTTAAGGATGAACATTTATGCCAGCTTAAAATAAACCTTTAGCCCAATCGTATAATAGTGAAGCAAAAACATACAATAATAAAGCATGCCGTTAGAACATAGCTTTGAGTCAAATAAGACTCAAAAGCAGGGTAATCCTGCAGCAAATATTTGCATTATTTGCGGCGAAGTAATGCTAAATACACAACCTTGTGCAATTACAAAATGTAATCATGTGTTCCATAAAAGTTGTTTGGAAACTAGAATTTGAGGCAGCGAAGACAGAATCCTCCTCAAGCAGCAGTGAATGTTCAAATAGACATAGAATCTCTTGTTCGCGAAACTGTTACTTGCGTTTTATCCTCGATGTAAGGATCGGGAAGTCTTGGTGTTCCACATGGCCACTTAGTAGACCGAGAAACTCCGAGTACTCCACGAAGTGGCAGATTCACAAATGGTACGCATAATTTAGGATCATATAAAATCACAGACATCCTTCAGAAATGGGGAGTAAGATTTGACAAAAGCCCCGAAGGCTTATCAGTTGAAGAATTTCTGTACAGGGTACAAATTTAACTAGAGAACATTTTGACGGGGACCTAGAAATCATAGGCCGCAATATTCATCAGCTGTTGGCAGGCAAGGCAAATAGTTGGATCTGGAGGTACCACAAGAGTGCCCAAAGCTTTACCTGGTGCAAATTTTATGTAGCGTTTTGAAGTCAATATCGCGAAAGCAGATCAGTGACTGAATTACGTGAACAAATCCGTTCACGTAAACAAAAGCCAGGAGAATTCTTCGACACGTACTACGAAAGAGTTTGTAAACTAATGGATACATTATCCGTCAGTCTTGCAGAAGACGAATTTGTAGAGATGATTCAAGATAATTGCAGGTCGAAATAAAAGAAAGGCTTCTGTTCGAAGACATCTCTTCTATTTCAGAGCTGCGCCGTTTAGTGCATAAGCGCGAAAATTTTTTTCGGGAAGTGGGTCGATCTCGCCACTCCCAAGTGAAACCTGACGCTTATCAAGAATACGCTCTAGATGTAGAGCAACCAAAAGAAAGTCCTGATTGTGAGGAATCAAATAAGATATCAGCTATTCAACGTTCAACACCGCTGGTCTGCTGGAATTGCGATACTGACCAACAGTCATATATGGGAAAATTGTTAACTGAAAGAAGAATTTTTTGGTTTGGATGCGGGAATCCACAAATATATAAACCCAATTGTCAAAACTGCAAAAAAAATCAGGAAACCGGCAAAGAGGGGTACTCAATCCAGAAAGGGTATCCCAGAAATAGATGATAGTTTTAGTGTAAAATGTAAAAACTTTAGAATTTTAGAACGGCCAATAGAACAAGAGTCTCAATCTGAAGTATATCATAATTTTAAGCCCTACCACGAAAGAGTGAAAAATTATTATTTAGCTAGAAATAGAATATTTGCTGGACAATTTAAAAAGAGTCGTCGGAATACTATTCGTCAGCGGAAATATTTTAGATTATTAAAAAACAAGAAATTTATGATGAAATGAAGTACAAGGACATAGAAAAATGTATTGAGCTTTACATTATTCCCTCTATTGCTCAAAAATTAATATTAGGCATAGATTTCGTGCGGGAATCTAAATTAGCACCAGGAATCATCAGTTAAATTTTAACGGAGGATCAAGAAGTTAATAACGAATATATAATATATCCATTATTGTGCAAGAAGGACAGCAACTTGAGTCTGTGAAGGAATTATTTCCAAATTTTGAGAAACAAGGGTTAGGTCACACAGCGCTAATAGAACATCATATTGATATTGGTGATAGTAAGCCTGTAAAGCAGCTTTACTATCCAGTAAGTCCTGCGGTTGAAAAGCTAATGTTTGCAGATGTCGATCGCATGCTAACTCTCGGGGTGATCGGGCCGTCACAAAGGGCTTGGAGCTCTCCAATGCGCATGGTGGTTAAGCCAAACAAAGTGCGGTTATGTCTAGACGCTCGGAAGCTAAATGAAGCCACACGAAAAGACGCATATCATTTGCAAAGCATTGAAGGCATATTCGCTCGTCTACCGAAAGCAAATTTAATTTCCAAGTTAGACCTCAAAGATGCATATATGCTCACTGCGGAAGCGAAACCTTTGACTGCGTTTACTGCCCCAAGGCGAGCCTGGACGATCTTGTTATCGTTTCATATGATTTTTCTTCTTACCTTGCGGTTTTAGTTCGTATAGCAGACCAATTCAGAAAAGCAAATTTTACCTAAGAACTTAAAGCAAGTTCGAGGTTTCCTCGGGGTTTGTGGATGGTAGAGAAGATTTATAAAAGATTTCGCAGAAATTACGTGTCCCATTACTGAAGTGCTGAAAACAAATAAATGTTTTATTTGGTCATCAGAAGCCAAGAAAGCAATTGAAAAATTAAAAAAATTGCTAACTACTGCTTCTGTTCTCCAAAATGCTGATTTTTCACGAAAATTCTTTTTGCATTGTATTAGTGCAAATGTCAGATACAGGAGAAGAAAGACCACTGGCATTTATGTAAAAAAAAATAAGCTAAAACGTAAAGGAACTACAGCGAGACGAAACACGAGTGCCTTGCCGTAATTTTAGCTATTGAAAAGTTCAGGTGTTACCTAGAATTACAGCCCTTTGACCGCTCATTCAAGTCTTCTGTGGTTGATGCGGCAGCAGAATGTGTCCTGTAGATTAGCCCGTTGGATACTTCGTCTGCAAGCCCTTAAGTTCACTATTTCTCACCGAAAAGGAAAAGAAATTTATAGCGTCAAATGGATGGGTCCTGAAATTGACTTAGATTCCGCAGCATTCCTTGAGAAAGAATGTGTAGAGCTCAAAGAATTAGTTGAAGCTCACGATTGTGTAATTGCTTCTCACGGCGGAATGCTGAAGACCATTGAACGATTGAGAAGACACTTATACTAGCCAGGTCTGTTTAAACAAGTCTGTTTGTGATTGCGATGTTTGTAATGACCGCGAGCGACTGTGTGTGTAATTCTCATATTACAACCCTGTAATGTGACAGGTATATTCACCACACGCTAGCGCTTTGAAAGTTGGCTGATCTTCTGCATCCCAATTTGCATCATGCAGCTGGAGGCAGATAATGTGCAAATTGAAACATCATATAAATTACATTTATGAAAAGTATTAGAAAGACGATTAAAATAATTGCAAATGTGCGGAAAACAACAAGTAAGAAAGCTATAGTCGAGAGTCCTCGACCGTATGATACCCGCAACCCATTTCGAGAGAAAACAAAAAATTTAAATTATATTTTAACAACAAATACATCAAAATTATACTGAAACTCGTGTTTTGTTTGTATATATTTGAAAATAGCGGGCAAAAATCCACAACACCGACATGGTCTCACTGTCAACTAAATAAACAAAGCGCGACCAGCTGCAAGTGAATTTTGCATATAAAATTTATTCTTTAATAACTTCCTCGTTTTGCATTTGATCTCAACCAAACTCACAGGAATCATTGATAATATAATTTTTATTATGCATACCATGCTCTAGGTCTTTTAATACGGCTTTTACAGGTTTTTGGGGGCGGAAAGAGGCGTGACAAAAAGTCTAAAATAAACTTTATCTGCGTACGACCTATAAGAGTATTCGGCGAATCTATCCCGCGTCGGTCCTTCGGATGGCTCCTTTTCCTTCTTTAGCTTTGCGGCGGAGCGGCGGTGCAACGGCTACTGGGGATCCTCGGTCACACCTTAATTACGCGGTTGTTTGCGAACAAGTAAGAAATCTACAGTCGAGAGTACTCGGCCGTAAGATACCCGCAACCCATTTCGAGAGAACAAAAAAAAATTATATTTTAACAAATAATATACCAAAGAATATACTGAAATTTGTCTTTTCATACCCGCTACCCATAGGGTAGGAGGGTATTATAACTTAGTACCAACAGAAAATGTATGTAACAGGCAGAAGGAGGCATCTCCGACCCCATAAAGTATATATATTCTTGATTAGTGTCAACAGCCGAGACGATATAGCTATGTCCATCTGTCCGTCTGTATGAACACCTTGATCTCAGAGACTATAAGAGCTAGAGCTACCAAATTTGGTGACAGTACTCTTATAGGTCCTACGCAGATCAAGTTTATTTTAGATTTTTGCCACGCCCCTTTCCGCCTCCAAAAGCCTAGATTCCTGTGAATTTGGTTGAGATCGAATGAAAAACAAGGAAGTTATTAAAGAATCAATTTTATATCCAAAATTCACTTGCTGGTGTTGTTGATTTTTACCCGCTATTTTCAAATATATACACAAAAAAACAAGTTTCAGTATATTTTTGGTATATTTGTTGTTAAAATAACATTTAAATTTTTTGACTGACCGAAATAGTTCAGTTCAATCGCGAGGAATAGATTTTATTCCTTATAAATCGCACTAACGTCGGGGCTTTCATAAAAGTACTCATAGCTAGTTACACTATGTGGCTACTTAAGGCACTGGTACGCGACGCGAAAGTCTTCTGTTTTTATACCCGCTACCCATAGGGTAGAAGGGTATTATGACTTAGTGCCAACAGAAAATGTATGTAACAGGCAGAAGGAGGCATCTCCGACCCCATAAAGTATATATATTCTTGATCAGCGCCAACAGCCGAGACGATATAGCCATGTCCGTCTGTCCGTCTGTCAGTCTGTCCGTCTGTCCGTCTGTCTGTCCGTATGAACACCTGGATCTCAGAGACTATAAGACATAGAGACACCAAATTTTGCAAAAAGTTTCCTTCATACCCTACGCAGATCAAGTTTATTTCAAAAGTTGAATGCCACGCCCCCTTCGCCCACAATAAGCATTAATCTAGAAAAAGTCAAGCTTTGTTGTATGTAAATCGCGTATAACTCCAAAAGTTCTTTGTGTAATGATGTGTAATTTGGTAACCCATTTTCGCTTGACACTCTTAATATACCCTGTAATTTTGGTACAAATCGGATAAGTAAAACAAAAGTTATTCGTGAAACTATTTATTAAAATTGTTGTGCCCAGTGCATATGGACGTTTTAAGTGTGTGAATGACCTAGAGATATCAAATTTGGTGACAGTATTCGTGTAGGTTTTACGCAGATCAAGATTGTTTTAGATTTTTGCCACGCCCCTTTCCGCCCCAAAAAACTGTAAAAGCCGTAATAATAGACCTAGAGCATTGAATTTTGGTATGCATAATAACAATTATATTCTCAGTAATTCCTGTGAATTTTGTTGAGATCGAGTGAAAAACAAGGAATTTATTAATGAATCAATTTTATATGCAAAATTCACTTGCAGCTGCACGCGCTTTGTTTGTTTAGTTGACAGTGTGACCATGTCGGTGTTGTGGATTTTTAACCGTTATTTTCAAATATATACAAACAAAACACAAAATTCAGTATATTTTTGGTATATTTGTTGTTAAAATACCATTAAATTTTTTTTTTCTCTCGAAATGGGTTGCGGGTATCATACGGTCGAGCACTCTCGACTGTAGCTTTCTCACTTGTTTTCTATTCGCTTGGTCCCTACTCGGGCACCAATTAACAAATCTTATTAGATTTGTAAAAAAAAGCAAATTACTTTATTGAGTTCTTAATTAAGACTAATTTATTACAATGCTAAGGCTTAAAAATGAAGACTCGCTACCGCTGCTGCTGTTGCCTTCGCTGCTCGTGATCCCGCGTTGGTGACGGTTGCGCAAGTATCCCACGATTGGAGTTCTGCTGACCCAAGGCATGTGGCGAATGTGTTGTGGATGGTATGTGGCGGACGTGTAGCGGGCTTTGCGAAATTTGTAGAACTGGTTGGGTGCATTTCAGGTGTTAATACCCTTAGCCGTGTTTTGACGTTTTGTCAGTATTGTTGTTAACTTATGTAAATTATCTGCTATACCAAAACTTTTTGAAAAGATATTAACAAGTCATTTACAACATTTATGTAGTTCTATTATTTCCCCCTACCAGCATGGGTTTGTGAAACATACATAGATCCACTGTTACTAATCTTCTTGAGCTTTCTTCGTTCGTTAACCAGGGTTTCCTTTAAAACGAACAAACTGACGTCATCTATAACGATTTTAGTAAAGCCTTTGACTCCGTTAATCATTCTCTTTTGTTATATTAGCTTGACTTAATTGGATTTCCCAATAATTTGATTTGCTGGATTTCAAGCTATCTAACCCAAAGAACCCAAAAAGTTTCTTTTAATAATTTTATTTCTAATACATTCCGAGTTACCTCTGGAGTTGCTCAAGGTGGCCATCTCGGTTCCTTACTTTTCACATTGTTCATCTAAATACTGTTTTGACCCAATCTCGCGTACTAATGTTAAAAAATGCCTCCAGTACAGGGATTGGCCATGCCATATCAAGTTGCAGAAAGATCTTGACTTTTTATACCCGCTACCCATAGGGTAGAAGGGTATTATGACTTAGTGCCAACAGAAAATGTATGTAACAGGCAGAAGGAGGCATCTCCGACCCCATAAAGTATATATATTCTTGATCAGCGTCAACAGCCGAGATGATATAACCATGTCCGTCTGTCCGTCTGTCTGTCCGTATGAACACCTGGATCTCAGAGACTATAAGACATAGAGACACCAAATTTGGCAAAAAGTTTCCTTCATACCCTACGCAGATCAAGTTTACTTCAAAAGTTGGATGCCACGCCCCCTTCGCCCACAATAAGCATTAATCTAGAAAAAGTCAAGTTTTTTTTTATGTAAATCGCGTATAACTCCAAAAGTTCTTTGTGTAATGATGTGTAATTTGGTAACCTATCTGCGCTTGACACTCTTAATATACCCTGTAATTTGGTACAGATCGGATAAGTAGACCAAAAGTTATTCGTTAAATTATTTATCAAAATTTTGGTGCCCAGTGCATATGGACGTATTAAGTGTGTGAATGACCTAGAGATATCAAATTTGGTGACAGTAATCGTGTAGTTCTTACGCAGATCAAGTTTGGTTTAGATTTTTGCCACGCCCCTTTCCGCCCCCAAAAACAGTAAAAGCCGTAATAATAGACCTAGAGCATTGAATTTTGGTATGCATAATAATAATTATATTCTCAATGACTCCTGTGAATTTGGTTGAGATCGAATGAAAAACATGGAAGTTATTAAAGAATCAATATCAATGCAAAATTCAGTTGCAGCTGCTCGCGCTTTGTTTGTTTAGTTGACAGAGTGACCATGTCGGTATTTAATGGATTTAAAAAAAAAATATCTTTATACCAAAAAACAAATTTTAGTATATTCGGTGGTATATATTTTGTTAAAATATCATTCAAGCTTTTTGTTTTCTCTCGAAATGGGTTGCGGGTATCATACGGTCGAGAACTCTCGACTGTAGCTTTCTTACTTGTTTTAGTCATGGTTCAAAATTAAATTTAAACTGTTCTAAATGTGTTGTGATGTCCTTCAATACAGTTAATCCACATTTGACGTCTTACTTACTGAACGGTAACGATCTTAAATGAATTACTGCTGTTGATGATCTAGGTATTCTCTTAGATCATAAACATAAATTTTCTGCCCACATTTCTAGAACGGTCAATAAAGCTATGTTTGTTCTCGGTTTCATTGAGAGGTGGTCAATGGAATTTAATGACCCTTATATAACTGAAACCCTTTATACTTCACAGTATTCCAGGATTGAATCTGCTCAAAAATGAATGGTAATATTGATTCTTTAAAATTAATGTCGCGACTAACCTTTTCCGTTCCATCTAGACTAACCCGTAGTTACATTCCACTTGCTCTCCCCCATGTAGATCAAATTTTGCATTTCGTGATCCGTTCAGAGTTTTATAATATAACTATAATAGATTTCATCATGTATTTTCTAGCGTTAACACTGCTTCCAATCTTAAAACTTTACCACTTACCCACTTAATTAACAAGTAAGAAATCTACAGTCGAGAGTACTCGGCCGTAAGATACCCAGAACCCATTTCGAGAGAAAAAAAAAAATTATATTTTAACAAAAAATATACCAAAGAATATACTGAAATTTGTCTTTTCATACCCGCTACCCATAGGGTATATTATTATATTATAACTTAGTACCAACAGAAAATGTATGTAACAGGCAGAAGGAGGCATCTCCGACCCCATAAAGTATATATATTTTTGATCAGTGTCAACAGCCGAGACGATATATCTATGTCCGTCTGTCCGTCTGTATGAACACCTTGATCTCAGAGACTATAAGAGCTAGAGCTACCAAATTTGGTGACATTACTCTTATAGGTCCTACGCAGATCAAGCTTATTTTAGATTTTTGCCACGCCCCTTTCCGCATCCAAAAGCTTAGATTCCTGTGAATTTGGTTGAGATCGAATGAAAAACAAAGAAGTTATTAAAGAATCAATTTTATATGCAAAATTCGCTTGCAGCTTTGTTTGTTTAGTTGACAGTGTGACCATGTCGGTGTTGTTAATTTTTACCCGCTATTTTTAAATATATACAAAAAATATAAATAAAAAATATATATATAAATATATATAAAATATACAAAAAAAAACAAGTTTCAGTTATTTGGTATATTTTTTGCTAAAATATCATTTAAGTTTTTTGTTTTCTCTCGAAATGGGTTGCGGGTATCATACGGTCGAGCTCTCTCGACTTTAGCTTTCTTACTTGTTTGCACTGATTACAGGTTTTTATTTCGTTGAAACAAGTGTCTACTACATAGAAGAATCACTGTAAAAGAACCACACAAACACAAAGCTCCAATACAATGTATGAATTGTCAAGAATTTTGACATACACGGTCATACTGCACATTGCGCCCAGTGTGTGTAGCTTGTGGAGAGCTTCACGACTCCGCACACTGTCCATCGATCAAAGGCTATTCTACCACCAAAAGGTGCAGTAACTGAGGTGGTAATCACACCGCTAATTACAGAGGTTGGCCACTATATAAGGAGTAAAACAGTAGAATCCATCAGCGAGTGACTACTCCCCGCTCTACAAAGGCACGGGTTACACCATCTAAATCAGACCCAGACGTATTCTTTTCGAATGCACCTAGATCGTCATTTGACTTTGACTCCGAGTCCTCCATAAGGAAAAATGTAACTTTTGCCAATGCTTTAAAATCAGGATTGAAAAATGGAATAAACCCAAATTTTCCACGCAGTGGGAAAATTTTCATCAGGCAGCTGGAGGCAGATAATGTGCAAATTGAAACATCATATAAATTACATTTATGAAAAGTATTAGAAAGACGATTAAAATAATTGCAAATGTGCGGAAAACAACAAGTAAGAAAGCTATAGTCGAGAGTGCTCGACTGTATGATACCCGCAACCCATTTCGAGAGAAAACAAAAAATTTAAATGATATTTTAACAACAAATATACCAAAAATATACTGAAACTCGTGTTTTGTTTGTATATATTTGAAAATAGCGGGCAAAAATCCACAACACCGACATGGTCTCACTGTCAACTAAACAAACAAAGCGCGACCAGCTGCAAGTGAATTTTGCATATAAAATTGATTCTTTAATAACTTCCTCGTTTTGGATTTGATCTCAACCAAATTCACACGAATCATTGATAATATAATTTTTATTATGCATACCATGCTCTAGGTCTTTTAATACGGCTTTTACAGGTTTTTGGGGGCGGAAAGAGGCGTGACAAAAAGTCTAAAATAAACTTTATCTGCGTAGGACCTATAAGAGTATTCGGCGAATCTATCCCGCGTCGGTCCTTCGGATGGCTCCTTTTCCTTCTTTAGCTTTGCGGCGGAGCGGCGGTGCAACGGCTACTGGGGATCCACGGTGACATTTTAATTACGAGGTTGTCTGTGAACAGATAATACAGACTTTGTCGGCGGTTAGGTTTGACCGAGCGAAATAGTTCAGTTCAATCGCGAGAAATAGATTTTTTTCCTTATAAATCGCACTAACGTCGTGGCTTTCATAAAAGTACTTATAGCTAGTTACACTATGTGGCTACTTAAGGCACTGGTACGCGACGCGAAAGTCTTCTGTTTTTTTCGCTTGGTCCCTACTCGGGCACCAATTAACAAATCTTATTAGATTTGTAAAAAAAAAGCAAACTACTTTAATGAGTTCTGAATTAAGACTAATTTATTACAATGCTAAGGCTTAAAAATGAAGACTCGCTACCGCTGCTGCTGTTGCCTTCGCTGCTCGCGATCCCGCGTTGGTGACGGTTGCGCAAGTATCCCACGATTGGAGTTCTGCTGACCCAAGGCATGTGGCGAATGTGTTGTGGATGGTATGTGGCGGATGTGTAGCGGGCTTTGCGAAATTTGTAGAATTGGTTAGGTGCATTTCAGCCGTGTTTTGACGTTTTGTCAGCATTGTTTTTAACTTATGTAAATTATCTGCTATACCAAAAGTTTTTGAGAAGATATTAACAAGTCATTTACAACATTTATTTGGTTCTATTATTTCCCCCTACCAGCATGGGTTTGTGAAACATACATAGATCCACTGTTACTAATCTTCTTGAGCTTTCTTCGTTCGTTAACCAGGGTTTCCTTTAAAACGAACAAACTGACGTCATCTATAACGATTTTAGTAAAGCCTTTGACTCCGTTAATCATTCTCTTTTGTTATATTAGCTTGACTTAATTGGATTTCCCAATAATTTGATTTGCTGGATTTCAAGCTATCTAACCCAAAGAACCCAAAAAGTTTCTTTTAATAATTTTATTTCTAATACATTCCGAGTTACCTCTGGAGTTGCTCAAGGTGGCCATCTCGGTTCCTTACTTTTCACATTGTTCATCTAAATACTGTTTTGACCCAATCTCGCGTACTAATGTTAAAAAATGCCTGCAGTACAGGGATTGGCCATGCCATATCAAGTTGCAGAAAGATCTTGACTTTTTATACCCGCTACCCATAGGGTAGAAGGGTATTATGACTTAGTGCCAACAGAAAATGTATGTAACAGGCAGAAGGAGGCATCTCCGACCCCATAAAGTATATATATTCTTGATCAGCGTCAACAGCCGAGATGATATAACCATGTCCGTCTGTCCGTCTGTCTGTCCGTATGAACACCTGGATCTCAGAGACTATAAGACATAGAGACACCAAATTTGGCAAAAAGTTTCCTTCATACCCTACGCAGATCAAGTTTACTTCAAAAGTTGGATGCCACGCCCCCTTCGCCCACAATAAGCATTAATCTAGAAAAAGTCAAGTTTTTTTTTATGTAAATCGCGTATAACTCCAAAAGTTCTTTGTGTAATGATGTGTAATTTGGTAACCTATCTGCGCTTGACACTCTTAATATACCCTGTAATTTTGGTACAGATCGGATAAGTAGACCAAAAGTTATTCGTTAAATTATTTATCAAAATTTTGGTGCCCAGTGCATATGGACGTATTAAGTGTGTGAATGACCTAGAGATATCAAATTTGGTGACAGTAATCGTGTAGTTCTTACGCAGATCAAGTTTGGTTTAGATTTTTGCCACGCCCCTTTCCGCCCCCAAAAACAGTAAAAGCCGTAATAATAGACCTAGAGCATTGAATTTTGGTATGCATAATAATAATTATATTCTCAATGATTCCTGTGAATTTGAGATCGAATGAAAAACATGGAAGTTATTAAAGAATCAATATCAATGCAAAATTCAGTTGCAGCTGCTCGCGCTTTGTTCGTTTAGTTGACAGAGTGACCATGTCGGTATTTAATGGATTTAAAAAAAAAATATCTATATACGAAAAAACAAATTTTAGTATATTCGGTGGTATATATTTTGTTAAAATATCATTCAAGCTTTTTGTTTTCTCTCGAAATGGGTTGCGGGTATCATACGGTCGAGAACTCTCGACTGTAGCTTTCTTACTTGTTTTAGTCATGGTTCAAAATGAACTTGTTAAATTTAAACTGTTCTAAATGTGTTATGATGTCCTTCTATACAGTTAATCCACATTTGACGTCTTACTTACTGAACGGTAACGATCTTAAATGAATTACTGCTGTTGATGATCTAGGTATTCTCTTAGATCATAAACATAAATTTTCTGCCCACATTTCTAGAACGGTCAATAAAGCTATGTTTGTTCTCGGTTTCATTGAGAGGTGGTCAATGGAATTTAATGACCCTTATATAACTGAAACCCTTTATACTTCACAGTATTCCAGGATTGAATCTGCTCAAAAATGAATGGTAATATGGATTCTTTAAAATTAATGTCGCGACTAACCTTTTCCGTTCCATCTAGACTAACCCGTAGTTACATTCCACTTGCTCTCCCCCATGTAGATCAAATTTTGCATTTCGTGATCCGTTCAGAGTTTTATAATATAACTATAATAGATTTCATCATGTATTTTCTAGCGTTAACACTGCTTCCAATCTTAAAACTTTACCACTTACCCACTTAATTAACAAGTAAGAAATCTACAGTCGAGAGTACTCGGCCGTAAGATACCCATAACCCATTTCGAGAGAAAAAAAAAAATTATATTTTAACAAAAAATATACCAAAGAATATACTGAAATTTGTCTTTTCATACCCGCTACCCATAGGGTATATTATTATATTATAACTTAGTACCAACAGAAAATGTATGTAACAGGCAGAAGGAGGCATCTCCGACCCCATAAAGTATATATATTTTTGATCAGTGTCAACAGCCGAGACGATATATCTATGTCCGTCTGTCCGTCTGTATGAACACCTTGATCTCAGAGACTATAAGAGCTAGATCTACCAAATTTGGTGACATTACTCTTATAGGTCCTACGGAGATCAAGCTTATTTTAGATTTTTGCCACGCCCCTTTCCGCATCCAAAAGCTTAGATTCCTGTGAATTTGGTTGAGATCGAATGAAAAACAAGGAAGTTATTAAAGAATCAATTTTATATGCAAAATTCGCTTGCAGCTTTGTTTGTTTAGTTGACAGTGTGACCATGTCGGTGTTGTTGATTTTTACCCGCTATTTTTAAATATATACAAAAAATATAAATAAAAAATATATATATAAATATATATAAAATATACAAAAAAAAACAAGTTTCAGTATATTTGGTATATTTTTTGCTAAAATATCATTTAAGTTTTTTGTTTTCTCTCGAAATGGGTTGCGGGTATCATACGGTCGAGCTCTCTCGACTTTAGCTTTCTTACTTGTTTGCACTGATTACAGGTTTTTATTTCGTTGAAACAAGTGTCTACTACATAGAAGAATCACTGTAAAAGAACCACACAAACACAAAGCTCCAATACAATGTATGAATTGTCAAGAATTTTGACATACACGGTCATACTGCACATTGCGCCCAGTGTGTGTAGCTTGTGGAGAGCTTCACGACTCCGCACACTGTCCATCGATCAAAGGCTATTCTACCACCAAAAGGTGCAGTAACTGAGGTGGTAATCACACCGCTAATTACAGAGGTTGGCCACTATATAAGGAGTAAAACAGTAGAATCCATCAGCGAGTGACTACTCCCCGCTCTACAAAGGCACGGGTTACACCATCTAAATCAGACCCAGACGTATTCTTTTCGAATGCACCTAGATCGTCATTTGACTTTGACTCCGAGTCCTCCATAAGGAAAAATGTAACTTTTGCCAATGCTTTAAAATCAGGATTGAAAAATGGAAAAAACCCAAATTTTCCACGCAGTGGGAAAATTTTCATCAGGCAGCTGGAGGCAGATAATGTGCAAATTGAAACATCATATAAATTACATTTATGAAAAGTATTTGAAAGACGATTAAAATAATTGCAAATGTGCGGAAAACAACAAGTAAGAAAGCTATAGTCGAGAGTGCTCGACTGTATGATACCCGCAACCCATTTCGAGAGAAAACAAAAAATTTAAATGATATTTTAACAACAAATATACCAAAAATATACTGAAACTCGTGTTTTGTTTGTATATATTTGAAAATAGCGGGCAAAAATCCACAACACCGACATGGTCTCACTGTCAACTAAACAAACAAAGCGCGACCAGCTGCAAGTGAATTTTGCATATAAAATTGATTCTTTAATAACTTCCTCGTTTTGGATTTGATCTCAACCAAATTCACACGAATCATTGATAATATAATTTTTATTATGCATACCATGCTCTAGGTCTTTTAATACGGCTTTTACAGGTTTTTTGGGGGCGGAAAGAGGCGTGACAAAAAGTCTAAAATAAACTTTATCTGCGTAGGACCTATAAGAGTATTCGGCGAATCTATCCCGCGTCGGTCCTTCGGATGGCTCCTTTTCCTTCTTTAGCTTTGCGGCGGAGCGGCGGTGCAACGGCTACTGGGGATCCACGGTGACATTTTAATTACGAGGTTGTCTGTGAACAGATAATACAGACTTTGTCGGCGGTTAGGTTTGACCGAGCGAAATAGTTCAGTTCAATCGCGAGAAATAGATTTTTTTCCTTATAAATCGCACTAACGTCGTGGCTTTCATAAAAGTACTTATAGCTAGTTACACTATGTGGCTACTTAAGGCACTGGTACGCGACGCGAAAGTCTTCTGTTTTTTTCGCTTGGTCCCTACTCGGGCACCAATTAACAAATTTTATTAAATTTGTAAAAAAAAAGCAAATTACTTTAATGAGTTCTGAATTAAGACTAATTTATTACAATGCTAAGGCTTAAAAATGAAGACTCGCTACCGCTGCTGCTGTTGCCTTCGCTGCTCGCGATCCCGCGTTGGTGACGGTTGCGCAAGTATCCCACGATTGGAGTTCTGCTGACCCAAGGCATGTGGCGAATGTGTTGTGGATGGTATGTGGCGGATGTGTAGCGGGCTTTGCGAAATTTGTAGAATTGGTTAGGTGCATTTCAGGTGTTAATACCCTTAGCCGTGTTTTGACGTTTTGTCATCATTGTTTTTAACTTATGTAAATTATCTGCTATACCAAAAGTTTTTGAGAAGATATTAACAAGTCATTTACAACATTTATGTAGTTCTATTATTTCCCCCTACCAGCATGGGTTTGTGAAACATAGATCCACGGTTACTAATCTTCTTGAGCTTTCTTCGTTCGTTAACCAGGGTTTCCTTACAAACGCACAAACTGTCGTCATCTATACCGATTTTAGTAAAGCCTTTGACTCCGTTAATCATTCTCTTTTGTTATATCAGCTTGACTTAATTGGATTTCCCAATAATTTGATTTGCTGGATTTCAAGCTATCTAAGCCAAAGAACCCAAAAAGTTTCTTTTAATAATTTTATTTCTAATACATTCCGAGTTACCTCTGGAGTTGCTCAAGGTGGCCATCTCGGTCCCTTACTTTTCACATTGTTCATCTAAATACTGTTTTAAAAAATGCCTGCAGTACAGGGATTGGCCATGCCATATCAAGTTGCAGAGAGATCTTGACTTTTTTTAGTCATGGTCCAAAATGAACTTGTTAAATTTAAACTGTTCTAAATATGTTGTGATGTCCTTCTATACAGTTAATCCACATTTGACGTCTTACTTACTGAACGGTAACGATCTTAAATGAATTACAACTGTTGATGATCTAGGTATTCTCTTAGATCATAAACATAAATTTTCTGCCCACATTTCTAGAACGGTCAATAAAGCTATGTTTGTTCTCGGTTTCATTGAGAGGTGGTCAATGGAATTTAATGACCCTTATATAACTGAAACCCTTTATACTTCACAGTATTTCAGGATTGAATCTGCTCAAAAATGAATGGTAATATTGATTCTTTAAAATTAATGTCGCGACTAACCTTTTCCGTTCCATCTAGACTAACCCGTAGTTACATTCCACTTGCTCTCCCCCATGTAGATCAAATTTTGCATTTCGTGATCCGTTCAGAGTTTTATAATATAACTATAATAGATTTCATCATGTATTTTCTAGCGTTAACACTGCTTCCAATCTTAAAACTTTACCACTTACCCACTTAATTAACAAGTAAGAAATCTACAGTCGAGAGTACTCGGCCGTAAGATACCCATAACCCATTTCGAGAGAAAAAAAAAATTATATTTTAACAAAAAATATACCAAAGAATATACTGAAATTTGTCTTTTCATACCCGCTACCCATAGGGTATATTATTATATTATAACTTAGTACCAACAGAAAATGTATGTAACAGGCAGAAGGAGGCATCTCCGACCCCATAAAGTATATATATTTTTGATCAGTGTCAACAGCCGAGACGATATATCTATGTCCGTCTGTCCGTCTGTATGAACACCTTGATCTCAGAGACTATAAGAGCTAGAGCTACCAAATTTAGTGACAGTACTCTTATAGGTCATACGCAGATCAAGTTTATTTTAGATTTTTTTTCCACGCCCCTTTCCGCCCTCAAAAGTCTAGATTCCTGTGAATTTGGTTGAGATCGAATGAAAAACAAGGAAGTTATTATAGAATCAATTTTATATGCAAAATTCACTTGCAGCTTTGTTTGTTTAGTTGACAGTGTGACCATGTCGGTGTTGTTTATTTTTACCCGCTATTTTCAAATATATACAAAATAAAACAAGTTTCAGTATATTTGGTATATTTTTTGCTAAAATATCATTTAAGTTTTTTGTTTTCTCTCGAAATGGGTTGCGGGTATCATACGGTGGAGCTCTCTTGACTTTAGCTTTCTTACTTGTTTGCACTGATTACGGGTTTTTCTACTACATAGAAGAATCACTGTAAAAGAACCACACAAACACAAAGCTCCAATACAATGTATGAATTGTCAAGAATATGGACATACACGGTCATACTGCACATTGCGCCCAGCGTGTGTAGCTTGTGGAGAGCTTCACGACTCCGCACACTGTCCATCGATCAAAGGCTATTCTACCACCAAAAGGTGCAGTAACTGAGGTGGTAATCACACCGCTAATTACAGAGGCTGGCCACTATATAAGGAGTAAAACAGTAGAATCCATCAGCGAGTGACTACTTCCCGCTCTACAAAGGCACGGGTAACACCATCTAATTCAGACCCAGACGTATTCTTTTCGAATGCAGCTAGATCGTCATTTGACTTTGACTCCGAATCCTCCATAAGGAAAAATTTAACTTTTGCCAGTGCTTCAAAATCAGGATTGGAGCTTCCATCCTCAAATACATCGCACTTTAAACTACCTAAACCAGAGCTAAACACAACAAAACATTATCAGTCTATGGACCAGCCACAAAACAACTTTGAGGCCATGTTCTCTAACCTACAGCAAAGCTTAATGGAGTTCATGTCTTTCATGCGGACGACTATGCAAGATCTAATGCGTAATCAAAACCTATAGATATAAATGTTGGTATCACATCAATCCAAATAATGAATGACTTCCCTACGGATATCCACGTGGAATACTAACGCCGCCTCACAGAACAAACGTGAGTTATCTCAATTCTTGCTCGGCAAACATATCGACGTAATGGTGCTCTCAGAAACATCTTACAAACAAATATAACTTTAATTTAAGAGGCTACTCTTTCTACGCAACCAACCATCCCGATGGTGAAGCACACGGTGGGACTGGTATCTTGATTAGAAACCAAGTTAGGCACCACCGCTACAAGGATCTAGCAACTACCTATATTCAAGCAAGATCAGTAAGAATAAGAATAAGAATAAGTATACTGCCGCCCCCTTTTCACTGTAACTGAAGCTGAGTTTATGCAGTTGTTTAACTCATAAGGCGAGCACTTCATAGCGGCAGCAGACTACAATGCCAAGCACACACACTGGAGATCTCGCCCCGTGACTTCTAAAGGAAAGCAGCTTTATAATGCAATTATAAAGGCCAGCAACAAGCTTGACCACGTTTCCCCTGGCAAACCAATATGTTGGCCAACAGACCCAAAAAAACTGCCCGATCGAATTGACTTCGCAATCACTAAAAACATTCCAAGGAACCTGATTTGTGCCGAAAATCATTCGAATCTTTCATCTGATCACTCGCGTAAATCAACCGACTGAATTGACTTCACACAAAACAAATTGGATCTGTTATAGGAAATATATACTTAAGATCGCATACGACGGAAATGGCAGTCTCATAGGTCGCCATATGCACGACACATTTTAAAAAAAGAGCGTCCCGCAAGCTCATCAAAACTTTAAAGCAACTAGAATCAAATACCTAACGTCGCTATATAGAGAAATTATCAACATTTTTCAAAAAGCACATTCTGTGGAGAGCCCATCCAACCCTATGCAATATTTTAGATATAGCCTTTTAGAGTACACCTCGACAGACGACTGACATCGAAGCCAAGAGAACACAATTAAAACTAAAAGCCAATAGTCTTCATTGGCTTAAAAACGCTCGGTCCTCTCTTAGTCTAAAATACAAGGTCCTTAAACCTATCTGGACCTATGACTCCCAGTTATGGGGGAACGCTATCAGTAGCAATATTGATGTTGTCCAGCAAACTCAATCCAAGATCCTGAGAACCATCAGCGGGGCTCCGTGGTACGTTCGCAACGAAAACATACATAACAAGTAAGAAAGCTACAGTCGAGAGTGCTCGACCGTATGATACCCGCAACCCATTTCGAGAGAAAACAAAAAACTTAAATGATATTTTAACAAAAAATATACCAAATATACTGAAACTTATATTTTTTTATATCTTTGAAAATAGCGGGTAAAAATTCACAACACCGACATGGTCACACTGTTAACTAAACAAACAAAGCGCGGGCAGCTGCAAGACAATTTTGCATATAAAATTGATTCTTTAATAACTTCCTTGTTTTTCATTCACAGGAGTCATTGAGAATATAATCATTATTATGCATACCAAAATTCAGTGCTCTAAGTCTTTTATTACGGCTTTTACTGTAGTGTTGGGCTGCTCATGAGTGAGTGAACAAAAAAGAGTTGTTCAATAAACTGAGTGAGTGAACGTGTTCATTCCCATTTGTTCTTAATTGTTCACTTGCTCACTTGCTCACTTTTGTTCACTTGCTCCCTTTTGCTCACTTGCTCACTTTTGCTCACTTTTGTTCACTTGCTCTTTTTTGCTCACTTGCTAATTTTCGCTGACTTGTTCATTTTAGTTCAGTTGTTCCATTTGGCTCTTTCTTGCTCAATTACTCTTTTTTGCGCATTTTTGTTCAGTTACTCCGTGCGAAAAAATGAGAAGGTGGATCAACGCATAAATGAGTTTTTTTGAGGGCATTTTGCGTAGATCATTTCGCGTTTTTGTTCAACTCTGCGTTTGTTTTGATTCAAATTCTTACTTCTGATTTGACGAAATATTTTGTTGAGCTTTTAACTATGTCATGCATCAGAAAATTCAGTGATATTTGGAACCATTTTGAAAATTTGGGAAACCAACAAGCCAAATGCAAATTTTGCAAATCAGTAGAAAGCTGCAAATCGCAGAGCAATCTGAGCTGGCACCTCAGAAGCAAGCATCCGGCAGCATTGGAGCCCGTTGTCCGGCAAAATGACGAGGAACCAACCACTTCCACCTCCACTGCGCAGCAAAAGATAACATCATATGCTCATAGGCCTGCTTCGCAAAGCAAATTGCAGTGCATCGATAAGCAAGTGGTGCGTATTAGAATTGAGTAGTGAGCAACTGATCAATGAGTACTGAACAAGTGAGCAACTGAGCAATGAGTACTGAACAAGTGAGCAACTGAGCAATGAGTAGTGAACAAGTGAGCAAAATGAGTGAGTTGACTCTTTTGAAAATAAGAACAAGTGAACATGTTCAACCAAATGAGCAATGTATACACAACACTATTTTACAGTTTTTGGGGGCGGAAAGGGGCGTGGCAAAAATCTAAAACAAACTTGATCTGTGTAAGAGCTGTGCTGTCACCAAATTTGATATCTCTAGGTCACTCAAACACTAAAAACGTCCATATGCATTGGGCACAACAATTTTGATAAATAATTTAACGAATAAGTTTCGTTCTACTTATCAGATTTGTACCAAAATTACAGGATATATTAAGAGTGTCAAGCGCAGATGGGTTAGCAAATTACTCATCATTACACAAAGAACTTTTGGAGTTTTTCTATATTAATGCTTATTGTGGGCGAAGGAGGCGTGACATCCAACTTTTGAAATAAACTTGATCTGCGTATGGAATGCAGGAACCATTGTGCCAAATTTGGTGTCTCTATGTTTTATAGTCTCTGAGATCTAGGTGTTCATACAGACGGACAGACCGACATGGCTATATCGTCTCGGCTGTTGACGTTGATCAAGAATATATATACTTTATGGGGTCGGAGATGCCTCCTTCTGCCTGTTACATACATTTTCTGTTGGCACTAAGTTATAATACCCTTCTACCCTATGGGTAGCGGGTATAAAAAATATAGAAAATGTAACTAAATTAAAATTAACAAGTAAGAAAGCTACAGTCGAGAGTGCTCGACCGTATGATACCCGCAACCCATTCCGAGAGAAAACAAAAAACTTAAATGATATTTTAACAAATAATATACCAAATATACTAAAACTTGTTTTTTTGTATATATTTGAAAATAGCGAATAAAAATCCACAACACCGTTATGGTCACACTGTCAACTAAACAAACAAAGCGCGGGCAGCTGCAAGTGAATTTTCCATATAAAATTGATTCTTTAATAACTTCCTTGTTTTTCATTCGATCTCAATCAAATTCACAGGAATCATAGAAAACATAATTATTAATATGCATACCAAAATGCATATGCTCTAGGTCTATTATTACGGCTTTTACAGACTTTTGGGGGCGGAAAGGGGCGTGGCATCCAACATTTGAAATAAACTTGATCTGCGTACGCCCTATGGGAGTACTGTTCCCAAATTTGGTAGCTCTAGCTCTTATAGTCTCTGAGATCTAGGTGTTCATACAGACGGACAGACGGACATGGCTATATCGTCTCGGCTGTTGACATTGATTAAGAATATATATACTTTATGGGGTCGGAGATGCCTCCTTCTGGCTGTTACATACATTTCCTGTTGGCACTAAGTTATAAAACCCTTCTACCCTATGGGTAGCGGCTATAACAAGTAAGAAAGCTACAGTCGAGAGTTCTCGACCGTATGATACCCGCAACCCATTTCGAGAGAAAACAAAAAGCTTGAATGATATTTTAACAAAAAATATACCACCGAATATACTAAAATTTGTTTTTTGGTATATAGATATATTTTTTTAAATCCATTAAATACCGACATGGTCCATCTGTCAACTAAACAAACAACGCGCGAGTAGCTGCAACTGAATTTTGCATATAAAATTGATTAATTGATAACTTCCATGTTTTTCATTCGATCTCAACCAAATTCACAGGAGTCATTGAGAATATAATTATTATTATGCATACCAAAATTCGATGCTCTAGGTCTATTATTACGGCTTTTACAGTTTTTGGGGGCGGAAAGGGGCGTGGCCAAAATCTAAAACAAACTTGATCTGCGTAAGAGCTACTCGAATACTGTCACCAAATTTGATATCTCTAGGTCATTCACACACATAGTACGTCCATATGCACTGGGCACAAAAATTTTGATAAATAATTTAACGAATAACTTTTGTTCTACTTATCCGATTTGTACCAAAATTACAGGGTATGTCAAGCGCAGATGAGTTACTAAATTACACATCATTACACAAGGAACTTTAGGAGTTATACGCGATTTACATAAAAAATACTTGACTTTTTCTAGATTAATGCTTATTGTGGGCGAAGGGGGCGTGGCATCCAACTTTTGAAATAAACTTGATCTGCGTAGGGTATGAAGGAAACTTTTTGCCAAATTTGGTGTCTCTATGTCTTATAGTCTCTGAGATCCAGGTGTTCATACGGACAGACAGACGGACAGACGGACATGGCTATATCGTCTCGGCTGTTGACATTGATTAAGAATATATATACTTTATGGGGTCGGAGATGCCTCCTTCTGGCTGTTACATACATTTCCTGTTGGCACTAAGTTATAAAACCCTTCTACCCTATGGGTAGCGGCTATAACAAGTAAGAAAGCTACAGTCGAGAGTTCTCGACCGTATGATACCCGCAACCCATTTCGAGAGAAAACAAAAAGCTTGAATGATATTTTAACAAAAAATATACCACCGAATATACTCAAATTTGTTTTTTGGTATATAGATATATTTTTTTAAATCCATTAAATACCGACATGGTCACTCTGTCAAGTAAACAAACAAAGCGCGAGCAGCTGCAACTGAATTTTGCATATAAAATTGATTCATTAATAACTTCCATGTTTTTCATTCGATCTCAACCAAATTCTCAGGAGTCATTGAGAATATAATTATTATTAGGCATACCAAATTCAATGCTCTAGGTCTATTATTACGGCTTTTACAGTTTTTGGGGGCGGAAAGGGGCGTGGCCAAAATCTAAAACAAACTTGATCTGCGTAAGAGCTACTCGAATACTGCCACGAAATTTGATATCTCTAGGTCATTCACACACATAGTACGTCCATATGCACTGGGCACAAAAATTTTGATAAATAATTTAACGAATAACTTTTGTTCTACTTATCCGATTTGTACCAAAATTACAGGGTATGTCAAGCGCAGATGGGTTACTAAATTACACATCATTACACAAAGAACTTTAGGAGTTATACGCGATTTACATAAAAAATACTTGACTTTTTCTAGATTAATGCTTATTGTGGGCGAAGGGGGCGTGGCATCCAACTTTTGAAATAAACTTGATCTGCGTAGGGTATGAAGGAACCTTTTTGCCAAATTTGGTGTCTCTATGTCTTATAGTCTCTGAGATCCAGATGTTCATACGGACAGACAGACGGACAGGCGGACAGGCGGACAGACGGACATGGCTATATCGTCTCGGGTGTTGACGCTGATCAAGATTATATATACTTTATGGGGTCGGAGATGCCTCCTTCTGCCTGTTTCATACATTTTCTGTTGGCACTAAGTCATAATACCCTTCTACCCTATGGGTAGCGGGTATATAAAATGTTATACGAATCAACCTAGATAACACCCACAATGTGCAATGAAATGAAACGATTAGAATGAAATGATTAGAAATCAAATGAATCGCAAAATTTATTTAAAATGAAATGAAAATATTTAATTGTTATAGTTTATATATTTATTTTTCTTGTATGTTGAAATTCCATTACATTTGTTTTTTTGTTGATTTATTTAATGAATTAAATGAAACAATAATTTGTGATCTTTGTGGTGAGGAATGATAATGTGCTTAATCGATTAGATATATTTTTATACCCGCTACCCATAGGGTAGAAGGGTATTATAACTTAGTGCCAACAGAAAATGTATGTAACAGGCAGAAGGAGGCATCTCCGACCCCATAAAGTATATATTTTCTTGATCAGCGTCAACAGAGACGATATAGTTGTTTGGTTGAGATTGAATGAAAAACAAGGAAGTTATTAAAGAATCAATTTTATATGCAAAATTCACTTGCAGCTGCCCGCGCTTTTTTGTTTAGTTGACAGTGTGACCATAACGGTGTTGTGGATTTTTATTCGCTATTTTCAAATATATACAAAAAAACAAGCTTTAGTATATTTGGTATATTTTTTGTTAAAATATCATTTATGTTTTTTTGTTTTCTCTCGAAATGGGTTGCGGGTATCATACGGTCGAGAACTCTCGACTGTAGCTTTCTTACTTGTTTTATAGTGCTTACATAGTTATGCAAAAGGGATTTAATTTTTATTTTAACATCTTTTGAATTCGAGTAGTTGAACATTTGATTACCTCGACCAAGATAAACAATGAAAAGATTATTTAGTTTGTTAGCGTTGAAAATTATGAGAACTTTTGCATCAGCAGGTTTGTTTTTGTGAACATGAATTGAAATTATCTGATAAGGTATTTTACTGGAATACAATCTCGATGCAACTGTTCACATTGTCCGTATAAGTCCTTTCCGTTAAGGATGAACATTTATGCCAGCTTAAAATAAACCTTTAGTAGTTGAAGTATCCCAATCGTATAATAGTGAAGCAAAAACATACAATAATAAAGCATGCCGTTAGAACATAGCTTTGAGTCAAATAAGACTCAAAAGCAGGGTAATCCTGCAGCAAATATTTGCATTATTTGCGGCGAAGTAATGCTAAATACACAACCTTGTGCAATTACAAAATGTAATCATGTGTTCCATAAAAGTTGTTTGGAAACTAGAATTTGAGGCAGCGAAGACAGAATCCTCTTCAAGCAGCAGCGAATGTTCAAATAGACATAGATTTGTTCGCGAAACTGTTACTTGCGTTTTATCCTCGATGTCAGGATCGGGAAGACTTGGTGTTCCACATGGCCACTTAGTAGACCGAGAAACTCCGAGTACTCCACGAAGTGGCAGATTCACAAATGGTACGCATAATTTAGGATCATATAAAATCGCAGACATCCTTCAGAAATGGGGAGTAAGATTTGACGGAAGCCCCGAAGGCTTATCAGTTGAAGAATTTCTGTACAGGGTACAAATTTAACTAGAGAACATTTTGACGGGGACCTAGAAATCATAGGCCGCAATATTCATCAGCTGTTAGCAGGCAAGGCAAATAGTTGGTTCTGGAGGTACCACAAGAGTGCCCAAAGCTTTACCTGGTGCAAATTTTGTGTAGCGTTTTGAAGTCAATATCGCGAAAGCAGATCAGTGACTGAATTACGTGAACAAATCCGTTCACGTAAACAAAAGCCAGGAGAATCCTTCGACACGTACTACGAAAGAGTTTGTAAACTAATGGATACATTATCCGTCAGTCTTGCAGAAGATGAATTTGTAGAGATGATTCAAGATAATTGCAGGTCGAAATAAAAGAAAGGCTTCTGTTTGAAGACATCTCTTCTATTTCAGAGCTGCGCCGTTTAGTGCATAAGCGCGAAAATTTTCTTCGGGATGTGGGTCGATCTCGCCACTCCCAAGTGAAACCTGACGCTTATCAAGTATACGCTCTAGATGTAGAGCAACCAAAAGAAAGTCCTGATTGTGAGGAATCAAATGAGATATCAGCTATTCAACGTTCAACACCGCTGGTCTGCTGGAATTGCGATACTGACCAGCAGTCATATATGGGAAAATTGTTAACTGAAAGAAGAATTTTTATACCCGCTACCCATAGGGTAGGAGGGTATTATAACTTAGTACCAACAGAAAATGTATGTAACAGGCAGAAGGAGGCATCTCCGACCCCATAAAGTATATATATTCTTGATTAGTGTCAACAGCCGAGACGATATAGCTATGTCCATCTGTCCGTCTGTATGAACACCTTGATCTCAGAGACTATAAGAGCTAGAGCTACCAAATTTGGTGACAGTACTCTTATAGGTCCTACGCAGATCAAGTTTATTTTAGATTTTTGCCACGCCCCTTTCCGCCTCCAAAATCCTAGATTCCTGTGAATTTGGTTGAGATCGAATGAAAAACAAGGAAGTTATTAAAGAATCAATTTTATATCCAAAATTCACTTGCAGGTGTTGTTGATTTTTACCCGTTTTTTTCAAATATATACACAAAAAAACAAGTTTCAGTATATTTTTGGTATATTTGTTGTTAAAATATCATTTAAATTTTTTGACTGACCGAAATAGTTCAGTTCAATCGCGAGGAATAGATTTTATTCCTTATAAATCGCACTAACGTCGTGGCTTTCATAAAAGTACTCATAGCTAGTTCTACTATGTGGCTACTTAAGGCACTGGTACGCGACGCGAAAGTCTTCTGTTTTTATACCCGCTACCCATAGGGTAGAAGGGTATTATGACTTAGTGCCAACAGAAAATGTATGTAACAGGCAGAAGGAGGCATCTCCGACCCCATAAAGTATATATATTCTAGATCAGTGTCAACAGCCGAGACGATATAGCTATGTCCATCTGTCCGTCTGTATGAACACCTTGATCTCAGAGACTATAAGAGCTAGAGCTACCAAATTTGGTGACAGTACTCTTATAGGTCCTACGCAGATCAAGTTTATTTTAGATTTTTGCCACGCCCCTTTCCGCCTCCAAAATCCTAGATTCCTGTGAATTTGGTTGAGATCGAATGAAAAACAAGGAAGTTATTAAAGAATCAATTTTATATCCAAAATTCACTTGCAGGTGTTGTTGATTTTTACCCGTTTTTTTCAAATATATACACAAAAAAACAAGTTTCAGTATATTTTTGGTATATTTGTTGTTAAAATATCATTTAAATTTTTTGACTGACCGAAATAGTTCAGTTCAATCGCGAGGAATAGATTTTATTCCTTATAAATCGCACTAACGTCGTGGCTTTCATAAAAGTACTCATAGCTAGTTCTACTATGTGGCTACTTAAGGCACTGGTACGCGACGCGAAAGTCTTCTGTTTTTATACCCGCTACCCATAGGGTAGAAGGGTATTATGACTTAGTGCCAACAGAAAATGTATGTAACAGGCAGAAGGAGGCATCTCCGACCCCATAAAGTATATATATTCTTGATCAGCGTCAACAGCCGAGATGATATAGCTATTTCCGTCTGTCCGTCTGTCCGTCTGTCTGTCCGTATGAACACCTGGATCTCAGAGACTATAAGACATAGAGACACCAAATTTGGCAAAAAGTTTCCTTCATACCCTACGCAGATCAAGTTTATTTCAAAAGTTGGATGCCACGCCCCCTTTGCCCACAATAAGCATTAATCTAGAAAAAGTCAAGTTTTTTTTTATGTAAATCGCGTATAACTCCAAAAGTTCTTTGTGTAATGATGTGTAATTTGGTAACCCATCTGCGCTTGACACTCTTAATATACCCTGTAATATTGGTACAGATCGGATAAGTAGAACAAAAGTTATTCGTTAAATTATTTATCAAAATTTTTGTGCCCAGTGCATATGGACGTATTAAGTGTGTGAATAACCTAGAGATATTAAATTTGGTAACAGTATTCGTGTAGTTCTTACGCAGATCAAGTTTGTTTTAGATTTTTGCCACGCCCCTTTCCGCCCCAAAAACTGTAAATGCCGTAATAATAGACCTAGAGCAATGAATTTTGGTATACATAATAACAATTATATTCTCAATGATTCCTGTGAATTTGGTTGAGATCGAGTGAAAAACAAGGAAGTTATTAAAGAATCAATTTTATATGCAAAATTCAGTTGCAGCTGCTCGCGCTTTGTTTGTTTAGTTGACAGTGTGACCATATCGGTATTTAATGGATTTAAAAAAAATATCTATATACAAAAAAACAAATTTTAGTATATTCGGTGGTATATTTTTTGTTAAAATATCATTCAAGCTTTTTGTTTTCTCTCGAAATGGCTTGCGGGTATCATACGGTCGAGAACTCTCGACTGTAGCTTTCTTACTTGTTTTCTATTCGCTTGGTCCCTACTCGGGCACCAATTAACAAATCTTTTTATTAGATTTGTAAAAAAAAGCAAATTGCTTTATTGAGTTCTTAATTAAGAATAATTTATTACAATGCTAAGGCTTAAAAATGAAGACTCGCTACCGCTGCTGCTGTTGCCTTCGCTGCTCGTGATCCCGCGTTGGTGACGGTTGCGCAAGTATCCCACGATTGGAGTTCTGCTGACCCAAGGCATGTGGCGAATGTGTTGTGGATGGTATGTGGCGGACGTGTAGCGGGCTTTGCGAAATTTGTAGAACTGGTTGGGTGCATTTCAGGTGTTAATACCCTTAGCCGTGTTTTGACGTTTTGTCAGCATTGTTTTTAACTTATGTAAATTATCTGCTATACCAAAAGTTTTTGAGAAGATATTAACAAGTCATTTACAACATTTATGTAGTTCTATTATTTCCCCCTACCAGCATGGGTTTGTGAAACATACATAGATCCACTGTTACTAATCTTCTTGAGTTTTCTTCGTTCGTTAACCAGGGTTTCCTTTAAAACGAACAAACTGTCGTCATCTATACCGATTTTAGTAAAGCCTTTGACTCCGTTAATCATTCTCTTTTGTTATATCAGTTTGACTTAATTGGATTTCCCAATAATTTGATTTGCTGGATTTCAAGCTATCTAAGCCAAAGAACCCAAAAAGTTTCTTTTAATAATTTTATTTCTAATACATTCCGAGTTACCTCTGGAGTTGCTCAAGGTGGCCATCTCGGTTCCTTACTTTTCACATTGTTCATCTAAATACTGTTTTGACCCAATCTCGCGTACTAATGTTAAAAAATGCCTGCAGTACAGGGATTGGCCATGCCATATCAAGTTGCAGAGAGATCTTGTCTTTTTTTAGTCATGGTCCAAAATGAACTTGTTAAATTTAAACTGTTCTAAATGTGTTGTGATGTCCTTCTATACAGTTAATCCACATTTGGCGTCTTACTTACTGAACGGTAACGATCTTAAATGAATTACTGCTGTTGATGATCTAGGTATTCTCTTAGATCATAAACATAAATTTTCTGCCCACATTTCTAGAACGGTCAATAAAGCTATGTTTGTTCTCGGTTTCATTGAGAGGTGGTCAATGGAATTTAATGACCCTTATATAACTGAAACCCTTTATACTTCACAGTATTCCAGGATTGAATCTGCTCAAAAATGAATGGTAATATTGATTCTTTAAAATTAATGTCGCGACTAACCTTTTCCGTTCCATCTAGACTAACCCGTAGTTACATTCCACTTGCTCTCCCCCATGTAGATCAAATTTTGCATTTCGTGATCCGTTCAGAGTTTTATAATATAACTATAATAGATTTCATCATGTATTTTCTAGCGTTAACACTGCTTCCAATCTTAAAACTTTACCACTTACCCACTTAATTAACAAGTAAGAAATCTACAGTCGAGAGTACTCGGCCGTAAGATACCCATAACCCATTTCGAGAGAAAAAAAAATTATATTTTAACAAAAAATATACCAAAGAATATACTGAAATTTGTCTTTTCATACCCGCTACCCATAGGGTATATTATTATATTATAACTTAGTACCAACAGAAAATGTATGTAACAGGCAGAAGGAGGCATCTCCGACCCCATAAAGTATATATATTTTTGATCAGTGTCAACAGCCGAGACGATATATCTATGTCCGTCTGTCCGTCTGTATGAACACCTTGATCTCAGAGACTATAAGAGCTAGAGCTACCAAATTTAGTGACAGTACTCTTATAGGTCATACGCAGATCAAGTTTATTTTAGATTTTTTTTCCACGCCCCTTTCCGCCCTCAAAAGTCTAGATTCCTGTGAATTTGGTTGAGATCGAATGAAAAACAAGGAAGTTATTATAGAATCAATTTTATATGCAAAATTCACTTGCAGCTTTGTTTGTTTAGTTGACAGTGTGACCATGTCGGTGTTGTTGATTTTTACCCGCTATTTTCAAATATATACAAAATAAAACAAGTTTCAGTATATTTGGTATATTTTTTGCTAAAATATCATTTAAGTTTTTTGTTTTCTCTCGAAATGGGTTGCGGGTATCATACGGTGGAGCTCTCTTGACTTTAGCTTTCTTACTTGTTTGCACTGATTACGGGTTTTTCTACTACATAGAAGAATCACTGTAAAAGAACCACACAAACACAAAGCTCCAATACAATGTATGAATTGTCAAGAATATGGACATACACGGTCATACTGCACATTGCGCCCAGCGTGTGTAGCTTGTGGAGAGCTTCACGACTCCGCACACTGTCCATCGATCAAAGGCTATTCTACCACCAAAAGGTGCAGTAACTGAGGTGGTAATCACACCGCTAATTACAGAGGCTGGCCACTATATAAGGAGTAAAACAGTAGAATCCATCAGCGAGTGACTACTTCCCGCTCTACAAAGGCACGGGTAACACCATCTAATTCAGACCCAGACGTATTCTTTTCGAATGCAGCTAGATCGTCATTTGACTTTGACTTCGAATCCTCCATAAGGAAAAATTTAACTTTTGCCAGTGCTTCAAAATCAGGATTGGAGCTTCCATCCTCAAATACATCGCACTTTAAACTACCTAAACCAGAGCTAAACACAACAAAACATTATCAGTCTATGGACCAGCCACAAAACAACTTTGAGGCCATGTTCTCTAACCTACAGCAAAGCTTAATGGAGTTCATGTCTTTCATGCGGACGACTATGCAAGATCTAATGCGTAATCAAAACCTATAGATATAAATGTTGGTATCACATCAATCCAAATAATGAATGACTTCCCTACGGATATCCACGTGGAATACTAACGCCGCCTCACAGAACAAACGTGAGTTATCTCAATTCTTGCTCGGCAAACATATCGACGTAATGGTGCTCTCAGAAACATCTTACAAACAAATATAACTTTAATTTAAGAGGCTACTCTTTCTACGCAACCAACCATCCCGATGGTGAAGCACACGGTGGGACTGGTATCTTGATTAGAAACCAAGTTAGGCACCACCGCTACAAGGATCTAGCAACTACCTATATTCAAGCAAGATCAGTAAGAATAAGAATAAGAATAAGTATACTGCCGCCCCCTTTTCACTGTAACTGAAGCTGAGTTTATGCAGTTGTTTAACTCATAAGGCGAGCACTTCATAGCGGCAGCAGACTACAATGCCAAGCACACACACTGGAGATCTCGCCCCGTGACTTCGAAAGGAAAGCAGCTTTATAATGCAATTATAAAGGCCAGCAACAAGCTTGACCACGTTTCCCCTGGCAAACCAATATGTTGGCCACCAGACCCAAAAAAACTGCCCGATCGAATTGACTTCGCAATCACTAAAAACATTCCAAGGAACCTGATTTGTGCCGAAAATCATTCGAATCTTTCATCTGATCACTCGCGTACTTAAGATCGCATACGGAAATGGCAGTCTCATAGGTCGCCATATGCACGACACATTTTAAAAAAAGAGCGTCATGCAAGCTCATCAAAACCTTAAAGCAACTAGAATCAAATACCTAACGTCGCTATATAGAGAAATTATCAACATTTTTCAAAAAGCACATTCTGTGGAGAGCCCATCCAACCCTATGCAATATTTTAGATATAGCCTTTTAGAGTACACCTCGACAGACGACTGACATCGAAGCCAAGAGAACACAATTAAAACTAAAAGCCGATAGTCTTCATTGGCTTAAAAACGCTCGGTCCTTTCTTAGTCTAGAATACAAGGCCCTTAAACCTATCTGGACCTATGACTCCCAGTTATGGGGGAACGTAGCAACATTGATGTTGTCCAGCAAACTCAATCCAAGATCCTGAGAACCATCAGCGGGGCTCCGTGGTACGTTTGCAACGAAAACATACATAACAAGTAAGAAAGCTACAGTCGAGAGTGCTCGACCGTATGATACCCGCAACCCATTTCGAGAGAAAACAAAAAACTAAAATGATATTTTAACAAAAAATATACCAAATATTCTGAAGCTTATTTTTTGTTATATATTTGAAAATAGCGGGTAAAAATTCACAACACCGACATGGTCACACTGTTAACTAAACAAACAAAGCGCGGGCAGCTGCAAGTCAATTTTGCATATAAAATTGATTCTTTAATAACTTCCTTGTTTTTCATTCACAGGAGTCATTGAGAATATAATCATTATTATGCATACCAAAATTCAGTGCTCTAAGTCTATTATTCGGCTTTTACTGTAGTGTTGGGCTGCTCATGAGTGAGTGAACAAAAAAGAGTTGTTCACTAAACTGAGTGAGTGAACATGTTCAATCCCATTTGTTCTTAATTGTTCACTTGCTCACTTTTGCTCACTTGCTCACTTTTGTTCACTTGCTCCCTTTTGCTCACTTGCTCACTTTTGCTCACTTTTGTTCACTTGCTCACTTTTGCTCACTTGCTAATTTTCGCTGACTTGTTCATTTTTGTTCAGTTGTTCCATTTGGCTCTTTCTTGCTCAATTACTCTTTTTTGCGCATTTTTGTTCAGTTACTCCGTGCGAAAAAATGAGAAGGTGGATCAACGCATAAATGAGTTTTTTTGAGGGCATTTTGCGTAGATCATTTCGCGTTTTTGTTCAACTCTGCGTTTGTTTTGATTCAAATTCTTACTTCTGATTTGCCGAAATATTTTGTTGAGCTTTTAACTATGGCATGCATCAGAAAATTCAGTGATATTTGGAACCATTTTGAAAATTTGGGAAACCAAAAAGCCAAATGGAAATTTGGCAAATCAGTACTAAGCTGCAAATCGCAGAGCAATCTGAGCCGGCACCTCAGAAGCAAGCATCCGGCAGCATTGGAGCCCGTTGTCCGGCAAAATGACGAGGAACCAACCACCTCCACCTCCACTGCGCAGCAAAAGATAACATCATATGCTCATAGACCTGCTTCGCAAAGCAAATTGCAGTGCATCGATAAGCAAGTGGTGCGTATTAGAATTGAGTAGTGAGCAACTGATCAATAAGTACTGAACAAGTGAGCAACTGAGCAATGAGTACTGAACAAGTGAGCAACTGAGCAATGAGTAGTGAACAAGTGAGCAAAATGAGTGAGTTGACTCTTTTGAAAAAAAGAACAAGTGAACATGTTCAACCAAATGAGCAATGTTTACACAACACTATTTTACAGTTTTTGGGGGCCGAAAGGGGCGTGGCAAAAATCTAAAACAAACTTGATCTGCGTAAGAGCTATGCTGTCACCAAATTTGATATCTCTAGGTCACTCACACACTAAAAACGTCCATATGCATTGGGCACAAAAATTTTGATAAATAATTTAACGAATAACTTTTGTTCTACTTATCCGATTTGTACCAAAATTACAGGGTATATTAAGAGTGTCAAGCGCAGATGGGTTACCAAATTACACATCATTACACAAACAACTTTTGGAGTTATACGCGATTTACATAAAAAAAAACTTGACTTTTTCTAGATTAATGCTTATTGTGGGCGAAGGGGGCGTGGCATCCAACTTTTGAAATAAACTTGATCTGCGTAGGGTATGAAGGAACCTTTTTGCCAAATTTGGTGTCTCTATGTCTTATAGTCTCTGAGATACAGGTGTTCATACGGACAGACAGACGGACAGACGGACAGACTGACAGACGGACAGACGGACATGGCTATATCGTCTCGGCTGTTGACGCTGATCAAGAATATATATACTTTATGGGGTCGGAGATGCCTCCTTCTGCCTGTTACATACATTTTCTGTTGGCACTAAGTCATAATACCCTTCTACCCTATGGGTAGCGGGTATAAAAACTTGACTTTTTCTAGATTAATGCTTATTGTGGGCGAAGGGAGCGTGGTATCCAACTTTTGAAATAAACTTGATCTGCGTAGGGTATGAAGGAACCTTTTTGCCAAATTTGGTGTCTCTATGTCTTATAGTCTCTGAGATCTAGGTGTTCATACGGACAGACAGACGGACATGGCTATACCGTCTCGGCTGTTGACACAGATCAAGAATATATATACTTTATGCCTCCTTCTGCCTGTTACATACATTTTCTGTTGGCACTAAGTCATAATACCCTTCTACCCTATGGGTAGCGGGTATAAAAATGATTAAAACGAATGAAAACGTTACAATTAGTGTTGGGCTGCTCATGAGTGAGTGAACAAAAAAGAGTTGTTCACTAAACTGAGTGAGTGAACATGTTCATTCCCATTTGTTCTTAATTGTTCACTTGCTCACTTTTGCTCACTTTTGTTCACTTGCTCACTTTTACTCACTTGCTCATTTTCGCTGACTTGTTCATTTTTGTTCAGTTGTTCCATTTGGCTCATTTTTGCTCAATTACTCTTTTTTGCGCATTTTTGTTCAGTTACTCCGTGCGCAAAAATGAGAAGGTGGATCAACGCACAAATGAGTTTTTTTGAGGGCATTTTGCGTAGATCATTTCGCGTTTTTATTCAACTCTACCACTAACCAAAGAACACATAGATGTGTCAAATGGCGAAAAAAGTGATTTCACTTGAAACAGCATTATTAGCACCCCAAGCGAATACAACAACCGCTGAGTGCACGGCTGATTTCGAATTTCGAACATCTGGAGCATTGCACAGCTAACAGCATCGAATTTACTTCAGTCGCGGATCGACTGCGGAGCGATGAGCACGGGTGTATTTCGTTGTGCTGTGCTATCGTTTCTATGTATGCGTGTGTGTATGTACACGTTGACGCATATTAGTATGCGTATGCGTGTGAAGTTTTGCAACTGCACAACAAGCGGCTAGCGCAAGTCGTTTTTGTTCTTCCGAGACGAAAGTCTTGAGAACGAAGATGACTTTTGTTGCTCGTGTAATACTACGTTGCAACTTAGCGAACTTTTTCAAGGATTACGTTGGCTCCGATGGTAGAGTGTTGGTCTGTATTGCATTTGATTGCGGGTACGATCCCCGGTGAAAGTTGCCATTATTATTATTATTATTACAATTCATTATATTTTATATACTATTTTGTAAATTTTGTTATATTATTTGAGCAGTAGTTTTTTCTTAAATTATATCTTAACGAATTTTAATTATGTGATTAAAAAATTTAGTTAATAACTTAATAAAAACACATACATACATACATATATGTAATTATTTCATAAAATGGAAATAACACAATAATAATTATTGTTAATCCAATTTATTTATCAAAGAAATTCAAAATAACTTATTAAAAAATACATACTTAATACTAATTTACCGATAAATGCTTATACATTGTAATAACAAATATTATTAATGCATAAATGGTGTTATTAACAAATTTGTCTTATTTTCTTCAAAAGTATTGATTTTTAATTTAACTCAATACGCGAGTTATTCTTGAGTTACTAATAAACATAATTTAAAATGTAAGCTAATATTATCATAATTAAAATTTGTTAAAATATAAATTCAAAGAGGCTACTGCTCAAATAATATTAAAAAATATGTACAAAATAATAATTAATGACAATTTTCCCGGGGATCGTACCCCCAACCAAATGCAATTCAGACCAACACTCTACCATCAGAGCCAACGCAATCCTTGTAAAAAGTTCGCTAAGTTGCAACCTAGTATGACACGAGCAACAAAAGTCATCTTCGTTCTCAAGACTTTCGTCTCGGAAGAACAAAAACGACTTGCGCTAGCCGCTTGTTGCGCAGTTGCAAAACTTCATACGCATACGCATACTAATATGCGCCAACGTGTACATACACACACGCATACATAGAAACGATAGCACAGCGCAACGAAATACACCCGTGCTCATCGCTCCGCAGTCGATCCGCGCCTGAAGTAAATTCGATGCTGTTAGCTGCGCAATGCTCCAGATCATGATACAATAAGACAAGGTAGTCTCGTCGGCAAAATTTGGTCCCTCTACAATCATAACAATGAGTGCGAGTGAAAGGGGCGCAGCCTAGTAAGTGCGAGCGAAACGGCAATAGAATGTGTGGATTAACCCTTAGATGGTTCTAGGGGGTTTAATTTTCCTTTAATAATAACAGGAGTTATATTTGTTTTCATAATTTACTTTTAAATAGTTTTGAATTCGAAATGAATAGTTGTTTCTTTTTCTTTTAAAGACAATATTTTGTTGAGATTCTTAATTCTAAAATATATTCTAATCTTGAAATAAAACATTTTTATTTATGATTTATTTTTGAAAAATCTATATTAAGCCAATTATCCGTGTTATCTTCTTCCACGTTACCATTGCTTGACAGCAATTCGGTATTCTTGGCTGATTAAGAAATTAAGAATATCAGTAAATAAAAAGAAACCCAACCACACAAGAGTCATTTTGCATAAGAGTTAATGTCGAGAAAATTTTGTCCGCAGACAACCTCTTGCGTCAAAAAACGAACACGTACTGACGAAAACCCGAACGTTTTGACAGCCGACGAGACTACCTTGTCTTATTGTATCATGCTCCAGATGTTCAAAATTCGAAATCAGCCGTGCACTCAGCGGTTGTTGTATTCGCTTGGGGTGCTAATAATGCTGTTTCAAGTAAAATCACTTTTTTCGCCATTTGACACATCTATGTGTTCTTTGGTTAGTGACTCTACGTTTGTTTTGATTCAAATTCTTACTTCTGATTTGCCGCGAAATTTTGTTAAGCTTTTAACTATGTCATGCATCAGAAAATTCAGTGATATTTGGAACCATTTTGAAAATTTGGGAAACCAACAAGCCAAATGCAAATTTTGCAAATCAGTACTAAGCTGCAAATCGCAGAGCAATCTGAGCCGGCACCTCAGAAGCAAGCATCCGGCAGCATTGGAGCCCGTTGTCCGGCAAAATGACGAGGAACCAACCACCTCCACCTCCACTGCGCAGCAAAAGATAACATCATATGCTCATAGGCCTGCTTCGCAAAGCAAATGGCAGTGCATCGATAAGCAAGTGGTGCGTATTAGAATTGAGTAGTGAGCAACTGATCAATGAGTGCTGAACAAGTGAGCAACTGAGCAATGAGTACTGAACAAGTGGGCAAAATGAGTGAGTTGACTCTTTTGAAAAAAAAAACAAGTAAACATGTTCATCCAAATGAGCAATGTTTACACAACACTAGTTACAATTAACCTTTCTGCAGGTATAATTGGGGTTTTATTAAAATTTGTCCAATTTTTAATAATTAGAATTTGTACAATTTTTAACAGAATGTAATCAGATGTGCTGATTTTCATTCTGGTATACTCTTCCTTTTTTTTTAATCTTGTCGAAGCTCGTCAAATAAATGATGAAATTCGCCGAATGCTTTTCTTCCCAAATTACTTGGGTGAACTCCTCCATTCACTTTTTTCCTCTAACAGTAGCTCATCATCTGAAGAGAAATCAATTGCGACTAACATCACAAAATCGCAACAAATTCTTCATGCACTATGCAACCTATTAGCTTACTCGCATCGCAAGGAATTCGTCTTCAGCTTCGTCTTCATCTTCATCTTCGTCTCAGCGCGTACTATGTTTGCAATCTAACCACCACCCGTTCCCGTCTTCATCGTAATGATCTACCAACCCAGCGATAGAATTTAGGGACGTGCAACCCAAAAATAATTCAATTTGAATTGTTAATTAATGTTTAATTATAAGATTTGATAACCTAAGAGAAGAAAAGAAACAAAAAAAAGTGGGTTCAATAGGGTTCTCGGTGGCAGGTTGCCTGGATTGGAGTTCACTGACGGACCGTTCTCTACGAACCTCGACTCCATGACAGTAGAGACTTCCAGGAGATGTTGAGAGCACCGGGACTTTAAGTTCTTTTCCAAGGAGGAGTTCTGGGCCATGGAAAGTCCCCATTGGTTTGGGAGGATACCCGGCAGGAGGAGTTCCGAGAACACGTCCGCACCTAGAACCGCGGACACCTCGGTCGAGCAGCACCAATGCAGAAAGCCGACTGCCTTGCACTGAAGCAGCGTGGTCAACGATAGTGCGGGGCCAGACACGGCCCGGATGGGAAAAACCGTTGGCGTGGGGCTTCGGGTGGTAACGTCGAGCCCTGGGCTGCCGCGCCATTCGCCATTATGGTCCTCACTGCATTGCCTGCACTTGCCGCCACTGCATACGATGACGTGGATGAGTTGCTGCTTGGTGGTGCCATGTTGACCTGTGTTGGTGGAAAAAAGAGGGAACAAAACAGAAGAAAAAAAACGACTTCGGATGAGAATAAAAATAAACGTGCATAAGCAAAAGGAGGCCACAGGATACTGGATTCCAACAGAGGAAGAAAGACAGGATAAGGCTTTAGGTCGACCTGTGGACCTCTGTGGACATCTGTGGACCCCGACGAAAGGAGGACCAGTTTTTGCGACTGGCGGACGAAAGATCCCACGACAAGTTCAAACATCTACCACTCGAACCTTGTTGTCAGCACCGGGGCACGTGGTTAGCACGCAACCGAACCGCCAATCCTGAGGTGGAATGTTGTCTTCCTTGATGATGACCATGACACCAACTTGAAGATCACGAGAAGGTGATTGCCATTTGTTGCGCTCATGATACAATAAGACAAGGTAGTCTCGTCGTCTCCTCTACAATCATAACAATGAGTGCGAGTGAAAGGGGCGTAGCCTAGTAAGTGCGAGCGAAACGGCAATAGAATGTGTGGATTAACCCTTAGATGGTTCTAGGGGGTTTAATTTTCCTTTAATAATAGGAGTTATATTTCTTTTCATAATTTACTTTTAAATAGTTTTGAATTCGAAATGAATAGTTGTTTCTTTTTTCTTTTAAAGACAATATTTTGTTGAGATTCTTAATTCTAAAATAAAACATTTTTTTTTTACGATTTGTTTTTGAAAAATCTATATTAAGTCAATTATCCGTGTTATCTTCTTCCACGTTACCATTGCTTGACAGCAATTCGGTATTCTTGGCTGATTAAGAAATTAAGAATATCAGTAAATAACAAGTAAGAAAGCTACAGTCGAGAGTGCTCGACCGTATGATACCCGCAACACATTCCGAGAGAAAACAAAAAACTTAAATGATATTTTAACAAATAATATACCACCGAATATACTAAAATTTGTATTTTTGTATATAGATTTTTTTTTAAATCCATTAAATACCGAGATGGTCACTCTGTCAACTAAACAAACAAAGCGCGAGCAGCTGCAACTGAATTTTGCATATAAAATTGATTCTTTAATAACTTCCATGTTTTTCATTCGATCTCAACCAAATTCACAGGAGTCATTGAGAATATAATTATTATTATGCATACCAAAATTCAATGCTCTATTATTACGGCTTTTACAGTTTTTGGGGGCGGAAAGGGGCGTGGCAAAGATCAAAAACAAACTTGATCTGCGTAAGAACTACACGAATACTGTCACCAAATTTGATATCTCTAGGTCATTCACACACTTAATACGTCCATATGCACTGGGCACAAAAATTTTGATAAATAATTTAACGAATAACTTTTGTTCTACTTATCCGATTTGTACCAAAATTACAGGGTATATTAAGAGTGTCAAGCGCAGATGGGTTACCAAATTACACATCATTACACAAAGAACTTTTGGTGTTATACGCGATTTACATAAAATAAAACTTGGCTTTTTCTAGAGTAATGCTTATTGTGGGCGAAGGGGGCGTGACATCCAAATTTTGAAATAAACTTGATCTGCGTAGGGTATGAAGGAACCTTTTTGCCAAATTTGGTGTCTCTATGTCTTATAGTCTCTGAGATCCAGGTGTTCATACGGACAGACAGACGGACAGACGGACAGACTGACAGACGGACATGGCTATATCGTCTCGGCTGTTGACGCTGATCAAGAATATATATACTTTATGGGGTCGGAGATGCCTCCTTCTGCCTGTTACATACATTTTCTGTTGGCACTAAGTCATAATACCCTTCTACCCTATGGGTAGCGGGTATAAAAACTTGACTTTTTCTAGATTAATGCTTATTGTGGGCGAAGGGGGCGTGGTATCCAACTTTTGAAATAAACTTGATCTGCGTAGGGTATGAAGGAACCTTTTTGCCAAATTTGGTGTCTCTATGTCTTATAGTCTCTGAGATCTAGGTGTTCATACGGACAGACAGACGGACATGGCTATACCGTCTCGGCTGTTGACACAGATCAAGAATATATATACTTTATGCCTCCTTCTGCCTGTTACATACATTTTCTGTTGGCACTAAGTCATAATACCCTTCTACCCTGTGGGTAGCGGGTATAAAAATGATTAAAATGAATGAAAACGTTACAATTAGTGTTGGGCTGCTCATGAGTGAGTGAACAAAAAAGAGTTGTTCACTAAACTGAGTGAGTGAACATGTTCATTCCCATTTGTTCTTAATTGTTCACTTGCTCACTTTTGCTCACTTGCTCACTTTTGCTCACTTGCTCACTTTCGCTGACTTGTTCATTTTTGTTCAGTTGTTCCATTTGGCTCATTTTTGCTCAATTACTCTTTTTTGCGCATTTTTGTTCAGTTACTCCGTGCGCAAAAATGAGAAGGTGGATCAACGCACAAATGAGTTTTTTTGAGGGCATTTTGCGTAGATCATTTCGCGTTTTTATTCAACCCTACCACTAACCAAAGAACACATAGATGTGTCAAATGGCGAAAAAGTGATTTCACTTGAAACAGCATTATAAGCACCCCAAGCGAATACAACAACCGCTGAGTGCACGGCTGGTTTCGAATTTCGAACATCTGGAGCATTGCACAGCTAACAGCATCGAATTTACTTCAGTCGCGGATCGACTGCGGAGCGATGAGATCCCACGACAAGTTCAAACATCTACCACTCGAACCTTGTTGTCAGCACCGGGGCACGTGGTTAGCACGCAACCGAACCGCCAATCCTGAGGTGGAATGTTGTCTTCCTTGATGATGACCATGACACCAACTTGAAGATCACGAGAAGGTGATTGCCATTTGTTGCGCTCATGATACAATAAGACAAGGTAGTCTCGTCGTCTCCTCTACAATCATAACAATGAGTGCGAGTGAAAGGGGCGCAGCCTAGTAAGTGCGAGCGAAACGGCAATAGAATGTGTGGATTAACCCTTAGATGGTTCTAGGGGGTTTAATTTTCCTTTAATAATAGGAGTTATATTTGTTTTCATAATTTACTTTTAAATAGTTTTGAATTCGAAATGAATAGTTGTTTCTTTTTTCTTTTAAAGACAATATTTTGTTGAGATTCTTAATTCTAAAATAAAACATTTTTTTTTTACGATTTATTTTTGAAAAATCTATATTAAGTCAATTATCGGTGTTATCTTCTTCCACGTTACCATTGCTTGACAGCAATTCGGTATTCTTGGCTGATTAAGAAATTAAGAATATCAATAAATAACAAGTAAGAAAGCTACAGTCGAGAGTGCTCGACCGTATGATACCCGCAACACATTCCGAGAGAAAACAAAAAACTTAAATGATATTTTAACAAATAATATACCACCGAATATACTAAAATTTGTTTTTTTGTATATAGATATTTTTTTTTAAATCCATTAAATACCGACATGGTCACTCTGTCAACTAAACAAACAAAGCGCGAGCAGCTGCAACTGAATTTTGCATATAAAATTGATTCATTAATAACTTCCATGTTTTTCATTCGATCTCAACCAAATTCACAGGAGTCATTGAGAATATAATTATTATTATGCATACTAAAATTCAATGCTCTAGGTCTATTATTACGGCTTTTACAGTTTTTGGGGGCGGAAAGGGGCGTGGCAAAGATCTAAAACAAACTTGATCTGCGTAAGAACTACACGAATACTGTCACCAAATTTGATATCTCTAGGTCATTCACACACTTAATACGTCCATATGCACTGGGCACAAAAATTTTGATAAATAATTTAACGAATAACTTTTGTTCTACTTATCCGATTTGTACCAAAATTACAGGGTGTAATTAAGAGTGTCAAGCGCAGATGGGTTACCAAATTACACATCATTACACAAAGAACTTTAGGAGTTATACGCGATTTACATAAAATAAAACTTGGCTTTTTCTAGATTAATGCTTATTGTGGGCAAAGGGGGCGTGACATCCAAATTTTGAAATAAACTTGATCTGCGTAGGGTATGAAGGAACCTTTTTGCCAAATTTGGTGTCTCTATGTCTTATAGTCTCTGAGATCCAGGTGTTCATACGGACAGACAGACGGACAGACGGACAGACTGACAGACGGACATGGCTATATCGTCTCGGCTGTTGACGCTGATCAAGAATATATATACTTTATGGGGTCGGAGATGCCTCCTTCTGCCTGTTACATACATTTTCTGTTGGCACTAAGTCATAATACCCTTCTACCCTATGGGTAGCGGGTATAAAAACTTGACTTTTTCTAGATTAATGCTTATTGTGGGCGAAGGGGGCGTGGTATCCAACTTTTGAAATAAACTTGATCTGCGTAGGGTATGAAGGAACCTTTTTGCCAAATTTGGTGTCTCTATGTCTTATAGTCTCTGAGATCTAGGTGTTCATACGGACAGACAGACGGACATGGCTATACCGTCTCGGCTGTTGACACAGATCAAGAATATATATACTTTATGCCTCCTTCTGCCTGTTACATACATTTTCTGTTGGCACTAAGTCATAATACCCTTCTACCCTATGGGTAGCGGGTATAAAAATGATTAAAATGAATGAAAACGTTACAATTAGTGTTGGGCTGCTCATGAGTGAGTGAACAAAAAAGAGTTGTTCACTAAACTGAGTGAGTGAACATGTTCATTCCCATTTGTTCTTAATTGTTCACTTGCTCACTTTTGCTCACTTGCTCACTTTTGTTTACTTGCTCACTTTTACTCACTTGCTCATTTTCGCTGACTTGTTCATTTTTGTTCAGTTGTTCCATTTGGCTCATTTTTGCTCAATTACTCTTTTTTGCGCATTTTTGTTCAGTTACTCCGTGCGCAAAAATGAGAAGGTGGATCAACGCACAAATGAGTTTTTTTGAGGGCATTTTGCGTAGATCATTTCGCGTTTTTCTTCAACCCTACCACTAACCAAAGAATACATAGATGTGTCAAATGGCGAAAAAAGTGATTTCACTTGAAACACCATTATTAGCACCCCAAGCGAATACAACAACCGCTGAGTGCACGGCTGGTTTCGAATTTCGAACATCTGGAGCATTGCACAGCTAACAGCATCGAATTTACTTCAGTCGCGGATCGACTGCGGAGCGATGAGATCCCACGACAAGTTCAAACATCTACCACTCAAACCTTGTTGTCAGCACCGGGGCACGTGGTTAGCACGCAACCGAACCGCCAATCCTGAGGTGGAATCTTGTCTTCCTTGATGATGACCATGACACCAACTTGAAGATCACGAGAAGGTGATTGCCATTTGTTGCGCTCATGATACAATAAGACAAGGTAGTCTCGTCGTCTCCTCTACAATCATAACAATGAGTGCGAGTGAAAGGGGCGCAGCCTAGTAAGTGCGAGCGAAACGGCAATAGAATGTGTGGATTAACCCTTAGATGGTTCTAGGGGGTTTATTTTCCTTTAATAATAGGAGTTATATTTGTTTTCATAATTTACTTTTAAATAGTTTTGAATTCGAAATGAATAGTTGTTTCTTTTTTCTTTTAAAGACAATATTTTGTTGAGATTCTTAATTCTAAAATAAAACATTTTTTTTTTACGATTTATTTTTGAAAAATCTATATTAAGTCAATTATCCGTGTTATCTTCTTCCACGTTACCATTGCTTGACAGCAATTCGGTATTCTTGGCTGATTAAGAAATTAAGAATATCAGTAAATAACAAGTAAGAAAGCTACAGTCGAGAGTGCTCGACCGTATGATACCCGCAACCCATTCCGAGAGAAAACAAAAAACTTAAATGATATTTTAACAAATAATATACCAAATATACTAAAACTTGTTTTTTTGTATATATTTGAAAATAGCGAATAAAAATCCACAACACCGTTATGGTCACACTGTCAACAAAACAAACAAAGCGCGAGCAGCTGCAAGTGAATTTTCCATATAAAATTGATTCTTTAATAACTTCCTTGTTTTTCATTCGATCTCAATCAAATTCACAGGAATCATAGAATATATAATTATTAATATGCATACCAAAATTCAATGCTCTAGGTCTAGTATTACGGCTTTTACAGACCTTTGGGGGCGGAAAGGGGCGTGGCATCCAACATTTGAAATAAACTTGATCTGCGTACGCCCTATAGGAGTACTGTCCCCAAATTTGGTGTCTCTATGTCTTATAGTCTCTGAGATCTAGGTGTTCATACAGACGGACAGACGGACAGACGGACATGGCTATATCGTCTCGGCTGTTGACACTGATTAAGATTATATATACTTTATGGGGTCGGAGATGCCTCCTTCTGCCTGTTACATACATTTCCTGTTGGAACGAACGTTTTGACAGCCGACGAGACTACCTTGTCTTATTGTATCATGGTTGCGCATATGCAGTTATTTGAGATACTCCTCCTTCCATCGCACAGAAAAATGCTGATGCAGAGCCTTGAGACGTTGCCAGCGATTGCGAATGGACTCCACATTCTCTCCGAATTCAGGCTCAACAACGGAGAGGTGAGGACCGCCAACCAAGAAATGGCCGCGACTGAGGGCCACCAAATCGCTTACATCATCGGACAGAGGAGTAAGAGAATTAAGGCAAGCTTCAATCTTCGCTAGATGCCTGGAGAGTTCCAAGTAGGTGTACTTTAGGGACTAAATGGTTTTGTAGAAGTGCGTCTTAAAACTCTTGACGCCTGCTTCCCAAAATTCGCCCATATGTGGAACATTGGGTGGATTGATGTGCCATGCCAGCCCTTGATGTCTGTGCTTATTGAGAATAGGACTTCGGGTGCTCTTCACAACATCCTTGGAGAGGAGGAGAGAGGCGAACGTTTTGCCGTTGTCGGAGTTCATGTGAAGGGGGCACACTCGCCTTGCCACAAAACGGGAAAAGGCTTCCAGTAACCTTTCCGCCGTCAGGTCTGTGGTCGCGTTCTGGTGAATTGCCATTGTGCTGAAGCAGATGAAAACTTAGACATGCCCCTTGGTTAGCTTACAGCCCCGTCCGATATAGAGCTTTATATCAAAGGGACCGACAAAGTCGACACCGGTGTGGGTGAAAGGTCGAGAGAAAGTCGACCGGGCCGTTGGAAGGTCGCCCAACAGGTGGGTCCGAGACCTGGTGAGTGAAACGGATCAAAAGGCGAGTGAATATGCAGTTGGATAATGGGATGTCGTTGGATTCGAAGAGAGTCGAACTCTCTCGGAAATCCCCTTTGTTGGGCCTGGGTGGTCAGTTGTTCCAGAGCCTCTGCTAGCTCCTAGGAGCTCCTCATTTCAGGGAATGTCGTTTTTGGATTACGACTGTGCTGCGCAAAACAACACACATACGCGATCACTCTGAGCGCTCGGTCGAACTTGGAGAAGCGTTCGAGGAAGTCCTCACAGAGGACCTGTGCACAGTGACACTTCACCGCGCGACGTTCGACCTCAGTGTCCTCTGACGTGGGCCATTGAGCCTCGGGTTGCAGTAGCCATTCAGGCCCTAGCCACCAGAGGCGGCTATCCAGAAGCTCCTGAGGAGAGACGCCACGGCTGGCTAAGTCGGCAGGATTATTCTCTGAGCAAACATACTTAAATATTAAACAAGTGAGAAAGCTACAGTCGAGAGTGCTCGGCCGTATGATACCCTCAACCCATTTCGAGAGAAAAAAAAAATTTTAATGGTATTTTAACAACAAATATACCAAAAATATACTAAATTTTGTGTTTTGTTTGTATATATTTGAAAATAGCGAATAAAAATCTACAACACCGTTATGGTCACACTGTCAACTAAACAAACAAAGCGCGGGCAGCTGCAAGTGAATTTTGCATATAAAATTGATTCATTAATAACTTCCTTGTTTTTCACTCGATCTCAACCAAATTCACAGGAATTATTGAGAATATAATTGTTATTATGCGTACCAAAATGCAATGCTCTAGGTCTATTATTACGGCTTTTACAGTTTCTGGGGGCGGAAAGGGGCGTGGCAAAAATCTAAAACAAACTTGATCTGCGTAAGACCTACACGAATACTGTCACCAAATTTGATATCTCTAGGTCATTCACACACTTAATACGTCCATATGCACTGGGCACAAAAATTTTGATAAATAATTTAACGAATAACTTTTGTTCTACTTATCCGATTTGTACCAAATTTACAGGGTATATTAAGAGTGTCAAGCGCAGATGGGCTACCAAATTACACATCATTACACCAAGAACTTTTGGAGTTATACGCGATTTAGATTAATGCTTATTGTGGGCGAAGGGGGCGTGACATCCAACTTTTGAAATAAACTTGATCTGCGTAGGGTATGAAGGAACCTTTTTGCCAAATTTGGTGTCTCTATGTCTTATAGTCTCTGAGATCCAGGTGTTCATACGGACAGACAGACGGACAGACGGACATGGCTATATCGTCTCGGCTGTTGACGCTGATCAAGAATATATATACTTTATGGGGTCGGAGATGCCTCCTTCTGCCTGTTACAAACATTTTCTGTTGGCACTAAGTCATAATACCCTTCTACCCTATGGGTAGCGGGTATAAAAAAAAACTTGACTTTTTCTAGATTAATGCTTATTGTGGGCGAAGGGGGCGTGACATCCAACTTTTGAAATACACTTGATCTGCGTAGGGTATGAAGGAACCTTTTTGCCAAATTTGGTGTCTCTATGTCTTATAGTCTCTGAGATCCAGGTGTTCATACGGACAGACAGACGGACAGACGGACATGGCTATATCGTCTCGGCTGTTGACGCTGATCAAGAATATATATACTTTATGGGGTCGGAGATGCCTCCTTCTGCCTGTTACATACATTTTCTGTTGGCACTAAGTCATAATACCCTTCTACCCTATGGGTAGCGGGTATAAAAACTTGACTTTTTCTAGATTAATGCTTATTGTGGGCGAAGGGGGCGTGACATCCAACTTTTGAAATAAACTTGATCTGCGTAGGGTATGAAGGAACCTTTTTGCCAAATTTGGTGTCTCTATGTCTTATAGTCTCTGAGATCTAGGTGTTCATACGGACAGACAGACGGACAGACGGACATGGCTATACCGTCTCGGCTGTTGACACAGATAAAGAATATATATACTTTATGCCTCCTTCTGCCTGTTACATACATTTTCTGTTGGCACTAAGTCATAATACCCTTCTACCCTATGGGTAGCGGGTATAAAAATGATTAAAATGAATGAAAACGTTACAATTAGTGTTGGGCTGCTCATGAGTGAGTGAACAAAAAAGAGTTGTTCACTAAACTGAGTGAGTGAACATGTTCATTCCCATTTGTTCTTAATTGTTCACTTGCTCACTTTTGCTTACTTGCTCACTTTTGCTCACTTTTGTTTACTTGCTCACTTTTACTCACTTGCTCATTTTCGCTGACTTGTTCATTTTTGTTCAGTTGTTCCATTTGGCTCATTTTTGCTCAATTACTCTTTTTTGCGCATTTTTGTTCAGTTACTCCGTGCGCAAAAATGAGAAGGTGGATCAACGCACAAATGAGTTTTTTTGAGGGCATTTTGCGTAGATCATTTCGCGTTTTTATTCAACTCTACCACTAACCAAAGAACACATAGATGTGTCAAATGGCGAAAAAAGTGATTTCACTTGAAACAGCATTATTAGCACCCCAAGCGAATACAAGAACCGCTGAGTGCCCGGCTGATTTCGAATTTCGAACATCTGGAGCATTGCACAGCTAACAGCATCGAATTTACTTCAGTCGCGGATCGACTGCGGAGCGATGAGCACGGGTGTATTTCGTTGCGCTGTGCTATCGTTTCTATGTATGCGTGTGTGTATGTACACGTTGACGCATATTAGTATGCGTATGCGTGTGAAGTTTTGCAACTGCACAACAAGCGGCTAGCGCAAGTCGTTTTTGTTCTTCCGAGACGAAAGTCTTGAGAACGAAGATGACTTTTGTTGCTCGTGTCATACTAGGTTGCAACTTAGCGAACTTTTTCAAGGATTGCGTTGGCTCTGATGGTAGAGTGTTGGTCTGAATTGCATTTGATTGCGGGTACGATCCCCGGTGAAAGTTGCCATTATTATTATTATAATTACAATTCATTATATTTTATATACTATTTTGTAAATTTTGTTATATTATTTGAGCAGTAGTTTTTTCTTAAATTATATCTTAACCAATTTTAATTATGTGATTAAAAAATTTAGATTTTGAAATATCTAATAGTTAATTGTGTTTCAAAATAATATTTTTTTTAATTCAATTCAATTTGATAGTGTCTTAACTGTTATTTTGCAACTAAATAATAGCATACATTTTAATTAATGTTTATTAACAATACTTTTTAAGAACTCAAAAAAAAATGTTTTAATAACTTAATAAAAACACATACATACATACATATATGTAATTATTTCATAAAATGGAAATAACACAATAATAATTATTGTTAATCCAATTTATTTATCAAAGAAATTCAAAATAACTTATTAAAAAATACATACTTAATACTAATTTACCGATAAATGCTTATACATTGTAATAACAAATATTATTAATGCATAAATGGTGTTATTAACAAATTTGTCTTATTTTCTTCAAAAGTATTGATTTTTAATTTAACTCAATACGCGAGTTACTCTTGAGTTACTAATAAACATAATTTAAAATGTAAGCTAATATTATCATAATTAAAATTTGTTAAAATATAAATTCAAAGAGGCTACTGCTCAAATAATATTAAAAAATATGTACAAAATAATAATTAATGACAATTTTCCCGGGGGTCGTACCCCCAACCAAATGCAATTCAGACCAACACTCTACCATCAGAGCCAACGCAATCCTTGTAAAAAGTTCGCTAAGTTGCAACCTAGTATGACACGAGCAACAAAAGTCATCTTCGTTCTCAAGACTTTCGTCTCGGAAGAACAAAAACGACTTGCGCTAGCCGCTTGTTGCGCAGTTGCAAAACTTTATACGCATACGCATACTAATATGCGCCAACGTGTACATACACACACGCATACATAGAAACGATAGCACAGCGCAACGAAATACACCCGTGCTCATCGCTCCGCAGTCGATCCGCGCCTGAAGTAAATTCGATGCTGTTAGCTGCGCAATGCTCCAGATGTTCAAAATTCGAAATCAGCCGTGCACTCAGCGGTTGTTGTATTCGCTTGGGGTGCTAATAATGCTGTTTCAAGTAAAATCACTTTTTTCGCCATTTGACACATCTATGTGTTCTTTGGTTAGTGACTCTACGTTTGTTTTGATTCAAATTCTTACTTCTGATTTGCCGCGAAATTTTGTTAAGCTTTTAACTATGTCATGCATCAGAAAATTCAGTGATATTTGGAACCATTTTGAAAATTTGGGAAACCAACAAGCCAAATGCAAATTTTGCAAATCAGTACTAAGCTGCAAATCGCAGAGCAATCTGAGCCGGCACCTCAGAAGCAAGCATCCGGCAGCATTGGAGCCCGTTGTCCGGCAAAATGACGAGGAACCAACCACCTCCACCTCCACTGCGCAGCAAAAGATAACATCATATGCTCATAGGCCTGCTTCGCAAAGCAAATGGCAGTGCATCGATAAGCAAGTGGTGCGTATTAGAATTGAGTAGTGAGCAACTGATCAATGAGTACTGAACAAGTGAGCAACTGAGCAATGAGTACTGAACAAGTGAGCAACTGAGCAATGAGTAGTGAACAAGTGAGCAACTGAGCAATGAGTACTGAACAAGTGGGCAACTGAGCAATGAGTAGTGAACAAGTGAGCAACTGAGCAATGAGTACTGAACAAGTGAGCAAAATGAGTGAGTTGACTCTTTTGAAAAAAAAGAACAAATGAACATGTTCATCCAAATGAGCAATGTTTACACAACACTAGTTACAATTAACCTTTCTGCAGGTATAATTGGGGTTTTATTAAAATTTGTCCAATTTTTAATAATTAGAATTTGTACAATTTTTAACAGAATGTAATCAGATGTGCTGATTTTCATTCTGGTATACTCTTCCTTTTTTTTTAATCTTGTCGAAGCTCGTCAAATAAATGATGAAATTCGCCGAATGCTTTTCTTCCCAAATTACTTGGGTGAACTCCTCCATTCACTTTTTTCCTCTAACAGTAGCTCATCATCTGAAGAGAAATCAATTGCGACTAACATCACAAAATCGCAACAAATTCTTCATGCACTATGCAACCTATTAGCTTACTCGCATCGCAAGGAATTCGTCTTCAGCTTCGTCTTCATCTTCATCTTCGTCTCAGCGCGTACTATGTTTGCAATCCCCCGTTCCCGTCTTCATCGTAATGATCTACCAACCCAGCGATAGAATTTAGGGACGTGCAACCCAAAAATAATTCAATTTGAATTGTTAATTAATGTTTAATTATAAGATTTGATAACCTAAGAGAAGAAAAGAAACAAAAAAAAGTGGGTTCAATAGGGTTCTCGGTGGCAGGTTGCCTGGATGGGAGTTCACTGACGGACCGTTCTCTACGAACCTCGACTCCATGACAGTAGAGACTTCCAGGAGATGTTGAGAGCACCGGGACTTTAAGTTCTTTTCCAAGGAGGAGTTCTGGGCCATGGAAAGTCCCCCTTAGTTTGGGTGGATACCCGGCAGGAGGAGTTCCGAGAACACGTCCGCACCTAGAACCGCGGACACCTCGGTCGAGCAGCACCAATGCAGAAAGCCGACTGCCTTGCACTGAAGCAGCGTGGTCAACGATAGTGCGGGGCCAGACACGGCCCGGATGGGAAAAACCGTTGGCGTGGGGCTTCGGGTGGTAACATCGAGCCCTGGGCTGCCGCGCCATTCGCCGTTATGGTCCTCACTGCATTGCCTGCACTTGCCGCCACTGCATACGATGACGTGGATGAGTTGCTGCTTGGTGGTGCCATGTTGACCTGTGTTGGTGGAAAAAAGAGGGAACAAAGCAGAAGAAAAAAAACGCCTTCGGATGAGAATAAAAAGAAACGTGCATAAGCAAAAGGAGGCCACAGGATACTGGATTCCAACAGAGGAAGAAAGACAGGATAAGGCTTTAGGTCGACCTGTGGACTTCTGTGGACATCTGTGGACCCCGACGAAAGGAGGACCAGTTTGGCGACTGGCGGACGAAAGATCCCACGACAAGTTCAAACATCTACCACTCGAACCTTGTTGTCAGCACCGGGGCACGTGGTTAGCACGCAACCGAACCGCCAATCCTGAGGTGGAATGTTGTCTTCCTTGATGATGACCATGACACCAACTTGAAGATCACGAGAAGGTGATTGCCATTTGTTGCGCTCATGATACAATAAGACAAGGTAGTCTCGTCGTCTCCTCTACAATCATAACAATGAGTGCGAGTGAAAGGGGCGCAGCCTAGTAAGTGCGAGCGAAACGGCAATAGAATGTGTGGATTAACCCTTAGATGGTTCTAGGGGGTTTAATTTTCCTTTAATAATAGGAGTTATATTTCTTTTCATAATTTACTTTTAAATAGTTTTGAATTCGAAATGAATAGTTGTTTCTTTTTTCTTTTAAAGACAATATTTTGTTGAGATTCTTAATTCTAAAATAAAACATTTTTTTTTTACGATTTGTTTTTGAAAAATCTATATTAAGTCAATTATCCGTGTTATCTTCTTCCACGTTACCATTGCTTGACAGCAATTCGGTATTCTTGGCTGATTAAGAAATTAAGAATATCAGTAAATAACAAGTAAGAAGCTACAGTCGAGAGTGCTCGACCGTATGATACCCGCAACACATTCCGAGAGAAAACAAAAAACTTAAATGATATTTTAACAAATAATATACCAAATATACTAAAACTTGTTTTTTTGTATATATTTGAAAATAGCGAATAAAAATCCACAACACCGTTATGGTCACACTGTCAACAAAACAAACAAAGCGCGAGCAGCTGCAAGTGAATTTTCCATATAAAATTGATTCTTTAATAACTTCCTTGTTTTTCATTCGATCTCAATCAAATTCACAGGAATCATAGAATATATAATTATTAATATGCATACCAAAATTCAATGCTCTAGGTCTAGTATTACGGCTTTTACAGACCTTTGGGGGCGGAAAGGGGCGTGGCATCCAACATTTGAAATAAACTTGATCTGCGTACGCCCTATAGGAGTACTGTCCCCAATTTTGGTAGCTCTAGCTCTTATTGTCTCTGAGATCTAGGTGTTCATACAGACGGACAGACGGACAGACGGACATGGCTATATCGTCTCGGCTGTTGACACTGATTAAGATTATATATACTTTATGGGGTCGGAGATGCCTCCTTCTGCCTGTTACATACATTTCCTGTTGGAACGAACGTTTTGACAGCCGACGAGACTACCTTGTCTTATTGTATCATGGTTGCGCTTATGCAGTTATTTGAGATACTCCTCCTTCCATCGCACAGAAAAATGCTGATGCAGAGCCTTGAGACGTTGCCAGCGATTGCGAATGGACTCCACATTCTCTCCGAATTCAGGCTCAACAACGGAGAGGTGAGGACCGCCAACCAAGAAATGGCCGCGACTGAGGGCCACCAAATCGCTTACATCATCGGACAGAGGAGTAAGAGAATTAAGGCAAGCTTCAATCTTCGCTAGATGCCTGGAGAGTTCCAAGTAGGTGTACTTTAGGGACTAAATGGTTTTGTAGAAGTGCGTCTTAAAACTCTTGACGCCTGCTTCCCAAAATTCGCCCATATGTGGAACATTGGGTGGATTGATGTGCCATGCCAGCCCTTGATGTCTGTGCTTATTGAGAATAGGACTTCGGGTGCTCTTCACAACATCCTTGGAGAGGAGGAGAGAGGCGAACGTTTTGCCGTTGTCGGAGTTCATGTGAAGGGGGCACACTTGCCTTGCCACAAAACGGGAAAAGGCTTCCAGTAACCTTTCCGCCGTCAGGTCTGTGGTCGCGTTCTGGTGAATTGCCATTGTGCTGAAGCAGATGAAAACTTAGACATGCCCCTTGATTAGCTTACAGCCCCGTCCGATATAGCGCTTTATATCAAAGGGACCGACAAAGTCGACACCGGTGTGGGTGAAAGGTCGAGAGAAAGTCGACCGGGCCGTTGGAAGGTCGCCCAACAGGTGGGTCCGAGACCTGGTGAGTGAAACGGATCAAAAGGCGAGTGAATATGCAGTTGGATAATGGGATGTCGTTGGATTCGAAGAGAGTCGAACTCTCTCGGAAATCCCCTTTGTTGGGCTTGGGTGGTCAGTTGTTCCAGAGCCTCTGCTAGCTCCTAGGAGCTCCTTATTTCAGGGAATGTCGTTTTTGGATTACGACTGTGCTGCGCAAAACAACACACATACGCGATCACTCTGAGCGCTCGGTCGAACTTGGAGAAGCGTTCGAGGAAGTCCTCACAGAGGACCTGTGCACAGTGACACTTCACCGCGCGACGTTCGACCTCAGTGTCCTCTGACGTGGGCCATTGAGCCTCGGGTTGCAGTAGCCATTCAGGCCCTAGCCACCAGAGGCGGCTATCCAGAAGCTCCTGAGGAGAGACGCCACGGCTGGCTAAGTCGGCAGGATTATTCTCTGAGCAAACATACTTAAATATTAAAAAATATATAATATAAACGTTATTCATAAACCCGCAGTTCGATCATAACTAAATTGAAGGCGATGTATAAAACTGTTTAAATAATTTTTTGGGATACATTTATCCTTAACAATGATATATAGTTTGAAATGATATATAAACGTTGTTTACACACTCATAGTTGAATCATGTTTTGTGGGCATCCAAAAATGAAAATAAACTTGATCTGTGTAATGAAAGCAAGAACCTGCATACGAAGTTTGGTGCTCCCATAAAAGCTAACTTTCAAAAAAGTCTCAGAGATCCAGCAACTGACACGGATATACAGACGGTCATGGCTACATGAACTTTATAGGGTCCGAAATGTCTCGCTCTGCCCGTTGCATACTTTTGACATTTACTCAAAACTATTCCATTCATTTCCATTCCATGTTTAATTTTCAATGCAAATAGGCTATAACAAGTAAGAAAGCTACAGTCGAGAGTGCTCGACAGTATGATACCCGCAACCAATTTCGAGAAAAAACAAAAAATGGAAATGATATTTTAACAACAAATATACGAAAAATATACTGAAACTTGTGTTTTGTTGTATATATTTGAAACAAGTAAGAAAGCTACAGTCGAGAGTGCTCGACCGTATGATACCCGCAACCCATTTCGAGAGAAAACAAAAAATTTAAATGATATTTTAACAACAAATAATCCAAAAATATACTGAAACTTGTGTTTTGTTGTATATATTTGAAAATAGCGGGTAAAAATTCACAATACCGGCAAGGTCACACTGTCAACTAAACAAACAAAGCGCGAGCAGCTGCAACTGAATTTTGCATATAAAATTGATTCATTAATAACTTCCATGTTTTTCATTCGATCTCAACCAAATTCACAGGAGTCATTGAGAATATAATTATACCAAAATTCAATGCTCTAGGTCTATTATTACGGCTTTTACAGTTTTTGGGGGCGGAAAGGGGCGTGGCAAAGATCTAAAACAAACTTGATCTGCGTAAGACCTACACGAATACTGTCACCAAATTTGATATCTCTTGGTCATTCACACACTTAATACTTCCATATGCACTGGGCACAAAAATGTTGATAAATAATTTAACGAATAACTTTTGTTCTACTTATCCGATTTGTACCAAAATTACAGGGTATATTAATAGTGTCAAGCGTAGATGGGTTACCAAATTACACATCATTACACAAAGAACTTTTATACGCGATTTACATAAAATAAAACTTGACTTTTTCTAGATTAATGCTTATTGTGGGCGAAGGGGGCGTGACATCCAACTTTTGAAATAAACTTGATCTGCGTAGGGTATGAAGGAACCTTTTTGCCAAATTTGGTGTCTCTATGTCTTATAGTCTCTGAGATCCAGGTGTTCATACGGACAGACAGACGGACAGACGGACAGACGGACATGGCTATATCGTCTCGGCTGTTGACGCTGATCAAGAATATATATACTTTATGGGGTCGGAGATGCCTCCTTCTGCCTGTTACATACATTTTCTGTTGGCACTAAGTCATAATACCCTTCTACCCTATGGGTAGCGGGTATTAAAATGATTAAAATGAATGAAAACGTTACAATTAGTGTTGGGCTGCTCATGAGTGAGTGAACAAAAAAGAGTTGTTCACTAAACTGAGTGAGTGAACATGTTCATTCCCATTTGTTCTTAATTGTTCACTTGCTCACTTTTGCTCACTTTTGTTTACTTGCTCACTTTTACTCACTTGCTCATTTTCGCTGACTTGTTCATTTTTGTTCAGTTGTTCCATTTGGCTCATTTTTGCTGAATTACTCTTTTTTGCGCATTTTTGTTCAGTTTCTCCGTGCGCAAAAATGAGAAGGTGGATCAACGCACAAATGAGTTTTTTTGAGGGCATTTTGCGTAGATCATTTCGCGTTTTTATTCAACTCTACCACTAACCAAAGAACACATAGATGTGTCAAATGGCGAAAAAAGTGATTTCACTTGAAACAGCATTATTAGCACCCCAAGCGAATACAACAACCGCTGAGTGCCCGGCTGATTTCGAATTTCGAACATCTGGAGCATTGCACAGCTAACAGCATCGAATTTACTTCAGTCGCGGATCGACTGCGGAGCGATGAGCACGGGTGTATTTCGTTGCGCTGTGCTATCGTTTCTATGTATGCGTGTGTGTATGTACACGTTGACGCATATTAGTATGCGTATGCGTGTGAAGTTTTGCAACTGCACAACAAGCGGCTAGCGCAAGTCGTTTTTGTTCTTCCGAGACGAAAGTCTTGAGAACGAAGATGACTTTTGTTGCTCATGTCATACTAGGTTGCAACTTAGCGAACTTTGACAAGGATTGCGTTGGCTCTGATGGTAGAGTGTTGGTCTGAATTGCATTTGATTGCGGGTACGATCCCCGGTGAAAGTTGCCATTATTATTATTATTATTACAATTCATTATATTTTATATACTATTTTGTAAATTTTGTTTTATTATTTGAGCAGTAGTTTTTTCTTAAATTATATCTTAACCAATTTTAATTATGTGATTAAAAAATTTAGATTTTGAAATATCTAATAGTTAATTGTGTTTCAAAATAATATTTTTTTTAATTCAATTTAATTTGATAGTGACTTAACTGTTATTTTGCAACTAAATAATAGCATACATTTTAATTAATGTTTATTAACAATACTTTTTAAGAACTTAAAAAAAAATGTTTTAATAACTTAATAAAAACACATACATACATACATATATGTAATTATTTCATAAGATGGAAATAACACAATAATAATTATTGTTAATCCAATTTATTTATCAAAGAAATTCAAAATAACTTATTAAAAAATACATACTTAATACTAATTTACCGATAAATGCTTATACATTGTAATAACAAATATTATTAATGCATAAATGGTGTTATTAACAAATTTGTCTTATTTTCTTCAAAAGTATTGATTTTTAATTTAACTCAATACGCGAGTTACTCTTGAGTTACTAATAAACATAATTTAAAATGTAAGCTAATATTATCATAATTAAAATTTGTTAAAATATAAATTCAAAGAGGCTACTGCTCAAATAATATTAAAAAATATGTACAAAATAATAATTAATGACAATTTTCCCGGGGATCGTACCCCCAACCAAATGCAATTCAGACCAACACTCTACCATCAGAGCCAACGCAATCCTTGTAAAAAGTTCGAAATACACCCGTGTTCATCGCTCCGCAGTCGATCCGCGACTGAAGTAAATTCGATGCTGTTAGCTGTGCAATGCTCCAGATGTTCAAAATTCGAAATCAGCCGTGCACTCAGCGGTTGTTGTATTCGCTTGGGGTGCTAATAATGCTGTTTCAAGTAAAATCACTTTTTTCGCCATTTGACACATCTATGTGTTCTTTGGTTAGTGACTCTACGTTTGTTTTGATTCAAATTCTTACTTCTGATTTGCCGCGAAATTTTGTTAAGCTTTTAACTATGTCATGCATCAGAAAATTCAGTGATATTTGGAACCATTTTGAAAATTTGGGAAACCAACAAGCCAAATGCAAATTTTGCAAATCAGTACTAAGCTGCAAATCGCAGAGCAATCTGAGCCGGCACCTCAGAAGCAAGCATCCGGCAGCATTGGAGGAACCAACCACCTCCACCTCCACTGCGCAGCAAAAGATAACATCATATGCTCATAGGCCTGCTTCGCAAAGCAAATGGCAGTGCATCGATAAGCAAGTGGTGCGTATTAGAATTGAGTAGTGAGCAACTGAGCAATGAGTAGTGAACAAGTGAGCAACTGAGCAATGAGTACTGAACAAGTGGGCAACTGAGCAATGAGTAGTGAACAAGTGAGCAACTGAGCAATGAGTACTGAACAAGTGAGCAAAATGAGTGAGTTGACTCTTTTGAAAAAAAAGAACAAATGAACATGTTCATCCAAATGAGCAATGTTTACACAACACTAGTTACAATTAACCTTTCTGCAGGTATAATTGGGGTTTTATTAAAATTTGTCCAATTTTTAATAATTAGAATTTGTACAATTTTTAACAGAATGTAATCAGATGTGCTGATTTTCATTCTGGTATACTCTTCCTTTTTTTTTAATCTTGTCGAAGCTCGTCAAATAAATGATGAAATTCGCCGAATGCTTTTCTTCCCAAATTACTTGGGTGAACTCCTCCATTCACTTTTTTCCTCTAACAGTAGCTCATCATCTGAAGAGAAATCAATTGCGACTAACATCACAAAATCGCAACAAATTCTTCATGCACTATGCAACCTATTAGCTTACTCGCATCGCAAGGAATTCGTCTTCAGCTTCGTCTTCATCTTCATCTTCGTCTCAGCGCGTACTATGTTTGCAATCTAACCACCACCCGTTCCCGTCTTCATCGTAATGATCTACCAACCCAGCGATAGAATTTAGGGACGTGCAACCCAAAAATAATTCAATTTGAATTGTTAATTAATGTTTAATTATAAGATTTGATAACCTAAGAGAAGAAAAGAAACAAAAAAAAGTGGGTTCAATAGGGTTCTCGGTGGCAGGTTGCCTGGATGGGAGTTCACTGACGGACCGTTCTCTACGAACCTCGACTCCATGACAGTAGAAACTTCCAGGAGATGTTGAGAGCACCGGGACTTTAAGTTCTTTTCCAAGGAGGAGTTCTGGGCCATGGAAAGTCCCCCTTAGTTTGGGTGGATACCCGGCAGGAGGAGTTCCGAGAACACGTCCGCACCTAGAACCGCGGACACCTCGGTCGAGCAGCACCAATGCAGAAAGCCGACTGCCTTGCACTGAAGCAGCGTGGTCAACGATAGTGCGGGGCCAGACACGGCCCGGATGGGAAAAACCGTTGGCGTGGGGCTTCGGGTGGTAACATCGAGCCCTGGGCTGCCGCGCCATTCGCCGTTATGGTCCTCACTGCATTGCCTGCACTTGCCGCCACTGCATACGATGACGTGGATGAGTTGCTGCTTGGTGGTGCCATGTTGACCTGTGTTGGTGGAAAAAAGAGGGAACAAAGCAGAAGAAAAAAAACGCCTTCGGATGAGAATAAAAAGAAACGTGCATAAGCAAAAGGAGGCCACAGGATACTGGATTCCAACAGAGGAAGAAAGACAGGATAAGGCTTTAGGTCGACCTGTGGACTTCTGTGGACATCTGTGGACCCCGACGAAAGGAGGACCAGTTTGGCGACTGGCGGACGAAAGATCCCACGACAAGTTCAAACATCTACCACTCGAACCTTGTTGTCAGCACCGGGGCACGTGGTTAGCACGCAACCGAACCGCCAATCCTGAGGTGGAATGTTGTCTTCCTTGATGATGACCATGACACCAACTTGAAGATCACGAGAAGGTGATTGCCATTTGTTGCGCTCATGATACAATAAGACAAGGTAGTCTCGTCGTCTCCTCTACAATCATAACAATGAGTGCGAGTGAAAGGGGCGCAGCCTAGTAAGTGCGAGCGAAACGGCAATAGAATGTGTGGATTAACCCTTAGATGGTTCTAGGGGGTTTAATTTTCCTTTAATAATAGGAGTTATATTTGTTTTCATAATTTACTTTTAAATAGTTTTGAATTCGAAATGAATAGTTGTTTCTTTTTTCTTTTAAAGACAATATTTTGTTGAGATTCTTAATTCTAAAATAAAACATTTTTTTTTACGATTTATTTTTGAAAAATCTATATTAAGTCAATTATCCGTGTTATCTTCTTCCACGTTACCATTGCTTTACAGCAATTCGGTATTCTTGGCTGATTAAGAAATTAAGAATATCAGTAAATAACAAGTAAGAAAGCTACAGTCGAGAGTGCTCGACCGTATGATACCCGCAACCCATTCCGAGAGAAAACAAAAATCTTAAATGTGATTTAAACGGAGTGAGTGAAACGGATCAAAAGGCGAGTGAATATGCATGATGTCGTGATGTCGTTGGATTCGAAGAGAGTCGAACTCTCTCGGAAATCCCCTTTGTTGGGCTTGGGTGGTCAGTTGTTCCAGAGCCTCTGCTAGCTCCTAGGAGCTCCTCATTTCAGGGAATGTCGTTTTTGGATTACGACTGTGCTGCGCAAAACAACACACATACGCGATCACTCTGAGCGCTCGGTCGAACTTGGAGAAGCGTTCGAGGAAGTCCTCACAGAGGACCTGTGCACAGTGACACTTCACCGCGCGACGTTCGACCTCAGTGTCCTCTGACGTGGGCCATTGAGCCTCGGGTTGCAGTAGCCATTCAGGCCCTTGCCACCAGAGGCGGCTATCCAGAAGCTCCTGAGGAGAGACGCCACGGCTGGCTAAGTCGGCAGGATTATTCTCTGAGCAAACATACTTAAATATTAAAAAATATATAATATAAACGTTATTCATAAACCCGCAGTTCGATCATAACTAAATTGAAGGCGATGTATAAAACTGTTTAAATAATTTTTTGGGATACATTTATCCTTAACAATGATATATAGTTTGAAATGATATAAACGTTGTTTACACACTCATAGTTGAATCATGTTTTGTGGGCATCCAAAAATGAAAATAAACTTGATCTGTGTAATGAAAGCAAGAACCTGCATACGAAGTTTGGTGCTCCCATAAAAGCTAACTTTCAAAAAAGTCTCAGAGATCCAGCAACTGACACGGATATACAGACGGTCATGGCTACATGAACTTTATAGGGTCCGAAATGTCTCGCTCTGCCCGTTGCATACTTTTGACATTTACTCAATTTGTATATATTTGAAACAAGTAAGAAAGCTACAGTCGAGAGTGCTCGACCGTATGATACCCGCAACCCATTTCGAGAGAAAACAAAAAATTTAAATGATATTTTAACAACAAATAATCCAAAAATATACTGAAACTTGTGTTTTGTTGTATATATTTGAAAATAGCGGGTAAAAATTCACAATACCGGCAAGGTCACACTGTCAACTAAACAAACAAAGCGCGAGCAGCTGCAACTGAATTTTGCATATAAAATTGATTCATTAATAACATCCATGTTTTTCATTCGATCTCAACCAAATTCACAGGAGTCATTGAGAATATAATTATACCAAAATTCAATGCTCTAGGTCTATTATTACGGCTTTTACAGTTTTTGGGGGCGGAAAGGGGCGTGGCAAAAATCTAAAACAAACTTGATCTGCGTAAGACCTACATGAATACTGTCACCAAATTTGATATATCTAGGTCATTCACACACTTAAAACGTCCATATGCATTGGGCACAACAATTTTGATAAATAATTTAACGAATAACTTTTGTTCTACTTATCCGTTTATACCAAAATTACAGGGTATATTAAAAGTGTCAAGCGCAGATGGGTTACCAAATTATACATCATTACACAAAGAACTTTTGGAGTTATACGCGATTTACATAAAAAAAACTTGACTTTTTCTAGATTAATGCTTATTGTGGGCGAAGGGGGCCTGGCATCCAACTTTTGAAATAAACTTGATCTGCGTAGGGTATGAAGGAACCTTTTTGCCAAATTTGGTGTCTCTATGTCTTATAATCTCTGAGATCCAGGTGTTCATACAGACAGACAGACGGACAGACGGACATGGCTATATCGTCTCGGCTGTTGACGCTGATCAAGAATATATATACTGTATGGGGTCGGAGATGCCTCCTTCTGCCTGTTACATACATTTTCTGTTGGCACTAAGTTATAATACCCTTCTATGGGTAGCGGGTATAATAAATAATTGACTTATAAATACATTATATAAAACTAATATATAATTATTATAAATAATTATTTATGTTTGACCATATTTTCTTTTCTTTTTTAAATGACTCAGACAGTTTGAAGCCAGGTTTAAAGTATTTATTCACCACACAAACGAAACGATCAGCAGAAGGCCAAAAAGCTTCAAGCAGTTTGTGTGTCGTGCGAGTTGCAATTAGCAAGCAGTGCAGTCAGCTGATGCAAATTGGAGGCCCTCACCCCCAGCCATTTCTTGATTGGCGGTCCTCTCCTCTCCGTTGCTGAGCCTGAATCCGGAGAGAATGTGGAGTACATCCGCAATCGCTAGCAACGTCTTAAGGCTCTGCATCAGCACTTTTATGTGCGATGGAAAGAGGAATACTTGAAAAAACTGCATAAGCGCAACAAATGGCAATCACCTTCTCGTGATCTCCAAGTTGGTGACATGGTCATCATCAAAGAAGACAACATTCCAACTCAGGAATGGCGGCTCGGTCGCGTGCTAACCACGTGCCCCGGTACTGACAACAAGGTTCGAGTGGTAGATGTTCGAACTTGTCGTGGGGTCTTTCGTCGGCCAGTCGCAAAACTGGTCCTCCTTCCGACAGGGTCCACATATGTTTCCGTCTCGACCTAAAGCCTCCTGTCTTTCTTCCTGTGCTGTTATCCACTATACTGTGGCATCCTTTTGCTTATGCACGTATTTTCTTATTCTCATCCGAAGCCGTTTATTTTTCCTCTCTTCTACTTTCTTTTATTATTTTCCACCAACACACGTCACCATGGCATCACCACGTAGCGAGTCATTCTTGTCGTCGGACGAATTTTCCTAACGTCGACTGTTTTCGGCCAGCACAGACTCCCCAGCGGAAGGAGTACGTGCCACCCGGCACGGACCCGAAGCCCCACGCTAACGGCGCTGCAGAGGGGGGAACCAAGGTTTTCCCCATCCGGGCCGTGTCTGGCCCTGCACCATCTCCTGTTGTCCAGTAAGCCGCATCAGCGAGTCGATGGCCGTGGCGATGGGCCTAGCGATCACTCGCATGGGCGCAGAAGGAGTGTGCACTGCCGTGATACGCTTCAAGACGACTGCTATGAGCAAGGAGGTTATATAGTATGTGAAAATTTGATTTTCATACATATTGTAGCAGGACAAGACTGACCATACATTGTAAATACATACATTATTATCTTTATAGACTTAACATAATAGTGTAAGTAACATAGTAGTGTAAGTAACATAATTCTGTAATTAACATAATACCTAGCATAGTAATGTAATTAACATTAACATAAGACAATGGTTGCTGAACGTTGTGAGCGTGAGCAGTCTGTCGTTATTGACAATAAAGAGTTATTGAGAACAGCAACCAGAGAGTATTTGTCGGTCACCCTACAAAATCAGAAGTAGGCCGATTATAAATTAATAAAAAAAATAAGAAGACAGTGCTACTGAAAAAGTGGTTAGAGGTGTTCAAAAAGCCTACAACGGGCACAAAAAAGTAACAAAGCTACAGTCGAGAGTGCTTGACCGTATGATAACCATTTCAAGAGAAAATATTTTTTAAATAAATATACCAAAGAATATACTGAAACTTGTTTATTTTGTATATATTTGAAAATAGCCGGTAAAAATCCGTAACACCGACATGGTCACACTGTTAACTTATCAAACAAAGCGCGAGCAGCTGTAAGTGAATTTTGCATATAAAATTGATTGATTGATAACTTTCTTGTTTTTTATTCGATCTCAACCAAGGAGTCAATGAGACTATCAATATTATTAGGCATACCAAAACTCAGGTCTCTACACGAGTAGACCTACACGAGTACTGTCACCAAATTTGAAATCTCTAGGTCATCACCTAAAACGTCCATATGCAACAATGGCCCAACAATTTTGATAAAATAATTTAACCAATAACTTTTGTTCGGCTTATCCGATTTTTACCAAAATTACAGGGTATACTAAGAGTATTAAGCACAGATGGCCCACCAAATTACAAAACATTACACAAAGAACTTTTGGAGTTATACGAGATTTACAAAAAAAAACTTGACTTTTTCTAGATTTATGCATATTGTGGGCAAAGGGGGCGTGGCTTCCAACTTAAACATGATCTGCGTAAGGAATGCAGGAACCTATGAAGAGGAACCTTTGTAGAGTCTCTATGTCTTATAGTCTCTGAGATATAGGTGTTCATACGGACAGACGGACGGACATGGCTATATCGTCTCGACTGTTGACACTGATCAAAATATGTATATGCTTTATGGGGTTGTTTATGGCTCCTTTTGCCTGTTACATACATTTTCTGTTGGCACTTAGTTATAATATCTTTCTACCCCATGGGTAGCAGGTATAAAATAACGCTCATTCAGCGATTCAATTCTATTCCAAGTGACTTTAAAGACAACTTAATTTAACTTGTGCAAATAAAGAATGCAAAAAAAAAAAGTTGCAGAACAAGAAGTACAGAACAACAAGAATTATACGAAGACGGCGATGATGTTAGCGACAAAGACGGTGGTGGCGACATTAACGGTACAGTTGACCGCAATAACGAAGAAGACGGCGATGAGTATGATGAGGACAACGACAACAATAGTTATGAAAACGGCGCCAACAGTGACGTCGAAGAAGGCGAAAGTGAGAACGGCAATAACGAAGGAGATGAGAACTACAAAAGTAACTACATAAAACGGAAATGAGGAGCATAGCAACGAAAAGAACAGAAACGCCAAAAATGGCAAAGTCGGCAATGATGGCAATGTAGGCAACAAAGGTGTTGCCAGATTTTACTGAAGTATTGCCAGATTTTACTGGAGAACCGTCTGCATGAAAGTGGATCATGCAAACAAAAAACATCGCAAGTATTTATTGCATTGATGGTCCATTTGTTAAAATGCTTTTTATAAGTAAAATGAAGGGCAAAGTCAGTATGTGGTTGCAAGCAGGTCCAGAAAGAATGTTAATGTCATTGGACGAGTTATATGACCAACTTATAACTAACATATGATCTCGGACAAAACATCGAAATTGGAAGCTCGACGCAAATTCGAAACTCGAGTATAGCAACGTCGAGAAAAATTTGGAAATTACGCCTATGAAAAATTAACGCTTGCTATGAGTATTAACATAGACAAGGACGAATTATGGGAGCGCATTATCGAGGGTATTCCGAATCAAGGAATGCAAAATCAAGCGCGCATCCAGTGTTTTGCGGATGTGGATCACATGAGACGGGCATTTGCGGAAGTTAAATTGCCCAATATATGAGAGGTAGACAAAAAGGGCAAGGCACAAATGGATCCAGACAAAATTAAGAAGACACGGTGCTACAACTGTAAAGCTAGAGGACACTGGGCTAGAGAGTGCAGAAAGCCGAAACGGGAACCAGGGTCATGCTATGCGTGCGGTGAGAAGAAACATTTTCTGGCACAATGTCTGAAAAATAAGAAATTTTTGAAATTTTGAAATTTGTTTTATGAATGATTTTAATGACAGGTTAATTGCAGAATGTCTCATAGATACTGGGGCCCAATTTCATTTATTAAAATATCAAAAATTCCAGAAAACAAATTCCAGTTCTACATATCATGGATTAAATAATAGTTCTTTAGAGAGTTATGGAAAGTTATTATGCTACGTTTTCAGAAACTTGAATAAAGTACATTTTCATTTAGTTATGGAAGCATGTAATTTGAATTTAAATTTGGATACCTTGTAATTGGTTACAATAGAAACAATGGATAACCATAATGTTAAAGTCAAGAATGACATGGCAACAGAAATAAGCGTTGAAGTGAAGAATTTATGTGGCATTGAGGTAATTGATGATACTGCAGAATACAAAATAGGGAAACAGGTTGATCCTTGTTGTAGATGTAAATTAATTAAAATGTTAGAAAATAATTATGTCAATAAACAAAGACCGGATAAACCAAAGATTAGGTGCGAAATTAAGTTGAATTTACAAGATTCGAAACCCTTTATTTGTGCGCCTAGAAGATTGGCGTACACAGAGAGAGAGAAATTACAAGGTACATTGGATGAATACCTGAAAAAGGATATCATTAGACCAAGCGAGTCAGAGTATGCATCTCCAATAGTATTGGTTAAAAAGAAAACAGGAGACTTAAAGTTATGTGTAGATTATAGGAAGCCTAATGAAATAATGGTAAAAGATAATTACCCGTTACCCTTAATCGATTTATTGCACCAGCAGTTTTTCAACGATTCATTAATAACATTTTTGCAGACACGATTCGAGAGGATAAAGTCATTGTGTATATGGATGATATAATGGTTGCTAGTAAAAACACGAGATTCTCAATGAAGTGTTTGAAAGATTAGTAGAAAACAAATTTGAGTTACGGATGGCTAAATGTGAATTTGTACAATCAAATGTGCAGTATTTAAGTTTTATGGTAACAAGTAATGGTATACGCTCAAATGACAAAGGAATAGAAGCGATAAGAGAATTTCCAATACCGGGAAATTTACATGGGGTTAAAAGTTTTCGGGGTTATGTTCGTATTTCAGAATATTTATAAAAGACATTTCAATGATTGCGAAACCTTTATATGAATTATTGAAAAATGATAAGGAATTCGCTTTTGAGGAGCGAGAATTAAATTGTTTTGAAAACCTGAAGAAAAACCAGTATTAGGTTTATATTATTATACAGATGCTAGTGCTCAGGGATTTAGGGCAGTGGTGTTACAAAGAAAGGATGACAAGAAGTGGCATCACATATTTTATTTCTCGAAAGCAACAACAAAAGATGAGTCAAAATATTACAGCTTTGAGCTTGAAACACTGGCTATTATTTATGCCTTACGAAGATTCCGGATTTATGTTCAAGGCAAGCGATTTAGGCTTGTTACAGATTGTTTTTCATTAACATTAACGTTAAGTAAAATTGAGTTAAGTCCTAGGATTTCCAGATGGTCGTTAGAATTGCTTAAATATGATTTCGAATTAGTGCATAGAGCGGGAACGCGTATGCAGCACGTAGATGTTTTAAGTAGACACTCGAACATAATAGTGGTAGAGACGAATACTTTTGTGGATAATTTGGTTATTTGTAAGGCAAAAGATAAAAAACTGAAGAATATCAGAGCAAAGTTAGTAAAAAATGAAGACAAAACTTTTGAAATGAGAAATGGGGTCGTTTATAGAAAGTCGAAAGATGGAAAATTTTTATTTTAAGTACCACTGGAAATGGAAGAATAGGTTTTATATAAAAAAGTAACATTATGATTAAAAATATTTTTATAGTTTAAAATAGAAAAAAAAATAATTAAATTAAAATTAAAATATGAAATCTTTGGGGGTGTTTAAGCAATATTAATCTAACCCAGCATTCGCTGCATGTATTGGGGAAAACCCAGGAAAAACCGAATCAGGTCAGATGGTAGGTTCGTTAGCTAGTATTAAACTTTTGTTTTAATTTCCAACACCATGCTAGTTGCTAATTATTGTTAGCTAAGAATGATAGATTACAATTTTTAATATTTATAAGAGATGCATCGGCGTTGAAAACACAGTAGAGTCTGTTGTAGTCAGCACAGAGAACTCGAAAAGGTTCATGCTTAGAATAGTTAGTTGTACATAGGTTAAGGGATAAAGGTGTGAAGTTACGTGTATGTCTAACTGGGACAGAAAGGTTTATATGCCTAAGCAGGTAGGGAGAATCATTTTCACCCTTTAGTAGTTTGACTATAAACATAACCCCAAGCATGCTACGACGATTAGTTAATGAGGGAAGATTAAGTAAAATAAGTCTACTATAATAAGAGGGTAAGTCAATACCTGAAACCCAGTTAAAGCCTCTCAACGCAAAAAGCAGAAATTTCTTTTGTACAGACTCGATAAGATTTTTATGATTTGAGTATTGTGGTGACCAAATACAAGAACCGTATTCCAGAATGGGACGGACAAGCGAAACAAAAAGAAGATTTGTCGTATAAAGGTCATCAAATTCCTTAGCCTATCGCTTGATGAACCCAAGAACTTGAGTCGCTTTGTTGACAGTAATTAAAATGTGTTTGTCAAACTTTAGCCTATGATCTAGAAGAACTCCTAAATCATGCACATCGTCTACTCTACTCAGAGGTTCCATATTAAGAGTATAATTACTGATGTTAGCAGAGTTTCTGTAAAACGACATAACCTTACATTTTGAACAATTTAGTAGTAGATAATTTCTTTTACACCAGGAATAAAAACGATCAAGATCTGCTTGCAATAGAGAGTTAGAAGCTATATTATTATAAGTTAGGCAAATCTTGACATCATCAGCATACATTAAGATATTAGAATTTAAAATAACATCGGGAAGATCGTTAAGGAAAAGGTTAAAAGGACCGAGATGACTACCCTGAGGAACACCTGAGGTTACAAAGACAGGTTTAGAAGTTGCAGATTTAAATATTACTGTTTCAGTTCTATTATTAAGATAGTCAGATACCCATAACAGAAAATTATATGGAAATCCAATCAAGTTTAATTTTTGAACTAAAAGAAAATGGTGTTTAGAGTCAAAAGCTCTACTAAAGTCAGTATAAAAACATCAGTCTGCTACTTATTCTGAAAACTTGTGATCACTAGTGAAGAAAACTCTAATAAGTTAGTAGTCGTAGATCTCTGTTTCACAAAACCATGCTGGAAGGAAAAGACAATAGATCTACAAAAATGACTAAGTTGAGATGTAATCATTTTCTCAAAAAGTAACGGTATTGCGGACAATTTGGAAATACCTCTACAATTATTAACGTTATGTTTCGAACCATTTTTGTGCAAGGGGATTATGAATGAATCCTTCCATATAGCCGGGAATAATAAATAATTTATGTAAAAGTAAATGCAATAGTTCTGACTTAACGGTTTCCGAATATGAAAAAAATATAGGAAATTGTTTGAGATGTGTGGCGTTTTCACCAAAGTTAGGAAAAGCGGAAGGATGGTTGCGTAGTATTCCGTAAGGCAATAAATCATTCGAAATAATTCATATTGACCAATATGGTCCAGTGGATGCTGGAATATCAAAGAAGCACCTATTGGTGCTTCACAAAATTTGTAAGACTTTATGCAACAAAGACAATAAATACAAAGGAAGTTATTATAGCCCTGAAAGATTATTTTAGAGCATATAGTAGGCCAATTTACATTGTTTCAGACAGGGCCAGTTGTTTTACATCTGAAGAGTTTTAACATTTTATGATCAAAAAAAGTATAATTAAAAGAGAAAATGTAGTGCAAATTATAGAGTAGCAGATTACAATATGGCGAACAACTTTGATGGTACATCGGGAGTTTCAAGAAAATTAATACCGAAACACAAAGGGCCATATGTAATAGAGAGAGTATTAAGGAACAATAGGTTTTTAATGAAAGATGTTGAAGGTTTCCAATTGTCAGGTAACCCATATCAAGGTGTCTGAGAAGTCAAAATATTAAACATTGGATAGGTTATAAGAAACAAATAAAAATAAGAAAAGAAAAAGCTGTAAGATCAGGTGATCTTAAAATGTCAGGACGGCCGAATTGTAGCAGGACAAGCCTGATCATACATTGTAAATACCATTAATATTATAGACTTAACATAATAGTGTAATTAAAATAATAGTGTAAGTAACATAGTTATGTAATTAACATAATACCTAGGATAGTAATGTAATTAACATTAACATAAGACGGTGACTGCTGAATGTTGTGAGCGCGAGAGAGTCAGTCGTTATTGCAATAGAATAAAGTGCAGTTCGATAAGGAAGGAACAAAACGTGACCGTTTATTATATAGATTTCTCGCTGACTGGATGGGACTTCGCTCACGGACCGTTCTCTACGAATCTCAACTTCATGACAGTGGAGACTTCCAGAAGATTTTGAGACCACTGTGCCAGTGTGCCACTCACAAATGCGCTCACCTTAACATTCTCCCTCCTGGCAATGGTACATTTGCAATTTTAATTGGAGCATGTACCCGACAGAATTCATCCCAAGGAGGAGTTCTGGGCTATAGAAAGTCGCCCTTGGTTTGGGAGGATACCTGGCAGGAGGAGTTCCGAGAACACGTCCGCACCTAGAACCGCGGACACCTCTGTCGAGCAGCCCTAATCCTGATTTTTCAACAGCAGATTGCTAAAGTTATTGATTGAACAAAAAAGAGGAGAAAACCGGCTTCGGAAGAATAAAAAGAAACGTGCATAAGCAAAAGACCACAGGGTAGTGGATGCCAACAGAGGAAGAAAGACAGGATGAGGCTGTGGGTCGAGACGGAAACATCTGCGGCCCCGTCGGAAGGAGGACCAGTTTTGCGGCTGGCCGACGGAAGACCGCACGACAAGTTCGAACATCTACCACTCGAACCTTGTTGTCAGCAACGGGGCACGTAGTTAGCACGCGACCGAACCGCAATTCCTGGGGTGAAATGTTGTCTTCCTTGATGATGACCATGTCACCAACTTTGGAGATCACGAGAAGGTTATTGTCATTTGTTGCGCTTATGCGGTTCATTTAGATACCTCTGCTTCCATTGCACACAAAAGTGCTGATGCTTGAGACGTTGCCAGTGATTGCGGATGGACTCCACATTCTCATCGGACACAGACATACGCCTTGGTTAGCTTACAGCCCCGTCGGACATAGCTCCTTATGTTAAAGGGACCGGCAAAATCGACCCCGGTGTGGGTGAAAGATCGAAAGAATGTCGACCGGGCCGTTGGAAGGTCGCCCAACAGCTGGGTCTGAGACCTGGTAAGTAAAACGGATCAAGAGGCGAGTGAATATTCAGTTCGAAGGCAAGATAATAGAATGTCGTTGGATTCGAAGAGAGTCGAACTCTCGAAAATTCCCTTTGTTGGGTTCGGGTGGTCAGTTTTTCCTGAGCGCTCAGTCAAACTTGGAGAAGCGTTCGAGGAAGTCCTCACAGAGGACCTCTGCACAGTGACACTTCACCGCGCGACGCTCGACCTCAGTGTCCTCTGACGTGGGCCATTGAGCCTCGGGTTGCAGTAGCCTTTCAGGCCCTATTATGTCTACGTGCTACTGGCTAGTTCTGTTGAGCTGCGGTACCCTCTGGAACCAGCCAGTAGAGTCAAGGAAAAGCACCAAGTTCTCCAGCCGAATATTCCCAAGACTGCCCAGTTCAACGAAGAAAGGTTTACCCAGTAATTGGGTCCTATTTCTAAGAATTACAAGACAATCGCAAAAAAGATGCTGGTTCCTCTTCGTCCCGCAGCTGCTACAGAAGTCCTGTTGGAATCCACCGTACCGTTGAGCCATACGACCGATGTAACAGTCTCCCGTTAACACTCATGTCAGTAACCTTATCTTGTTCTTTGTAAAGTTTAAAAGCTCGGTTGTTCGCTTGGGGCTGTATCTTGGCCAGAGTGCTTTTGACACCTTGCAGCCCGATGATGCTGTCCAGTGTCTCGGGTTAGTTTACTCTTAATGGTTTTCGATGCGAGTGCTTTTATCGCTGATTGGCTTTCGACGTAGATGGACACGTCCCTCGGGCTTCCGCCCAGTGTCCGTATCAACTTAGTCGCTTGCCAAATAGCGTAGATCTCCGCTTGGAGCACACTACACCAGTCAGGAAGACGAAAGGAAAGCTTGGTTGCAAGGTCTTCGGAGAAGACCCCCAATCCAGTGCCTTCTGTCATATTTAATCCGTCTGTGTAGATTGACAACTCATTCTGCCTCAAAGGAGATTTCTGTTGCCAATCGGATCTGTCAGGGAATTCAGCTGTAAACCTGGCATCCCACTTATGTTCTGGTACCCAGTAGTCGTTCTCAATTAAGGAGGCACTAGGCGTGAAGCCTGATGGCACTCCTTGCTGCCGCGTTCTTGAGGTAGAACGAATACATCCTGTTATTCCCAAGCATGCTAGTCTCTGAACTTTGCGGAGATTGTTTAGATAGGAGTCGGTGTGTCCCGCCTCCCACCATATGTCATTATAGGTCTGACAATTGAATTGAACCAGTGAAGGATGTACGGTTGCAATCCCTATCTTTTACCACCTTTGATAGCTTGAGCTCTGTTCCTCCCAGTGTCGGAAGCTTGAAACTCAGTATTTTATATCTTCGAGTGAACTAAACCAGTTTGGTTTATTGTAGGTTGTCCCCAAGACCGTTGTGTTCTCCCCATCGCAGAGTTTCGCTCAATGCGGCATTCAGTAGCTCACTGACTATTGCCAGGAATCTGCCAGTTACCATTAGAACCAGGTCGTCTGCATAATCAGTTACTATACAGCCCTTATACTAAAAGTTATACCCGGTTCAGTGGACTGAGTGTTGCCGGACACGCCAGCGAGCCTCAAGTGCTGCCGCACGTTGTATTCGTGCTTCTTGCTCAATTTCCTCTCACGCTCCTTTAACGACTCTGGGTTGCGGCCTTCCAGTCCCTTAAGGAACTTTAGAGAGCTCTTGTACCCTGAGCGTTGTTTGCGTTTGAGTTTAGCGGCTTCCTTGTTGGATGGTCTCTGGAATACTGTTACTTCGTCTTCGTCCGTGCTCGATGAGCCTGTGAACACAAACTCCGACTCCGTGGCAGTTGGTTCTAGGTCCACACCCTCTTGTCGATGGAGTATGTTTACTCCACCGTCGTGACCACTGGCGACACGCAGAGAGGATCTCTCCTCCCCGTGCCCGCCGGTGGTAGCGGTCACTCTTCCCACCGACGTTTGGGCTGACATCCCAGCCCGAGTTGACGCCTCTGTATTCGCCTCCATTTTTAAATCCAAGAACTCATGATGCATTTGCCAAGTACCTCTGACCACGGTCCTGGACCTCAGCTTTTCAGAATAAATCAAAAAAGCTTGGACCCAGTCCCTTTGCTAGAAACTGCAAGCTCTCATAAGCGCGCAAGTGATGCTGACATCTCTCGGTCGCCCGAGACGATGCAGTATCCATTGCCCAGCCGGCACCCTCGTGGAGGGTTCAGTCAGAGGATTTTTACCAGAGATCCAGCAACTGACACGGAAAACAAACGGTAATGGCTTCATGAACTCGGCTGTGATCACAAATATATAAACTTTATAGGGTCCGAAATGTCTCGCTCTGCCCGTTACATACTTTTGACATTTACTCAAAACTATTCTATTCATTTCCATTCCATTTTCAATGCAAATAGGCTATAAAAAGTGAATTGGGAGTACACATAATTACTAAATTTATACTTGTCCAAATTTATGCTTGTAAATTGATTAATTATTTGGCTTTGTAATTTGTATACCCGCTACCCATATGGTAGAAAGGTATTATGACTTAGTGCCAACAGAAAATGGCACTAGGAGGCATCTCCGTCCCCATAAAGTATATATATTCATGATCAGTGGCAACAGCCGAGACGATATATCCATGTCCGTCTGTCCGTCTGTCTGTCCGTAAAAATACCTAGATTTTAGAGACTATAAGACATAGAGACACCAAATGTGGTACATAGCTTCCTGCATTCCTTACGCAGATCAAGTTTATTTCAAAAGTTGGATGTCATGCCCCCTTTGCCCACAATATGCATAAATCTAGAAAAAGTCAAGTTTTTTTATGTTAATCGCGTATAACTCCAAAAGTTCTGTGTATAATGATGTGTAATTTAGTTAGCCATCTGTGCTTAATACTTTTAATATACCCTGTAAATTTGGTAAAATCGGATAAGTAGAACAAAAGTTACATGTTAAATTATTTATCAAAATAGTTGTGCCCAATGCATATGGACGTTTTAAGTGTGTGAATGACCTAGAGATATCAAATTTGGTGGCAGTATTTGTATAGGCCTTACGCAGATCAAGTTTGTTTAAGATTTTTGCCACGCCCCTTCCCGCCCCCAAAAACTGTAAAATAAAGGACCTAGAAAGTTTTGGTATGCATAATAATAATGATAGTCTCAAATACTCTTGTGAATTTTGTTGAGATCGAGTGAAAAACAAGGAAGTTATAAATCAATCAATTTTATATGCTAAATTTACTTGCAGCTGCTCGGGCTTTTGTTTGTTTAGTTGACAGTGTGACTATATCAGTGTTATGGATTTTTACCCGCTATTTTCAAATAGCTTTCTTACTTATTTATTAATGCTGTTTGAGCTCGTAAGCTTGCTCAAACATTGGCCGCGTATGTATGAAGGAACAAAACGTGACCGTCTATTATATAGATTTCTCGGTGACTGGATGGGACTTCGCTCTCGGACCGGAGACTTCCAGAAGATTTTAAGAGCACTGGGACGTTGAGTTCCTTTTTTTGAGTGAACCGCGGACACCTCGGTCGAGCAGCACCAATGCTGATCTTTCAACAGCAGATTGCTTAGCTTGAGCGACGGTTCTGGTGAGCGTAATCGTCTGGAACTGATGGTCAGTTTGAAGTCAACCTCCTTGTTCATGGCGGTTGTCTTGGAGCGTAGCACGGCATCGCCACGGTCTTCGACTCCCTGATGCAGCTTACGGGACAACAGGAGTTCATGAGCACTCTTGCTTCGAAGGCCTTACATCCCGTGTCTAGCCACACCGCCGCTGGGGCAGAATTCTGACTGCCTTGCCGAGGAGGATGAGTGGTTGCTTGGTGATGCCATGTTGACCTGTGTTGGTGGAAAAAAGACGGCACAAAAAAGAGGAAAAAAAACGGCTTCGGAAGAATAAGAAGAAACGTGCATAAGCAAAAGACCACAGGTTAGTGGATGCCAACAGAGGAAGAAAGACAGGATGAGGCTGTACGCCGAGACGGAAACATCTGTGGACCCTGTCGGAAGGAGGACCAGTTTTGCGACTGGCCGACGAAAGACCCCGCGACAAGTTCGAACATCTACCACTCGAACCTTGTTGTCAGTACCGGGGCACGTGGTTAGCACGCGACCGAACCGCCAATCCTAATGTGAAATGTTTTCTTCCTTGATGATGACCATGTCACCAACTTGGAGATCATGAGAAGGTGATTGCCATTTGTTGCGCTGATGCAGTTCTTTCAGATACTCCTGCTTCCATCGCACACAAAAGTGCTGATGCAGAGCCTTGAGACGTTGCCAGCGATTGCGGATGAACTCCACATTCTCTCCGGATTCAGGCTCAGCAACGGAGAGGAGAGGACCGCCAACCAAGAAATGGCCGGGACTGAGGGCCACCAAATCGCTTACATCTTCGGACAGAGGAGAAAGAGGTCGCAAATTGTGGCACGCTTTAATCTTCGCTAAATGCCTTGAGAGTTCCAAGTAGGTGTAATTTAGGGACTAAACGGTTTTGTGGAAATTCGTCTTAAAACTCTTGACGCCTGCTTCCCAAAATTCGCTCATGTGCGGAACATTGGCTGGATTGAAGCGTCATGTCAGACTTTGATGTCTGTGCTTAGCGAGAATAAGACTTCGCGTGTTCTTCACAAGATCTTTGGAGAGGAGGAGAAAAAAGGCTTCCAATAACCTTTCCGCCGTCAGGTCTGTGGTCGCTTCCAGGTGGATTACCATTGTGCTAAAGCACACGAAAACACAGACATGTCCCTTGGTTAGCTTATCGCCCCGTCCTCTTTATGTCAGAGGGATCGCAAAGTCGACCCCGGTGTGGAAGAAAGGTCGAGAGAAAGTCGACCGGGCCGTTGGAAGGTCGTCCAACAGGTGGGTCTGAGACCAGGTAAGTAAAACGGATCAAGAGGCGAGTGAATATGCAGTTGGACGGCAAGATAATGGGATGTCGTTGGATTCGAAGAGAGTGGAATCTTTCGGAAATCCAGGCTTGGGTGATCAATTGTTCCTGAGCCTCTGCTGGCTCCTAGCAGCTTGTCATTTCAGGGAATGGCGTTTTTGGATTACGACTGCGCTGCGCAAAACGACGCACATACGCGATTATTCTGAGCGCTCGATCGAACTTTGAGGAGCATTCAAGAAAGTGCTCACAGAGGACCTGTGCACCGTGACACTTCACCGCGCGACGCTCGTCCTCAGTAACGAGCCAATCCTCCGACGTGGGCCACTGAGCCTCGAGTAGCAGTAAGCCCTTCAGGCCCTTGCCACCGGAGGCGGCTATCCAGCAGATCCTGAGGTGAGACGCCACGTCTGGAAAAGTCGGCAGGATTATTCTTGAAGCAAACATGGTTCCAGGTGCCATTGAGTGGATTTTCGACACTCTGTTAGCCACGAAAATGGTCCAATTGGTCCAAAGGCTGCTTGTCTAGCCATGCTAGCACGATAGTGGACTCAGTCCAGGAGTACACTCGAGCAGCTGACAAGTCTGACAGCAAATGGGCTCCACACAGCTCTAAACGTGGGAGTAAGACGGTTTTAATGGGTGCAACCCTTGTCTTGACTGGCCAACTCGACTCGGACGTAAATAGCGGCGCAATATGCGCATTCGGAGGCGTCTCAAAAGCCATGGAACAATTGGACCTTTGCGCCGGGTTGAAAATTAACCCACATTGGAATTTAAGTATCCTATAAGACAGGATAATTCTCAAGGAACCCATGCCAAAGGTGCACGAGTTCTGCCGATAGAGAGTCATCCTAACCAAGCTCTTACATCGATATCTCCTCTATGAAAATCTTGGCCCATATGACCACAGGAGCAAGCCAACCCGTTGGGTCGAAAAGCTTGGCTATCTGAGATAACACTTCTCTTTTTGTGAAGGAAGATTTGGACACCATCTCGGAGGTGACGATGAAGAATTATAAAAGATAGCGCACGCTGATAAGTTATAATACCCTTCTACCCAATGGGTGGCGGGTATAAATTCGTAGTTATAGCTCTTACCAGTTTCTAGATCTAGGTGTTCATACAGACAGACAGACAATGTTATATCGTCTCGACTGTTGATGCTGATCAATAATATATATACTTTATGGGGTTTCTAGACTTTCTGTTGGCACTAAGTTATAATAAATACCCTTCTACCTTATGGGAACGAGGTATAAATCTAATTGTGAGTATATATACAGTTGTGTATTAATATTTGAAGCATTTTTGGGGTTTCATTACCAAATTTAAAAATTTCCGATAATTTCAACGATACACCGATGTTTGAAAAAATCCAACCTGAAAACTTAGATTTCGATTTTTTGAAGCTCTACTACTTCACACAGGTAAACGTTTGCTCCTTAAATGCGAATTTAGTGCGTAAATGCAATTGAAAATGTACATTAAGAGCACTTGCGAAAGAAATTGTCAAAAATGTTTTGTGTGAAGGAATTAACCTTTTAGGAGCTCTCGATTTACGTCTTACCAAAAATATCCGACATAAATATTATACTTTTAATTTAAGAGATATTAATGTTTTATATTTGTATGATAAAATTGGTATAATATATATGTATATACAGCTGCCCGTTTTGCATTGACTTTGCATACAAATTAAAGTTTTGAATCGTTTGCTGGCTCGCTGCCTGGTTTATGTAATTGAATAAAGCCAACGGATCCGCCCTCAAACTGTAAACTGTAACTGCATTCCCGGGGGAGTCGCCTCGCTGTATGTATTTATTGCAGATGCATTTGAAGCGACAAACAAACACTTTGATCTATTGGGCCTGCAATAAAGCTTGAATTTCTCTGTCCTTTATTTGTCAGGTACCGCAATTAACGTTTTAATGGCTTTTAATGGTATTATGTTTTCTTAATTAAAACCCAAAGTAATCGCAAATAAAATAGAATTAATTTCAAGTCAATAAATATATGTACTAAACAATTTCAATGACTGCAACTATTAATAATACATATTAATAAACTCCTATTCTCTAATTAATACTTAAACTTAATTTTTATTTTTGAGCCAAAAAGAAAGATAAAAAAACTGTTGTGTTTCTCTTATTGTATTTTGTCTTTCTTCGCTTAAGTTCTGTGAATACACTTTGTTGCTGGCTTGCATAACTTGTGTGGCGGCCTAAGTTCGCACGTCGTACTTTAGGCATTTTGGACTATGGACAGAGTGGTGAATTTAACCTCAAATGGACGAGCCACATAATTTACACAGTTTAACTTACCACTTTAAAGACAAATGCCTGCAGTGGAATTGAGTGAAAATTTGCACAATACACGTGATTGATTTGACGGATTCCAATTAAAATGTGAGGAAACGCTTAACTTATTTGTTTACTTTTTTTTCACAATTTCACAGTGAACACAATACCGGTTTGTCACACAGCTGTCAAACAATGTATCACGCAGAGGCGCCATTTACTTGAAATATTGGTTTATAGTACATGCTATGTATCAGAGATGGCGTAGTATGTACAAAAAAAAATGATTTTCCCGCTTTCCTGTTGAAATTTTTCCTGATCTTTGTTTGTTATAAACCTCACGAAGAGATTTTCCCACGAATGCAAAACCGTAGAAATCGGTTCGTGCGTTCTGGAATTAAAGCGTCAGGAAGGAAAACCCGACTTATTTTTATATAGTAGATTTATATATATATATATATATATAAAATATATATATATATATATATATATATATATAAACCCAAATATATAAATATATATATATATTAGCTTATAACTATTATTTATTTTCATTATTTACACTATTTGCACTGTCACTAACATTTCATAGGATGACTTAATATTTAATTTGAATTATTTCATAAAAAAAATTGTAAATAACAGAATTTTCCTTCATGTTGTGTGTCATTGCTCGGAATCCAGTTGAATCAAAATCTACAAAAAACAAAAACACATCTTAAAAAATAAGTCTGAAAGTTACAACGCTACTTAAATTAAAGTAGCAAATACTAATTAAATTTGTTTGTTTCATAATAAATTCTAATTTTATATTTATTTAGAAATATAAATATTTTTCTCTTATCTTGGCCAAATAATCGAGCGAATTGGAAGCTTCTCGCTAGTAAGCGCACTCAGGGCCCTTAAAGTTAAAGTTTAAACCAAAATTATCATTATTTAAAAAATTTGATATAACATGACAGCTTCTGTCGATTTTTTTGCTATTTGAGCAATAAAAAGGACACAAGGCTTGCATTTTACCTTTCTGCATTTCAGTCAATAAAGTGCCACGCCAAAAAATGCTTGCGCACGTGCCATCGATACCGTCAAATAAAATGCAAGTTCTTTCAAGCGGCGCAAAAATTTCATTGAATTTCTGTGAATGCTCACAAAAACAACTTTATGACGGTGCTATTCCAAAACTTTAAATATTCCAGAAATAGCGAAGAATGCTTTCACAAAATTATATGCAAAAAATACCGTTATTTTACCATTTTGTTTTCGACCTATGAGCAGTTGTAACGTGAGCATTCAGGGTATGTATATTTTAAATAAAATACAAGTATGTAATTTCTTTTAATTCAATAAAACTTTAAATTAAATTAATTAAAAATATTAAGACAATGTTGCAAAAACTGTTGCTAGCAACACTAGTGGAGTGTGCTCGACTGTAAAAAACAAGAGAATATAAAACACTTAGATGATATTTAAACATAAACATACCAAACAAAAATAAAAAATAAACTGCAGCTGCATGTGAATTTTGCGCTATAAAGGTATTTCCTGAATAATAGCCTATTTCCCCATTCACTACGGTAAAAGTTGAGTGTGGCCGAGCGTGGTTCGGCAGACAGTTTAAAAATAAATAATAATTAATAAAAAATAAATAATTGTAATCAATAACAAAACATAGTAGATTTAATATGTTGATAAACTTTGGACAACGTACATGACAAATAATTTGACAAGATAGGGCATTGGCGTCACATCTAATTTAGTTATGTAAACGTTGGCGCGGTTTTTGTATTGTGGGGAGAAAAATTTCGTAGCTTTAGCTCTTAGAGTCTCTAGATCTATGTGTTCATACAGACGGACATGGCTACATAGTCTCGCCTGTGGACGGTGATAAAAAATATATATACTTTATGGGGTCGGAGATGCCTCCTTCTGCCTGTTACATACATTTTCTGTTGGCACTAAGTTATAATACTCTTCTACCCTATGGGTAGCGGGTATAAAAAGTTGCAGTACAAGAAGTACAGAACAACAAGAATTATGCGAAGACGCCGATGATGCTAGCGACAAAGACGGTGGTGGCGTCATTAACGGTACAGTTGACCGCAATAACAAAGAAGACGGCGATGGAAATGATGAGGACAGCGACAACAACAGTTATGAAGACGACGGAACAGCGACGGCGAAGAAGGCGACAGTGAAAATGGCAAAAACGAAGGAGATGACAACTACAAAAGTAACGGAAGAACAGAAACGGCAAAAAGGCAAAGTCGACAATGATGGCAACGCTGGCAATAAACGAAGTGAAGGTGGCCAGATCTTCGACATATCTTTGCGAATGGCGACTGAAGTGTTGCCAGATTTTACTGGAGAATCGTATGCACGAAAGTCGATCATGCAAACAAAAAACATCGCAAGTATTTATTGCATTGATGGTCCATTTGTTAAAATGCTTTTTATAAGTAAAATGAAGGGCAAAGTCAGTATGTGGTTGCAAGCAGGTCCAGAAAGAATGTTAATGTCATTGGACGAGTTATATGACCAACTTATAACTAACATATGATCTCGGACAAAACATCGAAATTGGAAGCTCGACGCAAATTCGAAACTCGAGTATAGCAACGTCGAGAAAAATTTGGAAATTACGCCTATGAAAAATTAACGCTTGCTATGAGTATTAACATAGACAAGGACGAATTATGGGAGCGCATTATCGAGGGTATTCCGAATCAACGAATGCAAAATCAAGCGCGCATCCAGTGTTTTGCGGATGTGGATCACATGAGACGGGCATTTGCGGAAGTTAAATTGCCCAATATATGAGAGGTAGACAAAAAGGGCAAGGCACAAATGGATCCAGACAAATTTAAGAAGACACGGTGCTACAACTGTAAAGCTAGAGGACACTGGGCTAGAGAGTGCAGAAAGCCGAAACGGGAACCAGGGTCATGCTATGCGTGCGGTGAGAAGGAACATTTTCTGGCACAATGTCTGAAAAACAAGAAATTTTTGAAATTTTGAAATTTGTTTTATGAATGATTTTAATGACAGGTTAATTGCAGAATGTCTCATAGATACTGGGAGCCCAATTTCATTTATTAAAATATCAAAAATTCCAGAAAACAAATTCCAGTTCTACATATCATGGATTAAATAATAGTTCTTTAGAGAGTTATGGAAAGTTATTATGCTACGTTTTCAGAAACTTGAATAAAGTACATTTTCATTTAGTTATGGAAGCATGTAATTTGAATTTAAATTTGGATACCTTGTAATTGGTTACAATAGAAACAATGGATAACCATAATGTTAAAGTCAAGAATGACATGGCAACAGAAATAAGCGTTGAAGTGAAGAATTTATGTGGCATTGAGGTAATTGATGATACTGCAGAATACAAAATAGGGAAACAGGTTGATCCTTGTTGTAGATGTAAATTAATTAAAATGTTAGAAAATAATTATGTCAATAAACAAAGACCGGATAAACCAAAGATTAGGTGCGAAATTAAGTTGAATTTACAAGATTCGAAACCCTTTATTTGTGCGCCTAGACGATTGGCGTACACAGAGAGAGAGAAATTACAAGGTACATTGGAAGAATACCTGAAAAAGGATATCATTAGACCAAGCGAGTCAGAGTATGCATCTCCAATAGTATTGGTTAAAAAGAAAACAGGAGACTTAAAGTTATGTGTAGATTATAGGAAGCCTAATAAAATAATGGTAAAAGATAATTACCCGTTACCCTTAATCGATTTATTGGACAGACTTCTAGGCAAAACAATTTTTCAAAGCTAATTTCATGTTGAGTTAGCAATGAGTCTGTGAAATACATGAATGACACCGTTGGAGCAATATGAGTTTATACGAATGCCCATGGGGCTGAAAAACGCACCAGCAGTTTTTCAACGATTCATTAATAACATTTTTGCAGACACGATTCGAGAGGATAAAGTCATTGTGTATATGGATGATATAATGGTTGCTAGTAAAAACACGAGATTCTCAATGAAGTATTTGAAAGATTAGTAGAAAACAAATTTGAGTTACGGATGGTTAAATGTGAATTTGTACAATCAAATGTGCAGTATTTAGGTTTTATGGTAACAAGTAATGGTATACGCGCAAATGACAAAAGAATAGAAGCGATAAGGGAATTTCCAATACCGGAAAATGTACATGGGGTTAAAAGTTTTCGGGGTTATGTTCGTATTTCAGAATATTTATAAAAGACATTTCAATGATTGCAAAACCTTTATATGAACTATTGAAAAATGATAAGGAATTCGCTTTTGAGGAGCGAGAATTAAATTGTTTTGAAAACCTGAAGAAAAACCAGTATTAGGTTTATATTATTATACAGATGCTAGTGCTCAGGGATTTAGGGCAGTGGTGTTACAAAGAAAGGATGACAAGAAGTGGCATCACATATTTTATTTCTCGAAAGCAACAACAAAAGATGAGTCAAAATATTACAGCTTTGAGCTTGAAACACTGGCTATTATTTATGCCTTACGAAGATTCCGGATTTATGTTCAAGGCAAGCGATTTAGGCTTGTTACAGATTGTTTTTCATTAACATTAACGTTAAGTAAAATTGAGTTAAGTCCTAGGATTTCCAGATGGTCGTTAGAATTGCTTAATTTTTTTTTTTTTTTTTTTTTTTTAAGCTTGGTTTGTTTTTATTGGATCTTCTCTTTATGAGTCTAACAATAAGGTTGCAAATCTTAAAATAATACAATTTCTAACAGTTTAATTTGAACTGAATAGAGACTACATGGTCCTAATAATTAGCGCTGGATGAGAAGGTCGTTGCGGCGAAGACGAGAACTGCTGGAAACTCTCGTGAGGGCTCTTGCGAGATGATTTGGATGTACTGATAGCCTGTCGTAGTACTTTGTTATGATTCTCTGACGAGTGGTATGTGAAGGTCCCTGTGAATGTTTTCATTGCGAACGTACCACGGTGCCCCGGTGATGGTTCTGAGAATTTTTGATTGAGTCCGTTGCATTATATCTACACTGCTGTTACTGGCATTTCCCCACAACTGAGAGCCGTACATCCAGATTGGTTTCAAAACGGTGTTGTATAGAAGTACCTTATAGTCCAAGCTAAGGGGCGAGCGGCTATTGATAAGCCAGTGGAGGCTGTTGGCTTTGAGCTTTAGATGTGTTCTTTTGGCTTCAATGTGGCTGCGCCAAGTAAGTCGTCTATCGAGGTGCACGCCAAGATATGTTACTTCATTTGCTGTCGGAACCACTGTGTTGTTTAGAATAAGTGGAGGGCAGTCTTGCCTGTTAAGTGTGAACGTTACGTGTTTGCATTTTTGTTCGTTAACTTTGATTCGCCAGTCGGATAGCCATTTCTCCACTGTCACCAGGTGTATAGCAAGTTGCGCCGTTGCTTGCTTGGAGCATCTCGAGCGGCTTAGGATCGCTGTGTCATCAGCAAAAGTGGACGTGGTTAGTTGCCTGCTCGTTGGGATGTCCGCAGTGTAGATAAGGTAAAGTGTTGGTCCAAGTACACTGCCTTGAGGAACTCCGGCTCTAGTGATGTAGTCATCGGACATGGCAGAATTACATCTTACTGAGAATTTCCTGTTGTAAAGATATGACTTCAAAAGTTTGTGAGTGTTGATTGTGCGGTCTTTGCCAGGTTTTGGTATCATTATAATGATCGACTTTTTCCATCTCTCTGGAAAGTGTCCATGTCTCGTTATTGCATTGAAGAGTTGGCAAATAGTTTGAACAGCACAGAAAGGAAGTTTAATAATCATTTTTGGTGATATTAGGTCGCATCCTGGGGATTTTTTTGGGTTAAGTTTTTCGCTTATGATTTTGAGTAACTCATGTGGCCTAAATACAATTGGTTCATACGTAGATGTGTCGATATGTGACGTAGCTGGCAGTGAGATCCCGTTTGATGATGTATTGGGCTGAAATACATTTTGAAGATGCTCTGCAAATCTGTCGGCTCTTTCTTCGTCGCTGCGAGCCCAGTTGCCTGTGGATGTCCTTATTGGCATTGCAGATTCGGTTGGTGCGCAGAGTGATGAGTGTGCTCTCCAAAGTGGGAACTTGGAGCTCATTGGGGATAACTGCTCTATGTAATGCCTTTGGGACCTTTCTTCCTCATGACGTAATGCAGCTGAGAGCCTCCGTGTGGCGTCTTTTAACCTTTGTTTTGCAGATGGTGATCTGTTGGATTGCCATTCTCGCCGTGAGCGTCGCTTTGCTAGAACAAGCTGCTCTATTTCAACGTTCGTGTACCTATGATTGTACGATGTTTTTTGCGTTTGTGGAGTTGACATGCGAGCAGCTGCGACCAAGACGGATTCTAGAGTGTTTGTGGATAAGTTGATATCAGCTTTGTCATTCAAGCGTGGATTCAATTCAATATGCGAACTTATATATTTTTTGTACTTAAGCCAATTGGTTTTATTCGTTGTTAGTCTGAATGGTTTATCTACCGCAACTGGATGTAGATTTAGGTGAAGAAGTACTGGCGAGTGATCAGACGATAGATCTGATAAGGAGTTGGCACTTATCAGGTTGCGTGGAATGTTTTTTGTGACTGCAAAATCGATCAAGTCTGGCATTTTTCTAGGATCTGTTGGCCAATATGTAGGTGTCCCAGGTGACACACAGTCTAGCTTGTTGCTTGGTTTTATTATTGCATTGTACAACTGCCTACCCTTTGGAGTTACAAGTCGAGATCCCCAGTGCGTATGCTTGGCATTAAAGTCTCCTGCTGCTATAAATTGTTGGCTCAGAGAGTTGAAATAGTCCGTGAATTGTGATTCGGATATTGTAAACCGAGGAGGACAGTATACGGCGGCAAGCTTTAAGGATCGGGAATCCATTTGTACATCTATAGATGTAGCTTGCATGAAGTTAGTGGCGAAGCTATTGTGGAGCAGTGCTTGATGCGATTTCTAATCAGAATCCCAGTGCCTCCATGTGCTTTCCCGTCTGGGTGATTCGTGTTGTAGAAGAAGTAGCCTCGAATTTGGAAATTATATTTATTCGTAAGATGAGTTTCTGCGAGTAGCATTACATCGATATGGTTATTATTAAGAAATTGAATTAACTCGAGTTTGCGCTGTGAGACGCCGTTAGCGTTCCACAGTGATATACGGAGTGGAGCCATTGATTACTTAGTCTGTTTTTGAGCAACAAGCAGCTCAATTAAAACATTCTGGTTTCGCATAAGATCTTGCATAGTTGTCTTTATGAATGACATGAACTCCATCATACTTTGTTGAAGATTACATAACATTGTTTCAATTTTGTTCGTAGACCGTTCTTCTGGTTGGTGAGGGGAAACGGATGATCGTGGCTTGGTGGGAGCGGTACTTTTAAGACCCAATTTTAGAGCAGTTGCAAAGCTTCCGGGTTTGTCGGAGAATTCATTATTGACTAAAGATTTAACAGCTGTGGGGGGGAAGACATCACGCGTAGATTTCACAGGTAGTGTATGTGAGCGAGCAGTGGTCACTCTTTCGTGTGTACGACTTTTCAGTTCCTTGTAGACTGGGCAGCCCCTGTAGTTAGCCGTGTGGTTGCCTCCGCAATTTCCACACTTTTTGCTGCTGGGATCCTCTTTATTTTTTGGGCATTTGTGGGAGTCATGAAGGTCTCCACATACAACGCATACTGGACGAAGCGTGCAATAAGACCTTGTGTGGCCATATTCCTGACAATTATTGCACTGCACCGGACCATTTCTTTTATGCGGCTCTTCTACCGTAATCCTGCGATGTAGTAGGAACTGGAGAGTGAAAATAGGATGCACTTCATTTTTTTTCAGAGGCTTGGATTTGGTTTCGGGTTCAAGTTCTACCTTGAAGAGAGGTTGAGGCTTTCTTTCTCTATTCAAAATATTAATAACATTTTTTACGTTAAAACCTTTCTCCTTCAGTGCGCTTGTAACTTCAGCTGGTGTTACTTCCGGCTCAATACCTTTAAGTACTACTTGCTGGCCTTTACTGCTTTTTAATTGGTACGTGTAGAAGTTTTTGTTATTGTCGTTTAAATACTTCGACAAGATTCTGTAGTTTACTTCCGTGTTAGTCTGAACTTTTGTTTCGTGAATATTTCCCTTAGTTAATGGAATTATGTGGAAATTGTCTGGTCCTATTAGATTCAGTATCGAGTTTACGAGAGCATTAGAACTTTTCTCTCGAATGTAAATCGGTGGCGGCTTGGGCTTTTTGTTGTTCCCTACGATATCTTCAGAAGTTATATCATCGGATTTATCTGCCAAAATAGCAAATCTGTTTGCTTTTATGGGCTTCTCGACTGTAGATTGGTTTGAGGTGCCTCGAGTTATTTTAGCAGAGTTACCAAGTCTAGAGTTCTGCGGGCTAAGCTTACGTTTTATTTGTATGTAGCGATCCATACCAGTCTGTACGGTCGAACGTTGTTTTGAAGAGAGCGCGCTGGTGTCAGGTGCTGCATTATTTGCTTGCACAGCAGATTCCGTTGCTACGGTGGATGGTATTGCGCGAGCAGTCGATACCATTGTAGTTGTTGTAATGGTTGCCGTTACAGTTGCTAATGATGACACTGTACTGGTGACCGTGGCTAAGCAGGTTGGTATGAGGGAAGGGTAAGGGCCTTTATCCAACAAGAGCGCTTGAGAGCAAGAGAGAGAGCAAGAGCAAGAGCCCTCTCTACTTTGCGATGTTGGATTGAGTTCATTACTCGGGCTTGGTGTTATAGATCGCGGTTGGTTAGTTTTTGTTGGTTTTGCGGTCGCATTGTCTTGCATTGACACGATTGAATGGTATGCGTTGTTACGTTGCAAAGAGAGCCGACGCTCGTCTTGCTGACGTTGGAGCACTGTATGAGTGTCGAATTCACTCATAGCTTAGTGTTTTAGATTTTCTTCTTGTTGTTTACACAAAAAGTACGAAGTTCATCGCACTAAGCGTCTTTTCGCCCACTGTGTATTGTTGATTAGAGCTTACACTGCACTATGCTTTGTTTTTTATTTAATTTTCGTTGCACGATAAGAAGACAAAAAGAAAACACGTCTGCACTCGCCGACGTTTGCAGGTGGACCCTGAATTGCTTAAATATGATTTCGAATTAGTGCATAGAGGAACGCGTATGCAGCACGTAGATGTTTTAAGTAGACACTCGAACATAATAGTGGTAGAGACAAATACTTTGGTGGATAATTTGGTTATTTGTAAGGCAAAAGATGAAAAACTGAAGAATATCAGAGCAAAGTTAGTAAAAAATGAAGACAAAACTTTTGAAATGAGAAATGGAGTCGTTTATAGAAAGTCGAAAGATGGAAAATTTGTATACCCGCTACCCATAGGGTAGAAGGGTATTATGACTTAGTGCCAACAGAAAATGTATGTAACAGGCAGAAGGAGGCATCTCCGACCCCATAAAGTATATATATTCTTGATCAGTGTCAACAGCCGAGACGATATAGCCATGTCCGTCTGTCCGTCTGTCTGTCCGTATGAACACCTGGATCTCAGAGACTATAAGACATAGAGACACCAAATTTGGCAAAAAGTTTCCTTCATACCCTACGCAGATCAAGTTTATTTCAAAAGTTGGATGCCACGCCCCCTTCGCCCACAATAAGCATTAATCTAGAAAAAGTCAAGTTTTTTTTATGTAAATCGCGTATAACTCCAAAAGTTCTTGGTGTAATGATGTGTAATTTGGTAGCCCATCTGCGCTTGACACTCTTAATATACCCTGTAATCGGATAAGTAGAACAAAAGTTATTCGTTAAATTATTTATCAAAATTTTTGTGCCCAGTGCATATGGACGTATTAAGTGTGTGAATGACCTAGAGATATCAAATTTGGTGACAGTATTCGTGTAGGTCTTACGCAGATCAAGTTTGTTTTAGATTTTTGCCACGCCCCTTTCCGCCCCCAAAACTGTAAAAGCCGTAATAATAGACCTAGAGCATTAAATTTTGGTATGCATAATAATAATTATATTCTCAACGACTCCTGTGAATTTGGTTGAGATCGAATGAAAAACATGGAAGTTATTAAAGAATCAATTTTATATGCAAAATTCAGTTGCAGCTGCTCGCGCTTTGTTTGTTTAGTTGAGAGTGACCATGTCGGTATTTAATGGATTTAAAAAAAAAGATCTATATACAAAAATACAAATTTTAGTATATTCGGTGGTATATTTTTTGTTAAAATATCATTCAAACTTTTTGTTTTCTCTCGAAATGGGTTGCGGGTATCATACGGTCGAGAACTCTCGACTGTAGCTTTCTTACTTGTTATTTTAAGTACCACTGGAAATGGAAGAATAGGTTTTATATAAATATCATAATGAGTTAGGCCACTTAGGGAGAGACAAGGTTATGGATGCAATTGTTCGGACTTATTGGATGGATGTATTCAACATTTAAACAACACGATGTAAATAAGTAGTAAAAAAATGTTTGGGGAAGTAAAATGCTTTTTTGGGGTAGAACAGAAAGGAGGAATTATTGACGAGCTAAGTCAAAGATTAGAAGAGTTAGAAAATGTTAGAGGCGTTAGGAATTTAGGAGAAATTTGAGGCAAAGGTGCAGAAGCTCAAAGACACGCACAAATTGATAATGAAAAAAAGTATAATGAAAAAAGGAAAAATATTGCAAATTATAAAGTAGGAGATTACATTATGGCGATAAACTTTGATAGTACAACGGGAGTTTCAAGAAAATGAATATCGAAACATAAAGGTAATAGAGAGAGTATTAAGAAACAATAGATTTTTAATAAAAGATGTCGAAGGTTTCCAATTGTCGCGTAACCCATATACATATAAATAAGAAAAGAAAAAGTTGTAAGATCAGGTGATCTTAAAATGTCAGGACGGCCGAATTGTAGCAGGACAAGCCTGATCATACATTGTAAATGCATACATTATTATTATAGACATAGTTATGTAATTAACATAATACCTAACATAGTAATGTAATTAACATTAACATGAGACGGTGGCTGCTGCATGTTGTGAGCGCGAGCAATCAGTCGTTATTGCAATAGCATAAAGTGCAGATCCATAAATAAAGAGTTATTGAGAACAACAACCAGAGAGTATTTGTCAGTCACCCTACAAAATCAGAAGTGGGGCGGATATAAATTATAAAAAAAAATAAAAAGACATGGATTTTGACACAATATCGACAGTGCATCTGAAAAAGTGGTTAGAGGTGTTAAAAATGAAAATTTGGTAACAGTATTCGTGTGGATCTTATGCAGATCAAGTTTCTTTTAGATTTTTGCCACACCCCTTCCCGCCCCCAAAAACTGTAAAAGCCGTAATAATGAACGTAAAGCATTGAATTTTGGTATGCATAATTAATTTTAGTATCAATGACTCCTATGAATTTGATTGAGATCGAATGAAAAACAAGGAAGTTATCAGTCAATCAATTTTATATGCAAAATTCACTTGCAGCTGCTCCCGCTTTGTTTGTTTAGTTGACAGTGTGACCATGTCGGTGTTATGGATTTTTACCCGCTATTTTCAAATATATACAAAAAAAAAAAGGTTTAAGTATATTCTTTGGTATAGATTTTTTTAAATATTTAAGCTTTTTGTTTTCTCTTGCCATGGGTTGCAAGTATCATACAGTAGAGCACTCTCGACTGTAGCTTTCTTACTTGTTTACTAGTTAAATTAAGGGCAAAGCCAGTATGTGGTTGCAAGCAGCTCCAGATAGAATATTATTGTCAGTGGACGAGTTATATAACCAACTTATAACTATGTTCTCGGACAAAACATCGAAATTGGAAGCTCGACGCAAATTCGAAACTACGCTTATGAAAAATTAACGCTATGAGTATTAACATAGACGAGGACGAATTATTTAAGCGCATTATCGAGAGAAATTTTTAAATTTGTTTTATAAATGATACTAATGACAGGTTAATTGCAGAATGTCTCATAGATACTGGGAGTTCAATTTCATTTGTTAAAATATCAAAACTTCCAGAAAACAAATTCCAGTTCTACATATCATGGATTAAATAATAGTTCTTTAGAGACTTATGGAAAGTTATTATGTTACGTATTGAAAAACTTAAATAAAGTACATTTTCATTTAGTTATTGTGGCAAACAAATCTATGAGTCATGACGTAATTCTGGGTAGAGATTTTATGGAAGCATGTAATTTGAAGTTAAATTTGGATACCTTGAAATTGGTTACAATAGAAACAATGGATAACCACAATGTTAAAGTCAGGAATGACATGGAGACAGAAATTAGCGTTGTAGAGAAGGAGTTATATGGCATTGAGGTAATTGATGATACTGTAGAAAACAAAAAAGGGAAACAGGTAGATCATTGTGTTAGATGCAAATTTATTAAAATGTTAGAAAAAATTATGTCAATAAACAAAGACCGGATAAACCAAAGGCTATTTGCGAGATTAAGTTGAATTTAGAAGATTCGAAACCCTTTAGTTGTCCGCCTAGACGATAGGCGTACAGAGAGAGAGAGAGAGAGAAATTACAAGGTACATTGGACGAATACCTGAAAAATTATATCCAATAGTATTGGTTAAAAAGAAAACAGGAGACTTAAGGTTATGTGTAGATTATAGGAAGCTTAATAAGATAATGGTAATAGATAATTACCCGTTACGCGCACGCAGCACGTAGACGCTTTAAGTAGAAACACGAACATAATAGTGGTAGAGACGAATACTTTTGAGGATAATTTAGTAATTTGTCAGAAGAATATCAGAGCAAAGTTAGAAAAAATTTAAGACAAAACGTTTGAAATGAGAAATGAAGTCGTTTATAGAAAGTCGAAAGATGGAAAATTTTTATTTTTTGTACCACTGGAAATGGAAGAAAAGGTTTTATATAAATATAATAATGAGTTAGGCCACTAAGGGAGAAACAAGGTTATTTATTTATTTATTTAAAGTCGACTATGAACAGTCGACATTGAAGAAATTAATATAATTATGACTAAAAGAGTAACATTATGACTAAAAATATTTTTATAGTTTAAAGTAGAAAAAAAAATAATTAAATTAAAATTAAAATATGAAATCTCTGGGGGTGTTTAAGCAATATTAATCTAACCCAGCATTCGCTGCATGTATTGGGGAAAACCCAGGAAAAACCGAATCAGGTCAGATGGTAGGTTCGTTAGCTAGTATTAAACTTTTGTTTTAATTTCCAACACCATGTTAGTTGCTAATTATTGTTAGCTAAGAATGATAGATTACAATTTTTAATATTTATAAGAGATGCATCGGCGTTGAAAACACAGTAGAGTCTGTTGTAGTCAGCACAGCGAACTCGAAAAGGTTCATGCTTAGAATAGTTAGTTGTACATAGGTTAAGGGATAAAGGTGTGAAGTTACGTGTATGTCTAACTGGGACAGAAAGGTTTATATGCCTAAGCAGGTAGGGAGAATCATTTTCACCCTTTAGTAGTTTGACTATAAACATAACCCCAAGCATGCTACGATGATTAGTTAATGAGGGAAGATTAAGTAAAATAAGTCTACAATAATATGAGGGTAAGTCAATACCTGAAACCCAGTAAAAGCCTCTCAACGCAAAAAGCAGAAATTTCTTTTGTACAGACTCGATAAGATTTTTATGATTTGAGTATTGTGGTGACCAAATACAAGAACCGTATTCCAGAATGGGACGGACAAGCGAAACAAAAAAAAGATTTGTCGTATAAAGGTCATCAAATTCCTTAGCCTATCGCTTGATGAACCCAAGAACTTGAGTCGCTTTGTTAACAGTAATTAAAATGTGTTTGTCAAACTTTAGCCTATGATCTAGAAGAACTCCTAAATCATGCACATCGTCTACTCTACTCAGAGGTTCCATATTAAGAGTATAATTACTGATGTTAGCAGAGTTTCTGTAAAACGACATAACCATACATTTTGAACAATTTAGTAGTAGATAATTTCTTTTACACCAGGAATAAAAACGATCAAGATCTGCTTGCAATAGAGAGTTAGAAGCTATATTATTATAAGTTAGGTAAATCTTGACATCATCAGCATACATTAAGATATTAGAATTTAAAATAACATCGGGAAGATCGTTAAGGAAAAGGTTAAAAAGAAGAGGACCGAGATGACTACCCTGAGGAACACCTGAGGTTACAAAGACAGGTTTAGAAGTTGCAGATTTAAATATTACTGTTTCAGTTCTATTATTAAGATAGTCAGATACCCATAACAGAAAATTATATGGAAATCCAATCAAGTTTAATTTTTGAACTAAAAGAAAATGGTGTTTAGAGTCAAAAGCTCTACTAAAGTCAGTATAAAAACATCAGTCTGCTACTTATTCTGAAAACTTGTGATCACTAGTGAAGAAAACTCTAATAAGTTAGTAGTCGTAGATCTCTGTTTCACAAAACCATGCTGGAAGGAAGAGACAATAGATCTACAAAAATGACTAAGTTGAGATGTAATCATTTTCTCAAAAAGTAACGGTATTGCGGACAATTTGGAAATACCTCTACAATTATTAACGTTATGTTTCGAACCATTTTTGTGCAAGGGGATTATGAATGAATCCTTCCATATAGCCGGGAATAATAAATAATTTATGTAAAAGTAAATGCAATAGTTCTGACTTAACGGTTTCCGAATATGAAAAAAATATAGGAAATTGTTTGAGATGTGTGGCGTTTTCACCAAAGTTAGGAAAAGCGGAAGGATGGTTGCGTAGTATTCCGTAAGGCAATAAATCATTCGAAATAATTCATAATGACCATTATGGTCCAGTGGATGCTGGAATATCAAAGAAGCACCTATTGGTGCTTCACAAAATTTGTAAGACTTTATGCAACAAAGAAAATAAATACAAAGGAAGTTATTATAGCCCTGAAAGATTATTTTAGAGCATATAGTAGGCCAATTTACATTGTTTCAGACAGGGCCAGTTGTTTTACATCTGAAGAGTTTTAACATTTTATGATCAAAAAAAGTATAATTAAAAGAGAAAATATAGTGCAAATTATAGAGTAGCAGATTACAATATGGCGAACAACTTTGATGGTACAACGGGAGTTTCAAGAAAATTAATACCGAAACACAAAGGGCCATATGTAATAGAGAGAGTATTAAGGAACAATAGGTTTTTAATGAAAGATGTTGAAGGTTTCCAATTGTCAGGTAACCCATATCAAGGTGTCTGAGAAGTCAAAATATTAAACATTGGATAGGTTATAAGAAACAAATAAAAATAAGAAAAGAAAAAGCTGTAAGATCAGGTGATCTTAAAATGTCAGGACGGCCGAATTGTAGCAGGACAAGCCTGATCATACATTGTAAATACCATTAATATTATAAACTTAACATAATAGTGTAATTAAAATAATAGTGTAAGTAACATAGTTATGTAATTAACATAATACCTAGGATAGTAATGTAATTAACATTAACATAAGACGGTGACTGCTGAATGTTGTGAGCGCGAGAGAGTCAGTCGTTATTGCAATAGAATAAAGTGCAGTTCGATAAGGAAGGAACAAAACGTGACCGTTTATTATATAGATTTCTCGCTGACTGGATGGGACTTCGCTCACGGACCGTTCTCTACGAATCTCAACTTCATGACAGTGGAGACTTCCAGAAGATTTTGAGACCACTGTGCCAGTGTGCCACTCACAAATGCGCTCACCTTAACATTCTCCCTCCTGGCAATGGTACATTTGCAATTTTAATTGGAGCATGTACCCGACAGAATTCATCCCAAGGAGGAGTTCTGGGCTATAGAAAGTCGCCCTTGGTTTTGGAGGATACCTGGCAGGAGGAGTTCCGAGAACACGTCAGCACCTAGAACCGCGGACACCTCTGTCGAGCAGCCCTAATCCTGATTTTTCAACAGCAGATTGCTAAAGTTATTGATTGAACAAAAAAGAGGAGAAAACCGGCTTCGGAAGAATAAAAAGAAACGTGCATAAGCAAAAGACCACAGGGTAGTGGATGCCAACAGAGGAAGAAAGACAGGATGAGGCTGTGGGTCGAGACGGAAACATCTGCGGCCCCGTCGGAAGGAGGACCAGTTTTGCGGCTGGCCGACGGAAGACCGCACGACAAGTTCGAACATCTACCACTCGAACCTTGTTGTCAGCAACGGGGCACGTAGTTAGCACGCGACCGAACCGCAATTCCTGGGGTGAAATGTTGTCTTCCTTGATGATGACCATGTCACCAACTTTGGAGATCACGAGAAGGTTATTGTCATTTGTTGCGCTTATGCGGTTCATTTAGATACCTCTGCTTCCATTGCACACAAAAGTGCTGATGCTTGAGACGTTGCCAGTGATTGCGGATGGACTCCACATTCTCATCGGACACAGACATACGCCTTGGTTAGCTTACAGCCCCGTCGGACATAGCTCTTTATGTTAAAGGGACCGGCAAAATCGACCCCGGTGTGGGTGAAAGATCGAGAGAAAGTCGACCGGGCCGTTGGAAGGTCGCCCAACAGCTGGGTCTGAGACCTGGTAAGTAAAACGGATCAAGAGGCGAGTGAATATTCAGTTCGAAGGCAAGATAATAGAATGTCGTTGGATTCGAAGAGAGTCGAACTCTCGAAAATTCCCTTTGTTGGGTTCGGGTGGTCAGTTTTTCCTGAGCGCTCAGTCAAACTTGGAGAAGCGTTCGAGGAAGTCCTCACAGAGAACCTCTGCACAGTGACACTTCACCGCGCGACGCTCGACCTCAGTGTCCTCTGACGTGGGCCATTGAGCCTCGGGTTGCAGTAGCCTTTCAGGCCCTATTATGTCTACGTGCTACTGGCTAGTTCTGTTGAGCTGCGGTACCCTCTGGAACCAGCCAGTAGAGTCAAGGAAAAGCACCAAGTTCTCCAGCCGAATATTCCCAAGACTGCCCAGTTCAACGAAGAAAGGTTTACCCAGTAATTGGGTCCTATTTCTAAGAATTACAAGACAATCGCAAAAAAGATGCTGGTTCCTCTTCGTCCCGCAGCTGCTACAGAAGTCCTGTTGGAATCCACCGTACCGTTGAGCCATACGACCGATGTAACAGTCTCCCGTTAACACTCATGTCAGTAACCTTATCCTGTTCTTTGTAAAGTTTAAAAGCTCGGTTGTTCGCTTGGGGCTGTATCTTGGCCAGAGTGCTTTTGACACCTTGCAGCCCGATGATGCTGTCCAGTGTCTCTCAGCCGTCGTTCTCATGGAACAATTATGTTCCGATAACACGTGCTGACTAGGTCTCTTTATATCGTTCGCCGCGAGAGTTTCTGATGACGCTGACTCCAGCCGAGCACACTCATCAGCCGCCTCGCTACCTGGTACTCCAATGTGCCCAGGTACCCAGACAAGTCTGATGGAGTGTAGTTGCCATAGGTTCAGTGACATCACTGTGTCTCGGGTTAGTTTACTCTTAATGGTTTTCGATGCGAGTGCTTTTATCGCTGATTGGCTTTCGACGTAGATGGACACGTCCCTCGGGCTTCCGCCCAGTGTCCGTATCAACTTAGTCGCTTGCCAAATAGCGTAGATCTCCGCTTGGAGCACACTACACCAGTCAGGAAGACGAAAGGAAAGCTTGGTTGCAAGGTCTTCGGAGAAGACCCCCAATCCAGTGCCTTCTGTCATCTTTAATCCGTCTGTGTAGATTGACAACTCATTCTGCCTCAAAGGAGATTTCTGTTGCCAATCGGATCTGTCAGGGAATTCAGCTGTAAACCTGGCATCCCACTTATGTTCTGGTACCCAGTAGTCGTTCTCAATTCCACTGTACGTAAAATGGAGTTGTAACCTGCAGCGGGCTTAAGGAGGCACTAGGCGTGAAGCCTGATGGCACTCCTTGCTGCCGCGTTCTTGAGGTAGAACGAATACATCCTGTTATTCCCAAGCATGCTAGTCTCTGAACTTTGCGGAGATTGTTTAGATAGGAGTCGGTGTCCCGCCTCCCACCATACGTCATTATAAATCTGACAATTGCAGTGTAGAACCAGTGAAGGATGTACGGTTGCAATCCCTATCTTTTACCACCTTTGATAGCTTGAGCTCTGTTCCTCCCAGTGTCGGAAGCTTGAAACTCAGTATTTTATATCTTCGAGTGAACTAAACCAGTTTGGTTTATTGTAGGTTGTCCCCAAGACCGTTGTGTTCTGCCCATCGCAGAGTTTCGCTCAATGCGGCATTCAGTAGCTCACTGACTATTGCCAGGAATCTGCCAGTTACCATTAGAACCAGGTCGTCCGCATAATCAGTTACTATACAGCCCTTATACTAAAGGTTATACTCGGTTCAGTGGACTGAGTGTTGCCGGACACGCCAGCGAGCCTCAAGTGCTGCCGCACGTTGTATTCGTGCTTCTTGCTCAATTTCCTCTCACGCTCCTTCAACGACTCTGGGTTGCGGCCTTCCAGTCCCTTAAGGAACTTTAGAGAGCTCTTGTACCCTGAGCGTTGTTTGCGTTTGAGTTTAGCGGCTTCCTTGTTGGATGGTCTCTGGAATACTGTTACTTCGTCTTCGTCCGTGCTCGATGAGCCTGTGAACACAAACTCCGACTCCGTGGCAGTTGGTTCTAGGTCCACACCCTCTTGTCGATGGAGTATGTTTACTCCACCGTCGTGACCACTGGCGACACGCAGAGAGGATCTCTCCTCCCCGTGCCCGCCGGTGGTAGCGGTCACTCTTCCCACCGACGTTTGGGCTGACATCCTAGCCCGAGTTGACGCCTCTGTATTCGCCTCCATTTTTAAATCCAAGAATTCATGATGCATTTGCCAAGTACCTCTGACCACGGTCCTGGACCTCAGCTTTCAAGAATAAATCAAAAAAGCTTGGACCCAGTCCCTTTGCTAGAAACTGCAAGCTCTCATAAGCGCGCAAGTGATGCTGACATCTCTCGGTCGCCCGAGACGATGCAGTATCCATTGCCCAGCCGGCACCCTCGTGGAGGGTTCAGTCAGAGGATTTTTACCAGAGATCCAGCAACTGACACGGAGACAAGAGACAAAAATTTCGCCGCCGCCTCGCATCGCAAACGGACGTGTTTTTTTTCTTCGCATTCTTTGCTATCACTTTCATTTGTGTTACCTTTTACAAATTTAGTTTACACAAGTAATCGCTATTAGCTGTGTTTTCAGTGCTTAACGTTTGTTAAAATCAACAGTATACATTGTGAACTATTATTTATTTCGCATTTTGTTTGATTTACATAAAATCGCAAAAACAAATTCTAAGGCATACAGTGTTTACTTATTGTTTTGTCACTGCGTTCAATTTGTTTTTGCTTTTCATACTCTTGCACTCTTGCACTTACTCTTTACGTCTCTCAAGTTTTCTCTTGCGCGCATTAGTTTGTGTTGTTGGTGTTGGTTGCGCTCTATTTTGCTCTCAGTTATTCCGTTTGCGGTTTCTTGTTTCGGTCGTGCCCGCGCTTTTACAAGTAAAGCAACGTCAACAGATTTAACCCTAGGGTGCGTTTTTGTTGATTACATTTTTCTTATTTAAAATTGTATATTTGGTATTTCAAATTACAACTTTTATTTTTATTTGCACACTAACCTTATTTTCTTTCAAATATACCTTTTTGTAAAAATTTTCTTTTTTGCTGTCTGTTTTTTGTTTCAAATTTTGTTTTTTTATCACCATGTTTGTCTGTTCAAATAAAAATTGCCAAGTTCGTGCAAACGTAAGAATGGGTTTTGTTTGCTGCTGGCTGTGCGACAATGTGTCGCACGAGAAATGCGCTGGCCTCAGTGGGCGCATTATTGACCTGATTGAGTCCAAATCAGGCTTGAAGTGGACATGTGAATCATGCAGGGATGTCGAGAAAGACATTATGGGCTTTATGCGACAAACCAAGAAAGGCTTTGGAGATATTTTTGGACGGTTTAAAAAACTGTTTGAAGGTTTCTCAGCGCTGGATGATGAATTCAAAAATATGAAACTTTTGAATGAGTCACCTAAGCGTAAAAAGGCCAATCCGAGGTTGTCCATAAGCGCTAATGAACTTTCCCCACACCCAAATCATTTGTCTGCTCCGTCTGTTCCTGCATTAATAAATCTTTCTTCTCCTGCTCCTCCAATAATAGTTAGTAGTGACGAGAATAATATTCTACCCATGGATATTGTTCCTACTAACACCGGCGATGGTAATGTTTCAGTTGTTGTATGCACTGAATCCTTAACCACCCCAGCAGTTTCTGTTGGTCAGCCATCCAAGGCTGTAGTTGCATCCGTAGATGCGGCTGTGGTAAATCTCAAATCACTTGTTGGCGTTCCACCAAAGAAACACATTTTTGTTTCCAGGCTTGCCCCTGATCAAACTTCTGATGAAGTCATGGCTTTTATTCAGGCCAAATCTAAAGCCAATGTTTCAGTGGACAAATTTCAATTTAATTATTCCCGGGAAATATCGTCTTTTAAAATTACTGTTCCTGCCGATCAATTTAGCAACATTTATTGTAAAAAGTTCTGGCCAGATCATGTAATTGTAAAGGAATATACCGCAAAAAAGAAAATTCGTACTCCTGTTGAACTTCCTACTGTTGCGAGTAAAAGCTCTGTAACTACAAAAAACTAACATCCTTCTCACTTGGCTACCAGAACGTAAGAGGTCTGTGTAGCAAACTTAGCAATCTCTATCTTAGTAGTCAGTCCTTTCTATACAATGTCGTAGCTTTTTCGGAGACTTGGCTTAGGCCAGACATTTTAAACTTTGAAATCCTTTCAAGTAAATACAATATTTATAGACGAGATCGCACTCCTCCTCGTCGTGGAGGTGGGGTTTTAATCGCAGTTGACGTTGCTTTCACCTCTGAAGTAGTTACAATTGATTGCGCTGTCGATTTAGAATTCGTAGCTGTAAAATTGTCCGTTCATGGTGCTTGTATTTTTATAACTTGTTCATATGTTCCTCCATCTTCTGATTCTTCTGTCTATTCTTCACATTTTTCGGCTATACTTTCTGTCTCTACTTTGCTATCTGATCGCGATAGTCTTGTTGTTCTTGGTGATTTTAATATTACAGGAATGACTTGGCTATCAAATTCTGTCTCCAACGCTTTAAATTCTGCGTCCCAGCATGATTTTATAGATGATTTGTTTGGATTATCATTAAGTCAAATCAATGCTATTCCAAATTCTTTATATAGATTGCTTGACCTGGTTTTTGTTTTGGATCCTTCCCTTACAACTGTCTCCCGATCTGAACCTTTATCCCGTCCTGAAGATCCTTATCATCCTACTTTAGAAGTGTTGATGAACTTAGAGACCCGTGTAGCATACTCTACTACGGGTTTGCAACACGTGCGTCATTTTCGTAACACAGATTTCAATGAACTCTCTCGGATCCTGTCGAACACTGACTGGTCTCCTCTTTGCGAGTGTAGGGACATTGATAGTGCAACTGAACTGTTTTATACTGCATTAAACTCTTCATTCGACATATGCGTCCCGTTACGTAAACCAAATAGGTCTAAAAAGTCTGTTTGGTTTACACGGGAATTGACATACCTTAAAAATAAAATGTCAAGAAATTACAAGAAGTTTAAGGAATCTAACACTTCCTTTAACTTCTCTTGTTATTCGATTGCACGATCAAATTTTATTGTCCTTAATACGCAGTGTTACAATGACTACCTCGTAAATTGTGGACGGCGGTTTCGCAGTGATCCGAGGAGATTCTATAACTTTGTTAATATGAAGCGTGGTTCATCAACGCTTCCATCGACTGTTTTTTTTGAAAAGAATACAGCGGAAACTAATCAGTCTATTGCTGATTTATTTGCTGATTTTTTTCAAACTACATATAGATCTCAAAACGATCGATTGGTTTTGCCTTATCCGTATCAGATAAATGACGCACATTGCATTTTTAAACCATTAATTACTAAAAGTTCACTATTAAATAATTTAAAGATTCTAAAGCCTGTATTTTCACCAGGGCCAGATGGAGTTCCAGCATGTGTGCTTAGGCATTGTGCTGAGGCTTTATTAATTCCTTTATATATTCTTTTTAATTTGTCAATGGAGTTATGTTCTTTTCCAAACTATTGGAAGGAATCTTTTATTATTCCTCTCCATAAAAAAGGAAACAAATCGAATGCCGAGAATTATAGAGGAATATCAAAATTGTCTGCTATTCCGAAACTGTTTGAGAAATTAATAACCTCACAGTTACAACATTATTGTAGATCTATTATATCACCATGCCAGCATGGGTTTATGAAATATAGATCTACTACCACTAACTTACTGGATTTTACTTCTTTGGTAATTGATGGTTTCCAAAACAAAATGCAAACGGACGTTATTTATACTGATTTCAGTAAAGCTTTTGACTCAGTTAATCACTCACTATTACTACATAAGCTTTACCTCTTGGGATTTCCAAATAACTTAATTATCTGGATATCTAGCTATTTAAATCTTAGAACACAGAAAGTGTATTTTAACGGCTTAGTCTCCAAGTCTGTTAAGGTCACTTCCGGTGTACCTCAAGGGAGTCACCTGGGCCCTTTGTTATTTACATTGTTTATTAATGATCTTCCATCCGTTATTAAATTTTCTCGTGTGTTAATGTATGCCGATGATGTCAAGCTTTGTTTAACGTCAGTTGATTCTCAATCTGGTCAAATGCTGCAAGCTGACCTTGATAGTTTCCAATCTTGGTGTCAAATAAACCTGTTAAATCTTAATTGCAATAAATGTAACGTAATGTCTTTTTACAGGCGTTTGCCTTTTAACAATACTTATTTCCTACATGCAAAACCTCTTGAGCGCATTGAGTCTGTTAAAGATCTAGGTATTCTGCTCGATCCCAAACTTAAATTTGACAAGCACATCTTGGATATAACTAATCGTGCAATAAGTGTCCTTGGTTTCATTAAGCGTTGGTCGAAAGAATTTAATGATCCCTACATCACTAAAACTCTTTATACTTCTCTTGTTCGACCTATTCTTGAATATGGCTCTTGTATTTGGTGTCCCCAATATAAGGTTCATCAGGAAAGAATAGAGTCTGTACAAAAACAATTTCTTTTGTTTGCCCTTCGGGGTCTTAATTGGAGTGCTAACACTCCTTTACCTTCCTATCGCAGTAGACTTTTACTTATCAATCTTCCTTCACTTTCTGATCGTAGAACCATGCTTGGTGTTATTTTTTTGCATAAGCTCATTAATGGTGAGATCGATTCATCCGAACTGATTAGCCAAATTAATTTTAAGGTTCCGATCAGGAATACAAGGAACTTTTTACCTCTTTCCCTTCCACTTTGTAGTGAAAACTATGCTTTACATAATCCTTTCCGTATTTTATATTCTAACTATAACGAGTACTATTCTATAATAAATAATGTTTCTTCGTCTTCCACTCTTAGAAATTTGATATTAAGTCATCTGTCTAGTGTGTAATTATGTAACTTTAAAATTAATTAAAATATATTTTTACTTTATGTTCGCGATTGTCCGTTGCCACAAGCTACGTGGTGCGCCCCTACGGCCCGCGCGGTAACAAGCCCTTGCTTGGTGTCGTTGGGCCACTTGATGGTGCTGTTCGTTAGCACATCAACGTCCAATAATAAGACATAGAGACACCAAATGTGGTACATAGCTTCCTGCATTCCTTACGCAGATCAAGTTTATTTCAAAAGTTGGATGTCATGCCCCTTTTGCCCACAATATGCATAAATCTAGAAAAAGTCAAGTTTTTTTATGTTAATCGCGTATAACTCCAAAAGTTCTGTGTATAATGATGTGTAATTTAGTTAGCCATCTGTGCTTAATACTTTTAATATACCCTGTAAATTTGGTAAAATCGGATAAGTAGAACAAAAGTTACATGTTAAATTATTTATCAAAATAGTTGTGCCCAATGCATATGGACGTTTTAAGTGTGTGAATGACCTAGAGACATCAAATTTGGTGGCAGTATTTGTATAGGCCTTACGCAGATCAAGTTTGTTTAAGATTTTTGCCACGCCCCTTCCCGCCCCCAAAAACTGTAAAATAAAGGACCTAGAAAGTTTTGGTATGCATAATAATAATGATAGTCTCAAATACTCTTGTGAATTTTGTTGAGATCGAGTGAAAAACAAGGAAGTTATAAATCAATCAATTTTATATGCCAAATTTACTTGCAGCTGCTCGGGCTTTTGTTTGTTTAGTTGACAGTGTGACTATATCAGTGTTATGGATTTTTACCCGCTATTTTCAAATAGCTTTCTTACTTATTTATTAATGTTGTTTGAGCTCGTCAGCTTGCTCAAACATTGGCCGCGTATGTATGAAGGAACAAAACGTGACCGTCTATTATATAGATTTCTCGGTGACTGGATGGGACTTCGCTCTCGGACCGGAGACTTTCAGAAGATTTTAAGAGCACTGGGACGTTGAGTTCTTTTTTTTGAGTGAGCCGCGGACACCTCGGTCGAGCAGCACCAATGCTGATCTTTCAACAGCAGATTGCTTAACTTGAGCGACGGTTCTGGTGAGCGTAATCGTCCGGAACTGATGGTCAGTTTGAAGTCAACCTCCTTGTTCATGGCGGTTGTCTTGGAGCGTAGCACGGCATCGCCACGGTCTTCGACTCCCTGATGCAGCTTACGGGACAACAGGAGTTCATGAGCACTCTTGCTTCGAAGGCCTTACATCCCGTGTCTAGCCACACCGCCGCTGGGGCAGAATTCTGACTGCCTTGCCGAGGAGGATGAGTGGTTGCTTGGTGATGCCATGTTGACCTGTGTTGGTGGAAAAAAGACGGCACAAAAAAGAGGAAAAAAACGGCTTCGGAAGAATAAGAAGAAACGTGCATAAGCAAAAGACCACAGGGTAGTGGATGCCAACAGAGGAAGAAAGACAGGATGGGGCTGTAGGCCGAGACGGAAACATCTGTGGACCCTGTCGGAAGGAGGACCAGTTTTGCGACTGGCCGACGAAAGACCCCACGACAAGTTCGAACATCTACCACTCGAACCTTGTTGTCAGTACCGGGGCACGTGGTTAGCACGCGACCGAACCGCCAATCCTAATGTGAAATGTTTTCTTCCTTGATGATGACCATGTCACCAACTTGGAGATCACGAGAAGGTGATTGCCATTTGTTGCGCTGATGCAGTTCTTTCAGATACTCCTGCTTCCATCGCACACAAAAGTGCTGATGCAGAGCCTTGAGACGTTGCCAGCGATTGCGGATGAACTCCACATTCTCTCCGGATTCAGGCTCAGCAACGGAGAGGAGAGGACCGCCAACCAAGAAATGGCCGGGACTGAGGGCCACCAAATCGCTTACATCTTCGGACAGAGGAGAAAGAGGTCGCAAATTGTGGCACGCTTTAATCTTCGCTAAATGCCTTTAGAGTTCCAAGTAGGTGTAATTTAGGGACTAAACGGTTTTGTGGAAATTCGTCTTAAAACTCTTGATGCCTGCTTCCCAAAATTCGCTCATGTGCGGAACATTGGCTGGATTGAAGCGTCATGTCAGACTTTGATGTCTGTGCTTAGCGAGAATAAGACTTCGCGTGTTCTTCACAAGATCTTTAGAGAGGAGGAGAAAAAAGGCTTCCAATAACCTTTCCGCCGTCAGGTCTGTGGTCGCTTCCAGGTGGATTACCATTGTGCTAAAGCACACGAAAACACAGACATGTCCCTTGGTTAGCTTATCGCCCCGTCCTCTTTATGTCAGAGGGATCGCAAAGTCGACCCCGGTGTGGAAGAAAGGTCGAGAGAAAGTCGACCGGGCCGTTGGAAGGTCGTCCAACAGGTGGGTCTGAGACCTGGTAAGTAAAACGGATCAAGAGGCGAGTGAATATGCAGTTGGACGGCAAGATAATGGGATGTCGTTGGATTCGAAGAGAGTGGAATCTTTCGGAAATCCAGGCTTGGGTGATCAATTGTTCCTGAGCCTCTGCTGGCTCCTAGCAGCTTGTCATTTCAGGGAATGGCGTTTTTGGATTACGACTGCGCTGCGCAAAACGACGCACATACGCGATTATTCTGAGCGCTCGATCGAACTTTGAGGAGCATTCAAGAAAGTGCTCACAGAGGACCTGTGCACCGTGACACTTCACCGCGCGACGCTCGTCCTCAGTAACGAGCCAATCCTCCGACGTGGGCCACTGAGCCTCGGGTAGCAGTAAGCCCTTCAGGCCCTTGCCACCGGAGGCGGCTATCCAGCAGATCCTGAGGTGAGACGCCACGTCTGGAAAAGTCGGCAGGATTATTCTTGAAGCAAACATGGTTCCAGGTGCCATTGAGTGGATTTTCGACACTCTGTTAGCCACGAAAATGGTCCAATTGGTCCAAAGGGTGCTTGTCTAGCCATGCTAGCACGATAGTGGACTCAGTCCAGGAGTACACTCGAGCAGCTGACAAGTCTGACAGCAAATGGGCTCCACACAGCTCTAAACGTGGGAGTGAGACGGTTTTAATGGGTGCAACCTTTGTCTTGACTGGCCAACTCGACTCGGACGTAAATAGCGGCGCAATATGCGCATTCGGAGGCGTCTCAAAAGCCATGGAAGAATTGGACCTTTGCGCCGGGTTGAAAATTAACCCACATTGGAATTTAAGTATCCTATAAGACAGGATAATTCTCAAGGAACCCATGCCAAAGGTGCACGAGTTCTGCCGATAGAGAGTCATCCTAACCAAGCTCTTACATCGATATCTCCTCTATGAAAATCTTGGCCCATATGACCACAGGAGCAAGCCAACCCGTTGGGTCGAAAAGCTTGGCTATCTGAGATAACACTTTTCTTTTTGTGAAGGAAGATTTGGACACCATCTCGGAGGTGACGATGAAGAATTATAAAAGATAGCGCACGCTGATAAGTTATAATACCCTTCTACCCAATGGGTGGCGGGTATAAATTCGTAGTTATAGCTCTTACCAGTTTCTAGATCTAGGTGTTCATACAGACAGACGGACAATGTTATATCGTCTCGACTGTTCATGCTGATCAATAATATATATACTTTATTGGGTTTCTAGACTTTCTGTTGGCACTAAGTTATAATAAATACCCTTCTACCTTATGGGAACGAGGTATAAATATAATTGTGATTATATATACAGTTGTGTATTAATATTTGAAGCATTTTTGGGGTTTCATTACCAAATTTAAAAAATTTCCGATAATTTCAACGATACACCGATGTTTGAAAAAATCCAACCTGAAAACTTAGATTTCGATTTTTTGAAGCTCTACTACTTCACACAGGTAAACGTTTGCTCCTTAAATGCGAATTTAGTGCGTAAATGCAATTGAAAATGTACATTAAGTGCACTTGCGAAAGAAATTGTCAAAAATGTTTTGTGTGAAGGAATTAACCTTTTAGGAGCTCTCGATTTACGTCTTACCAAAAATATCCGACATAAATATTATACTTTTAATTTAAGAGATATTAATGTTTTATATTTGTATGATAAAATTGGTATAATATATATGTATATACAGCTGCCCGTTTTGAGTTGACTTTGCATACAAATTAAAGTTTTGAATCGTTTGCTGGCTCGCTGCCTGGTTTATGTAATTGAATAAAGCCAACGGATCCGCCCTCAAACTGTAAACTGTAACTGCATTCCCGGGGGAGTCGCCTCGCTGTATGTATTTATTGCAGATGCATTTGAAGCGACAAACAAACACTTTGATCTATTGGGCCTGCAATAAAGCTTGAATTTCTCTGTCCTTTATTTGTCAGGTACCGCAATTAACGTTTTAATGGCTTTTAATGGTATTATGTTTTCTTAATTAAAACCCAAAGTAATCGCAAATAAAATGGAATTAATTTCAAGTCAATAAATATATGTACTAAACAATTTCAATGACTATTCAACTATTAATAATACATATTAATAGATTCCTATTCTCTAATTAATACTTAAACTTAATTTTTATTTTTGAGCCAAAAAGAAAGATAAAAAAAACTGTTGTGTTCCCTGTATATTGCACCGCACATTCGCGTTGTCTCAATCGGGCATTTTCTCTTATTGTATTTTGTCTTTCTTCGCTTAAGTTCTGTGAATACACTTTGTTGCTGGCTTGCATAACTTGTGTGGCGGCCTAAGTTCGCACGTCGTACTTTAGGCATTTTGGACTATGGACAGAGTGGTGAATTGAACCTCAAATGGACGAGCCACATAATTTACACAGTTTAACTTACTACTTTAAAGACGAATGCCTGCTGTGGAATTGAGTGAAAATTTGCACAATACACGTGATTGATTTGACGGATTCCAATTAAAATGTGAGGAAACGCATAACTTATTTGTTTACTTTTTTTCACAATTTCACAGTGAACACAATACCAGTTTGTCACACAGCTGTCAAACAATGTATCACGCAGAGGCGCCATTTACTTGAAATATTGGTTTATAGTACATGCTATGTATCAGAGATGGCGTAGTATGTACAAAAAAAATGATT